>JADRCH010000012.1:1135914-1205396 GCA_019843965.1 Rhynchomys soricoides
ATCACATCCATCTCACACACAGCATCAAGTAGATCAGCCAATCACATTCACCTCACATGTAGCATCCTGAATAAAATATTGTTCAGAAGTGTATTTTGAGTGAATAAATGACATAAAAGATGTCACAGGTTCTCGTTGGCTTAATTTCAATAGTTATAGCTAAGATCTGACAATGTAAACTAACACTGTCAAAAATAATTATCAATGTATGTGTTTATTTAAGTTTTGCTTCCATAATCTTTTTCAAGTATTTGAGTTATGGGAAATATTCAACAGGTCGTTGGCTCAGGGCTAATGTGCCAACATCATGAAGAGCACTCCATAGTGAGAAGAGATTTTAATCAAAAAAAATTTTTTTTTTTAACTTTCTGGGTTGGACAACCATTTTTCCACATTTGTGTGGAAACTTGGGTCTTGATGCAGACATAATCCATCCTTTCTACTTCCAGTACACGTGCATGTGCAGGGCTGCTAACAGTGAGGATGAAGTGTGTCTGAATGACTTATGGACCGATATTTCCGAACATGTACTGCATATCATCTCTGTTTACAATTATGAACAAACAAACCCCCCAAACCCAAAGCCTTAGTAGCTAGCAGGTGACAGAATCCAGATTAGAATTCAGACTTGAACCCAGGCTAAGTGCGGGATCCCTGCCACACTATTGGTTTGTGACAAAGGGAATACATAAGACAGTGATTCTGAGCAGTGACCGAGATGGAAGCTCTGGTTCAGTCCAGATCTCCTTAGTGGCCCATTTCACAGGTGAAGGAGCTGAGGCTTGGGCTGAGGTGAAGTGACTTTGTTCTTTCTGAATGTCTAACCAAGCCAGCCACGGGGGCTGAAGTCAGCTATTTCTGTGCTGGACAGGGACAGTCTCTTGGAAGGTCTCATGGGCCTCTTAGGGTTAGGGTCTCTTCAGCTAAGGGTGTCGAGATGGTAGAGGCAAAATAGGATGTGCAAATACCACCAACCGAGCATTTGAGCTGATGCCGCCTTTTCCATAGGGCAGATGGTAGCCTGACTTCCGCTCCACAGGCAGAAGGGCACTCGGGTTCCAGATGTTAGGTCAGGATGTGAAGCTAGAAATGTCTCTTGCTTGTTAGTGTTGGATTCTCATGGAGAAGCTACCAGCTTCTCCTGCTGTTGGGTGGCTCATTCAAGTTCCGGTCAGTTCCACGAGAGAGGATGAGGCTCGGGTAAGTGAGGTGTAGGTATCAGCATTGCTTCAGTTAGGGTGCCGGAGATGCAGAATGAAGTCAGAAAGTCTGAAGAGTCCATTCAAGGCGAGGGCCACAGCCACGGATGGGGTGGGGGAGGGTCTAGGAGCAGAATCAAGATAAGAATGGAAGATTAGGGTAAACATTTCTCAGACCAGCTTGGCCAAAGGTGGATTTGTGTGCAACTGGTTGAATGTACATGGTCTCTTCCAGCCCCTGGGCTTCCAAGCCATTGCCACCAAAGTACTGGGATCTAGCCATTTACAGATACTATGATTATCGGATGATAGAGCCTGGTACCCTTTTAGTAGAAACATTAAGAAGAAGATGATTGGCACCTAGTGGAATGTGTTCTATTGTGTTTTGTACACATGTGGTTTCAGCTCAGAGGGTCGAGTGTGTGTTTTACATTTTTCATTTGAGAGAGAAGCACATTCGAACCATGGGGGCAGTTTGGCCTTTCCGTGTAGACAGGCAGCGAAAGCAGGCAACACCAATCCTCACAGCCCCTATTCTGCAGTGTACGGCTTTATTCTAAGAAGCAAACAGCGATGGCGAAGTCTTGAGGTGAAAAGGTAACAAAACATTTTCTATCCTCCGTACATATTTAGACTTTTCTAAGCAAACATGGAGTTCTGACCAGGAAGTGGCATGATCAGTGTCCCTTGAAAATCTTCTTCAGTCACATGACACTTTATGTCCTCCCTGCTAGAAATGAAACCTGATTTGGAAACCTCCTGAGGGTGGATCTTTGCATCCTGCCCGTGTCTGCATTTTCATTGCTTTCTAAGGCAGAGAGTGTTCATGCAGTTCCTGTTATGAACGAGAGAAAGAGAACAATAAAAATCGAATAGATGACTGATGTATTTATTACTGATATTTTAAATAACTATTCTGTCTCTTTAATGCTTCATGATGAATCTGCTTTCTGTTTTAGCATGGGAATTTTTCAATTGGCTCTTTACTTACTCCCCAGCTTTTCATATTTCCCCTTGGTTTGAAGACCTGGAGACCAACAGAGTCTGTCAGTAAAAATTCTCAAATTCTTCCTTGATTATTGACCCAAGTGAAAATGTTCAAGTGGCTAGGCTTCTGACTAGTCTAGTGGGCGGGAGGCACTGGGCCTTGGGATGTTTGATTTGAAAGGGACAGAAGGAATTATTGCTAAGTGGTTTTGTTCTTTTGATTTCGGGCCTGTCAGTTGGTTTGTTTTGATGTAGTGACGCAGGATATAGCCAAGGCAGAAGTCTTTATCTCCGAGAAAGGCTTGAGCATTTGCAGATGAAATGTTGTGATGTGTCAGGGCTGCTCAGCAAACATCAGCAGGAAAGGAGAGAGGGATGTTAAAGGGGAAGAGATGAAACAAGATATAGCAATAATTATCGAAGTTAATTATGCTAGTCTTTCTTCTTTGGGAATTGTTATTTTTTTCATAATAGAAAGAAGGTTAAAAAAAGGTGTTTAGGTAAACTTAGCCATTCTATTGCATTTTTAATTTATGTGTGTGTGGGTGTGTGTGTGGGGGGTGCACACGTGTTCCAGCACACACAGAGCTCAGAGGACAACTTGTAGCAGTCTTTTCTCCTTTTGTCCTGTCAGTCCTGTGGATGAAACTTAGGCCACGGGACTTGGCACATGATATCATCACATACTGAGCCATTTGGTGAGTTCACTTTACTCACTCCAGCTGAGGTTAAAACACACACACACACACACACACACACACACTCACACACACACACTGTGCAGAGGAGCAAGCCATCACACCTTGTGTTACAAAGTCAAATAATGGAGAACCTGGACAGGAAGTGTCTTTATGCCTAGTTGGATCTCCTTTATTCTGCTTGCTCTGTCTGTAGACTAACCATCAGTAGCTTCAACCTGTCAAGGTCCTTTCTGAGTCTACTCTTTTCCAACCTAACTTAGCTTACTCTCCTCCTGTGACTTTAATTAACAAAGAGATTCCCCAACTCCAAGTGACTATCAGAGCAGAAGCCGATGTCAATATAACTCTTTGTTCTACTACATTCTTAAAGACTTAAAAGAACAACACTGGGCCGATAAATGTACAAGGAATTTCAACTGATGAACAGCCACTAACCATATCTAAAGTTGAAAACAGGAAACTACACACTACAAGAGTGTCCAAATAATGTCCCCAAAGTAATTACTAATTTAAGTGTGTAATAAAATGATAAAATGCTTTGATAAGACTCTAGTCTACGAGTCTCTGGGATACTTCCAGCATCTTGGCAGGCAGCCAAAGTGCAGTGTAGCTCCTTGCTTCAAAGTCTGTCTCATCAGAATTCACCTGTGCCCAGAATACTTGTGCACTCCTCTTAAAAAGACCATGGCTTGGTCTGGGTGGTGGAAACTGAGAAGTGTGTGTGTGTGTGTGTGTGTGTGTGTGTGTGTGTGTCTACATCTAAGGGTGGAAGCTGGGAGTTTACTCAGGTGAAACCCTTAAGTACTACCAGGAAGTGGTTAGCAGCAAATTGCCAGTACAGATCAATCTATAGGAGGCGCTGAGTCATGTGACTGACTCAGGAGAGGGCTTTCAGAGACAGCACAATAAGCAAGTTCCCTTTGCAGTTGGAACCTGGGAGTCCAGGAGTGGAGGGAGATTGACTCCATAAACCAGAGGGGGTGGAGGTATTGGAGGCTCAGAGAAGGGATTCCAAATAGAACCTGGAATTCAAGAAGCGCTCACTTCCATAAACTGGCTAGGAGGCATTTTTAGATTAAGTTTAAGATACATTATGTAAGTGATTTGTACTTTGTCAGCAAGAGAGAAGTATTATCCATTTCCCCCAAACAGACCTTAATTCATTTTGCTCCTAAGATGCTTGTCGTCAGCATAAAATTGTTCCATTGTCTGCTCTAGTTCTGGGGTGATTTGGAGCTTCTATTGGATACCAACTGTAGATTTCAGTATTAAATGAGTTTCTCACTGAGAAATCACTAGAATGAAATCATGTTTCTGAGAGAATTGTGTATTCATTTAAAGTTCAGGAAAATAAAAACAAAACAAAACAAAAAATCCCTGCCTACTGCCCCCCAGCGTGTAACTCCAGGTCACCACCCCTGGAATGCTATGCTTTTGAGCTTTGGATGGGATTTGCTTCTGAGGTTAACAGAAGTGTGTGGTGTATGGCAGATGTTGGGAGGCAGTTGGGGGTGAGGGTGGGGCAAGGGATGAAGAGGCTGCCAGATGTTGAGCAGGAGGGTGGGTGTGAGGATGAAAGCCTGCCAGATGTCTACAGTGCAGCCTGCCGGGCACCTGCTTTTCATGATCTCAGGAAGATGATTTATGTCCCCATCGTGGACTCTCATAAAGGACCTCCCCTCCCCAGTGAGCACAGAATCCAGGGCTCCAGTAGTGATTTTTCTGCGGTTATGGGAATAAAAATACACCATCAGCCAATATAGCCATTTGTAAATAAAAAGGGTGTTGTGGGGGAGACTTACATTTAAGTCTGTTGTCCTAAATTATAAAGACAATCACCTTTTATTTTCTATTTATTTTCTCCTTGCAACGTGGAATGGTTTGCTCTTCTCTTTCCCCACAATGGATTTAATAGATTTATTCATCAAGTTTTCTAAAATTAGATACCAAACTGATGTTTTTCTCCCACTGGCTAATTTTATTCTTAGCAGCACTTACATAAAGCCAGGCAGCGAAAGATATGGCAAAATTACTAACTTGCTGTGACCTGGAATGCACTGTGAATAAAATAACAATCATGAAGACTGATAGACTCGGGAGACTTAAAACCAAGTGGCCTTAGGGAAACCTATTTGTGTTTTGGGCCACACGCTTCCTGTGGTTTTTAGTAGTCTAGGTTTTCCTGCTATCTGGACCAGACTCTGTTCCTGGGATAACTAAACAGAGACACAAAAGAAAATATGTGGTTCTTACAATTTGCTTGGGTTTTAGGCAACGGTTGTGTTTTCTAGGACATTTGATTACAGCGGGTAAAATTCCTGTCTCAGATTTTGTTTGAAAGACTTAGAATTAGATGTTCTTTGGGGATGGAGGTGAACCAAGGAACTGGGAAGGTGGAGAGAACAGCTCTGTTGGTGCTGAGGGGGGAGGGGTGCACAATGTCCAAGTGTGCCATTCTCCCAGGACCACACAGGCCAGGGCTGCTCATTGCTCCTGGAGATGCACTCATGCATGCAGCAAGCAGCTGCTGAGCACCTAGTAGGCAGTTCTCTTCAATTTCTGGGAATCCAGTGACAGACATCTTTCTTCTTCTAGGCACGGTATTGGGGGAGGGGGAAGGAGACAGACACTAAGAAGGCGATAGTTGAGTCTAGCAAAGTAAACTCTATAAAGAGAAATAACAGTGTGCTGTGAGTCTAGCAAAGTGTGGATTGGGGTAGATGTCATAGACAAGATCTAAAATCGTCTTGGAGACCCATCTCTGGGTGTGACTGTGAGGAAGTTTCTAGATTGGATTTAATGAGGTTGGAAGACCTACCCAGAAGTCCTGGACAGAAAAGGGAGAAGCAAGGTGAGCACTGGCGAATATCTCACTTTGCTTCTTGGCGGCAGATGCAAGGTGGAAGGCTGCCTCAAGCTTCTGCCTCCATGTTTCCCCTGCCTTGATGGGCAGTTCCCTCAGGCCCGAGTCAGACACGTCTTTCTTTCCTTAAGTTGCCTTTGTCCATAACAGGGAAAGTAACTAATATGGGCACTGCTGTTGTTTGCTTTTCTTGTCTACTTCCAGTAGCTGAATTGAGCTGGGAGGGGCAGTGGCTCTCTCCAACATGCTGACGTCATTTCCTCTGACTACGCATCCAGTAGTGGACTTTCTGGATAATATAGTACCTCTGTTTTTAAATTTTATAAGGACCTACATGCTGTTTTCCGTGTTCTTTCTACTCACCTATGCTCATACTAATTTCGTGTGAGGATTTTCTTCGCTCCACATCCTCATCACCACTGGTCTTTTTGTTTTCAATTTTTTTTTTTTTATCTTTGGGTTGGTGCTGGGGGTGGGGCAGGGTGGTTGATTGTGAGGCACCCCTGCCAGAGCATGCTCTCCCTGAGGTCCTGTTCCCAGAAGGAGCCTTTGTCTCTTAGACACAGGTCAGTAATTAGTGTGAGTGGTAAATGCAAATTTTCATTTCCACTTTCCTAATAACTTGTGCCTGTTGGTATTTGTATGCCTCTTTCTACAGCACTGTCTCTCTGTGTTTTTTTGTTTTTTTGTTTTTAAGGATAAACTTTTAATTTTAGATGTCTTGGATTTGTTGAAAGACTGAATATACCACTGAGAGTTCTCAGCTCATTTCTAGTTTCCCCTATTATTGAATTAATGATACATTTGTCACAATTAAAGAACCACTGTTGAGGTAGTATTATTAATTATAACTCAAATTTTAGTTCTTCTCTTTTAAAAAAATGTTCCTTCCCATAGTCCCCTCAGGGCATCATACTGCATTTGTCCTGCTGTCTCTTTGGGCACCATGGCTCAGGTTTTTTGTTTTGGGTAACCTTGATGATTTGGGGAAATACTGCTCTAGCATTTCCCAGCATGCCCATTCATGGGGCTCACTGTATGCTGTCTTCATGTTTCCACTGGGGCCAGAGAATTCCAAGCCCATCATTCTCATGATGCAATATCAAGAATGCCTCAGTCCGTATTGCTTCTGACATGGACTCTGATCTCCTGATTGAAGTGGCACTTGTTAGGTTTCTCTGCTCCGAGTTGGTCTTCCTTTCATTTCTACACCATGCTCTATGGAAGGAAGTGTCTATGCAGTCTGTACTTATCTGTGATATCCTCACAGATGGTCAGTTTTCTGAAAGAAAGGTTGTGGATCCTTCTCCTTTTCTTTCTTCTTCATACAACAAGCTCTCACTGGCTGTTGCATTTGTGACCTGCTTCCTTTGCCTCTGGGGTTCTGTGATTACCAGCACGTTTCTCCATGCCTGGCTTTCTTTCCACTTTTTATTTGGCTGTTTGTATCAGGAAAAGCTCACAGATATTGCTTGATTTTTATTTGAGTGGTGTCATCCAACACCACTTAATTTTGTTTCAGTTGCCATTGGCTGCTCTTTAGTTGGATCTTGTGTTGCTTAGGCACGAGCACGTTGCTGTGTTTATGATTTCTCACTAAAAGTTTTCTTTCTTTTCTTTTTAGCTCACGCTACAGTTCAGCAATAGAACATCTGCCTAGCATGTACAAAGCCAGGATGATTTCTGGAAACATACTTAGAGAGGAAAGAATGAAGAAATGGAAGGGAGGAAGGAAGGAAGAAAGGAAGGAAGGAAGGAAGGAAAGAGTAAACCACTGGGAGGTGCTTTCTTCTGTCTAATACCACAGGATAGTCCAAGGCTTTCCCGTGTGTTTCTAGCTTTAGCCCTATACTGAGAATCTCTCCAAGGAGCCTCATCTATGGCATCTATCTATATGCCTCTGGTTTGTTTTCCTCACTATAAATTGCCTAAAAAAATGGTGACTGAGTAGGAATGAGGGTAGAGGAGGAAGTCTAGGCTTCAGAGGCAGGCCAAGGTTTGTTTCTAACAGTTCGTGTTTCCTGACCGTAGGGCTCTCCACAAGTGATGGAGCCACCCAGATCCTTACCTGAGTAATTTAAATGGGCATGCTAGTCCTTACTTTGCAGAATTATTGGGAGAATTAAAATAAGTGTTTATAATGTGCCTGACAGACAGCCTCTGTCTGAACAGCCATGTCTGTGGCGCAGGGTGGGTCCATATGGGTGTCACCACTCCAGTGTTGGCTGGACACCAAGGAAAATAAGGGTATAAATTTTAAAAATTGAGTAAACAAAACCATATTATTCATGAAGGAAATAAAGAAAAGGATGTTTTAGTTAGCATCTTACTATTCTACACATGCTCCTGTTTATCCCCTGTCATTATGGACTTACTTAAAAACATTTTCATCACGCTGTACATAATAACAGAAATAACACTTTACCATTCTGTGCACAGTAACAGTAGAATGACAGCACTTATGGACTGCTCCTCTTTTATTCTTCATTACATGGATTGCTATAGTCTCCATTTTACAGTCAAGGAAACCGAGGCAGGACTTGGTTAAAGCCTTCTCAGAGGGTGCTTAGTCAGGATTTGAACTGAGGTCCATCTAATGTCAGAACTTGAGACCACTAGTTATTGCATGATGGTTATTCTTTCTCTACAAAATCTTCCTATAGATGTAGGTATACAGGTCCTCACAAGTGCTCACATCCTAGTGACATTCCACCCAGTGTCCCCCATGCTGCAGATGCTGGGTGAAGTTATTAATATAGAATGCATTGGGCCCTGTTTTTTGGCTGCTCAGAAGTCAGGATTAATGGAAATATTGCACATAGACAAGTGGTCTTGATGCAGTTTTGCTGGACTTGTACAAATTTTGGTGTTTAGAACATTGGATGGCAGTGTTTGCCTCATGGCAGAGAGATAAAAAGAGGAAGAGGGAAAGGGATCAGGGAAAGGGGTGAAGAGTGGGAGAGAGGGAGAAAAGGAGGAAGGTAGAAGGAGGAAGAGAAGGAGGAGGAGGAGAAGCAGGAGGAGGAGGAGGAGGAGGAGGAGGAGGAGGAGGAGGAGGAAGCACCGTGAGTTTGAATAGGGTAGATTTACACAGACTCCAGTGTAGCCAGATGGAGCAGAAGAAACAAAGTTGTAGAGGTTTGTGAGAGAGTAGATGATAAACCACAAAGAACACTGATTTCATTCTTCAAACCATCTTGGATGGGCCATATTTCCTAAACCTCTGTGAATGTGGGCTTATTCTAATGACTCTTGTGGACCCATGGAGCGTGGATGGAAGTGACATCATGATAGGAGTCCAGGCCTTAAACTTGGAGTGATAAGCCCCTCCTGGCCTTCTGGAAGCTTTTGTCTCAGAGCACAGCATTTCCCAGGTAGCTCTGCTCCTCTCCCTGGGCTCTGGAAGGAAGACAATGGGGATGATCTGAGAGGACTTGGCCTGAATTCAGCCTGGCCCAGTGAGCTCAGCTGAAATCGGAGTATAAGATAATTGCTAGATGTTACCATCCTTTGAGATTTAGGGAGGAGAATTGTTTGTTATGCGGCATAATCTCAGAAAAAGTCTGACTGATACAGGAAGGAAAGAAAGCATCCCAAGTTAATAGTGTAGACTGGCTGAAGTGTCTATGTAAAGCTGCCATTTATGCATAGAATACTGAGGGCCTGGAAACAACCGACAGAGGGATAGTCTTTGTTGGATTCTGGTCACAAAATAGCCAGATAGATTGGACATACATGAAATAGATAGACTTACAGACTTAGAATAAAACCGTGGAGTGGTTCAACGGCATTCTCTCTTGCTCCTTTCCTGTTCTATCCTTCCATCAGGTTCAGCATGTGCCCAGCAAGGGAAAACATTACAGACATGGTCCTTCCTTAATAGGTCTTTATAATTAGTTTAGTCAACAGAATATATTTGTACATGAGACGTTAGAAAGGAGTACTTTCAATCAAGAAAGAGGCGGTTTTTGAAGAAGGAGACAGACAGCTTTTATTAGTTTAATGATGGGGCGGAGGTTAGCAGGAGGTTAGCCACAGCGATTCAGTGGATGAGTTTGATTTATAACTGCCTTGTCCTCAGCTCAGGTGATGGTAGGGACCTCTCCTCTCTTTCCTTTTCTGTTCTCAGCCTAGGGATATAATGCATATTCTAGCAACTGACAGAGCTCCAGGGTCTAGGCCAAAGGCTGAGTCTTGCTGCGAGGGTTTACAATGTGTTAAAAGCAAAAATGTTTATGGAAGAAAGGTTGAGAGAATCAGTAGCTCTGCAGGAAAGGAACACAAAAGAGAAGCTTCGGGAGGAAATGTCTTAGAATACAGGACTAGAACATTATGCTGAAGGGAGCCCAGGGTGGGGGCAGGGCAGAGGGCTCTTTCTTCAGTGGTTATCCCTGCAGGCTCCAGTTGGGTGGTATCACTCCATTTCACAGTGAGGGTGTCTCCAGTTGGGTGGTATCACTCCATTTCACAGCGAGGATGTCTCCCCTTGGATTTTCACTATGGCCTTTATCTGCAGTTGATTGGCTATGGGCTATGCCATGCTTACATCTTATTTGTAATCTTCTATGCATCAAAGTGCTTCGAGGCACCTCTCGTTGCCTTCATCACCATGCATCCTTTATGTGTTTCTTGGGAGGAATACTTGTACCATCAGTGAATGGAGAACACTCAATACAGTTTCCCTGCGGCTTAAAGACAATGTTTGGACCTTGGTGACTCTGAGATGCTGTCACATCCCCTTTAGTCTTCAATGAATCAATCCAAGAGAATTGACTCTTTCCGGCTAAGGCAGAAGCAAAGTGTTCTCCAGCTGAGTTTTGAGTATGTGCTGCCCTACCATCCCTGTTCATGTGACCACAGGGCTCCTGATTACAGCCATAAGACAGCTCCATAGGAAGCCTTACCACTTAAAGAATCACAAAACATATTTCACAAACATATGTCGAACACTTGCTTGTGACAGGCACTGTGGTTGGTGGGTAGTAAGAGACCCAAACACAAATAACTCACAGTTCTCCTCGTCATGGGAGTTTTCAGTTTAGCAGAGGAGATAGGTAAGGATAGAAACCACCCAGGCTTGTGGGAGATGGAGAGGAAGGACACATCTGAGCAGTGGCCAAATGCAGAGCCACCCAGCCTCCAGGTTCCAGATTGGAACATAGTGTAACGGAAATCCTACCCTGGCCACATACAAAGCCAGAAGTGTGTGGCACGGAGGGGCTGATTTAAAACACTATCCTCGCAGGGTGGTCAGAGCGGAAGCCCCTCTTTTGCTGTAGGGAGAGATGAGACTCAAACAGATGAAAGAGCTTCTTGCTAAAACCACATTTTGCAGCATCTTTTCCTCTTAACCTCCTGGGGTCACTGCACAGGAGGCTCCTGGAACAGGCTTGTCTGTGACATGGAAGGTGATATAATTCTAACTTTCCTTGGGTCAGAACCAAGTGGGTTTATATTTTTGGCAACTGCAATAACCATGAATTGGTTCTTCAGATGGAATTATGAAAATTAAAAACCTTTCAGCTTTTTGAGCTTTCATGAGGACCATTCCAGAGATCTGGTGGCAAAAGTACCGTTTGCTAATAGTTCATTTGGTTGTTTGTTGGTTTGTTTTCCTTAGCTGTGGCAGTCTTGGGATACATGCCTGGGAACCAGGCACATAGGCTGGGAAAAGTTCAGGGAGTTGTTGAGCAGCAGATGTTTTTAATGTGCTTGGAGGCTACATATGTAATATGTAGAGAACACATTGCATCCAGGAAGATCATAAAATATGCATGTGAGTATGGTAAGAACCCGACAGTAAAGACAGGTTGGCCCCACGATGGAAACACTTTATTATGCTGTCTGAACTGTGTGGCTTCAGGTCATGCAGTGTGCCCACCCTGCTGCCTTCCTGGGAGAGGTTCCCTGTGTTCTAAGGTTGTCATCCCCTGTTTTCCCAAGTTAGTTTTCCCCTGGCTACAGCCCTGTTACTAGCTCCCCTGGGGAGAACTCCAGCTGCCGTCCTGGAACTAGGGTCTCATTTAAAGGTGACTGGAAGCCCTCACACTTGGAGTCCTCTACACTCCTGAGGGGGAGGCTTTGGAAGGGAGGGGGGATGTCACGATGAAAGAAAGCCCCTTTAAGCTCTCATGCAGAGCAACTGGAAATATTACTCTTTGCCAATCAGTTTTTGTTGTTGTTGTTTATTGTTTGTTTTTTAAGCAAAACAAAACAACAAAAAACCTTTTAGACTCACAAAAAACTTGCCCGTATAGAGTTCTCTTATGCCCCGAGGTCTGTTAGAGCCTTAGCTCCTTGGTACCTTTGTGCCTTTGTGCAGCACTAACAATGTTATTGATGTTTGGATTTCCCTAATTTTTTCCCCAACACTATCCCTTCACTGTTGTTCCAAGCTCGACCCAGGACACGAGATTTTGTTTGTTCCTTACATTTTCTTAGTCTCTTCTTGTCTCACGAGAGCAAAAGATAGAGGAAGAGATGGAGATTGACTTTTAGTCTCAGCTTCCACACAGACCTGGGTGGCTCAAAACGTCTGTTTCCAAGTCTATCTTGAAGACTCATGAGAATTTTGAGAGCCACTTCAAAACACAGGATATCCAGGACCCACTCCAGAAAAATGAAATTGGATTTCTAGGTACGGTTTGGCTCTGAGGTAGCTTCATAGACACCAGGTGAATATACCATAGAGGCTTAGCTGAGAATGAGGACTGATTTGTCCTTCTGTCCTAGAAATGGCAGGGAAAAGAGAGTCCCAGAAATGCTAAGGATTTGGTAGTTAGACTCCTATACACATTTCTCTGGCACTGATTAATGCTTACTGCTATTTGATTTAGTTTCATTTTTGTACCTATCTTGAGAACAGAGTTAAGAGGTGGAGACTGCATTACTTAATGAGTCCGATTTGGGGCTGCTGAACTATAGATCCCTCCTGCTCATCGTTACCATAATTTTAGCTGTTTATTGGGTATCTTCAATAATGTCTTTTTCTCAGAGCAAAATAGAGCCTCAGCCCAAGGGCCATGGATGCTCTGGCCCCTGGCCAGTTGAGGCACTTAACGTTTCTGAAATCAAAGCACTCACCAGAAAATAAAGGGTTTGAATTAGGTCACTTGGCTCTCTAGTTTGTCATTTATTAACTGTTCCACCTTGAATAAGCGTCGTGATTTTGCCAGGCTCATGTTCCCATCATCAAATAAAGACAGGGCTAGCAACTCCGAGGGTTATCACAAACACTACTTGCCGTGGTCCTTGCTAACTGCTCATGATGCTTTGTGAGAAGTTCCTTTTGCTGTTTGTATCATTGTTATCCACCGTGTATCTTTTCAAACCAGAGACATGCTTCTCAAGAACTCTGTGCATATGTGTGGGTCGAGAAAATGGAATAACTGGAAACATTAGTCAATTAAACAGGAGGCTCCAGCAATAGTTCTCAGAAGACTGACCTGAGGAGCTTTGGAAGTAAGGACTCTCATGGAAATTCCATTTGTGACACTGGATGATCATCTCAATATATGGGAAATCTAAAACAGTCAATTCAGAACTCTGATGATTACCAGAGGTTACCCCAGGCCAGGGGTGGATAGACAGTTGGGGAGTTGTTGGACAAAGGATACAAAGTTTAATTAGACAGGATATGTTTTATGACCCAGCAAGATGACTATAGTTAGTAATAATGTATAACGTATTTCAAAATAACCAAGAGAGCAAATTTCAAGTGTCTTCCCTAAAAGATGACACTGGGTGATGAATATGTTAATCAGCTTGATTTAATAATTCTACACTGCACACATATCAAAACATCACACTTTACCCTACAAAGGTATACAATTATGATTTGTTAACTAGGAAAATAATGTTAATAAAATAAAATAGTTTAAAGAAGCCAATGACTTTCACCGACAAATCAAACAGGAATCTCTGGGGGTGGAATCCAAGTCACCAAGTGATGCCAATGTACACTTGAGCCACAGCCTGGGGAGGGCGAGCTTTTCTTGTTCAGCAAGTTGAAAAAATAGGAGTGGTCCAAGTATTGAAGACATTTTATTTTACCTTCGTTTTTCATTCACCACAACTCATGGCTCAGCCTGGGCTCAGGGCAGCGGGAGCATGTGTCTCTAGAAAGGGGTGGAATAAAAAACCCTGAGAACTAGAACTTGCTGTCTACACTCGGCTTCTTTTCTTGTTATATGAAATATCTGAAAGGCAGGCAAACTGAGGAGTTCTAACCCACACGTTCTTTGCAGACATCATCTCTACACGCAGAATGGAGGCTCTTAAGATGTGTACGGTTTATTGGGTCTGATTTGGAGAAGCATGCTTTTCATATACTCTGTATCCATTTGCTTGTCTGCTCCAATCTGGCAGATGATTGTGCCTGAACCAAAGAACTGCATTTAGTGCTTTAGCACAGAGGCGATGGCATCTCTAGGAGCTGGCATTACCGCAAGGAGACTTTTGCATGCCTCCATGCTATTGCCTAAGGGCACCTGGCTTGATCTTACTCTCCCTCGGTTATATTAAAACATGTTTCTAAAAAGGCTCTGAGATGCTCGCCTTATTATTAATACAGGTGCTTACTTAGTTGCTGATAAATACAGAGCCCCCGCTCTCTGAACGTGTTGCAGCTTTATATGAAGCTAATGGAGCAAGGCAATGCTCAAACGTCAAATTAAACTGCACAGCTCTGTAATCACTCAGACTGACATGGCATAAAAGGATAATTAGTAGTTCATTACATGAAACATTGTTTGTTCAGCTAAATTGATTTCTCAGCTGCCCATGTTTTCTGTTTACTTAGTGAGCACTCCACTGCACAGTTTTATTTGAGAGCTAGGAAATCCCTTCCCCTGGACTTTCTCATTCTCTCTCTCTCTCTCTCTCTCTCTCTCTCTCTCTCTCTCTCTCTTTCTCTCTGTGATCACTGCTATTTTAAAATATAATTTTTCTGGAGCTGGGCAAACCATCGAATGACATACAATCGCGAAAGTGTACAGAACAATCGTGAATGCGGATTGATGCTCAGAACCTAAGGCTGGCTGTGGTTAGGGATACTGCCAAAAGGCCAGAGCATACCTGATGGCTTCTACCTGGAAGTACTTGTGTGGCTATTTGCTTTTCAATTTAAGGTGAACTCTCTTCAAAAGGGGCGGGGGCAGTGAGACAGAAAGAGGACTAGACATCTAATCCCTTGTCATTCAAAGTGGAGAAATTTCAACAGGGTTTTCTTTAACCCTTTAAGTTGCCCATTAATGCCAACATAAAGAAAACCATGTCTGTTTTAGGATTTCCTGGTAGCCCACCAGCAGCATTTAGACAAAAGGCTAAATGCTGACTTCACACCTTCTCAAACTTGTCACCAGTAAAGATAACATGAATTTTCTAGGTAGGAGTTGTACAACTTTCCATAATAGACCTGCTTTGTCTGCTTCCCTATGCATTGTCCCTGTCTCTCTGGGGAGTGCACCATCCACAGGGAATTTGCAGAAGAAGCTTCTTGATGCTTTCACATCAACCTTGCAGCTTGTTTTATCTTTGGCATTGACTTGCTCAGCTCTCCTTGGCCAAGATGCTTTGCACTTGGACATCTTGCAGGTATGACAGTCACAAAAGGGAGAGAGAAGCCATCTCTGCAGCAAGTTCAAGTTGTGGTAGGCATATGGTGAAATATAAGCCCAGTGCGTAGCAGGTTGGCAGCTCACATAGATGTCAGCCACATCTATGTATTGCTTGTCCATAGGGGAACTTGGAGATCTGCTGCTGGACATAAAATGTTTCATTGTGTTTCTAGGAGGAAGACAGGAAATGGATAAGGTGGGTCAGTCCAAGGAAAAACTGGGCAAATGGAAGTTCAGGGGCTCCTGTATATTGGGGATTCTTTGGAATTCATCTAAGCAGCTGGGGTGAATGTTGGTGGAACTAAAGACTGTATTAAATTCCACCACAGCCAATTTTCTTTCCTAGGCCCATTAGAACATTTGGAGGCACATCCAATATAAACAGATTGAGCAGGCATGTCTCACTTGCCAGTGTTAGTGGGAGGAAATAGAGCCTGTGCAAATGAAATCAGTAGATAATCCCCAAGGCTCACCAGGGTCTTTGGTTTAATCTCTTTCCCTAGCAACATTGTCAGGTGCCAGACTCGGAGGAAGAGAATCCTGACCTTTGAAGAGAACATGGGCATTCTTTATTTGTGTTTGCTGCACACAAAGACCCAGGAGCAACTTTGAAATTCCATTTCAAAGTTTATTCACCAGCGAAAGTAATGTTCAGGTCAAAATTCAGGGCAGGCTGCTGCCTTGTAGACTTTAAATCTGGGAACCAGGCAGTGTGTAGACCTGTGATTACTCTGTGTACAGGAAGACAGGAAGACTAATACCAAAGGAGGAATGATGGTTTGATCATGGCCATGTTCATGAACTGAAGCGCCACAGTGAACCTCGGGTGATACTTAGGTTATTGTTCATGTGATCTTTTCTGGGGAGATATGAATAAACAACTATTCACCACAGATAAGGCACTGATGCAAAACCAAAGATCCCACTCACATCTACCTTGGTAAGCCAGAGAATTTGGGGAGCAAGGAGAAAACACACACACACACACACACACACACACACACACACACACACGAAAGAAGGATTCTGTGTAGAAATGCAGATGTCTCATAGGTTGGTTCATAGGTAACCATATTGCTGGCAAGTCCATCCTGGCATGGGTGAGGATTCCTGAGGCTGCATCTTTGGAGCTCCCAACATGACTCACAGGCAGGGCCACAGAGCAGGTAGGGCTATACCCCTATGCCCCACGGCAATTGTTGGTGTTACAACATTAGGGAAGAACTTTTATAGTTTTGTAAGTTTCAAGGATCCCTGAGATTTATAAATTGCCTTTACTTCCTTAGAGTTGTATAATAAGTGTTCCTTTGACCTGGGTTTATCTCTCTGTCTCTCTCTCTCTCTCTCTCTCTCTCTCTCTCTCTCTCTCTCCCTCTCTCTCTCCTCCAGAAGGGAATGGTTCACTTTGGAGAGGATAGGTAGCTAAGACAGCTGGAATAGATGGGAATCTAAAACAGTCTCCTATTGCATTTCCTCCGTGCCAGCTACAATTGTAGGTTTCCTTTCTCTTCTCAGATTGCTCCCTGTGCTGCTGGTCAATGTCCCTCAACCTTCTGAGTGCTAGCACCCTTTAACACAGTTCCTCATGTTGTGGTTACCCCCAACCATAACATCATTTCATTGTTTCTTCATAACTGTAATTTTACTACTATTATGAATCATAAATATCTGAAATACAGGATAGCTGATAGTCTACCCCTGTGTGGGTCATGACCCATAGGTTGAGAAAGGCTGTCCAAAGCTGTTGTGTGATGAGACTCTTCATGGGAGATACTTCACACAGTCTACTCGACTCAGATAGGAGGCCTACCATAGACCAAAGTATGGATACCATCAAAGTTCAACTTGGTGATCCAACAAATTTTACTGAGGTTCCTTACAGGAGTATGGGTGTGGTGGTTTGAATAAGCTTGGCCCCCATAGACTCATATGCCTGAATGCTTGGCCTACAGGGACTGGCACTATTAGGAGGTGTGGCTTTGTTGGAGTAGGTGTGGCCTTGTTGGAAGAAGTGTGTCACTGTGGGGGTGGGCTTTGAAGGTTCCTATGATCAAGCTCTTCTCAGTGTGGCATCAGTCTCTCCTCTTGTCTGCCTGCAGATCAAGATGTAGAACTCTTGGCTCCCCCAGCATCAAGATGGACTGCGTGATGCCATGTTTTTCAACATGATGATAATGGACTGAACCTCTGAAACTGTAGGTCAGCATCAATGAACTGTTTTCCCTTCTAAGAGTTGCCATGGTCATGGTGTCTTTCCACAGCAATAAAACCCTAACTAAGACAATGGGTGAGGGGCTACTTACAGAAACAGAAATAACTCAAAGACTACTGCATCATCAAAGCCCATCCCACACAAGCTAGGAACCTAGAGCACACTACAGCAGCTCAATGGTTGGAAAGTGTCCCTTCCAAGTGACTCAGATGTTCTAAATTTCTTCCAGGTAGTGTAGGAGGTGTCTGTTTCTTCCAGGAAGCTGGTCTGGTGGTCTAAGGGTCTTCTTTGCTGCTTAGCTTGTCTGTGAGAGTGACTCTCTGCAGTCCTTATTCTGGGAAGGAGAAGCCTAGACAATCTGGTAAGTTTCAGGGACTTCCTGAAGTTATTTTAAGTCATTTACCTTTTGTTTTAAGAACCTTCCCTAGGAGCTGGAATGTTTCAATCTTGGAGGAAATAGCTACACAACATAACCATTTCTGGATCCTAGTTATTAAGGATGCCTGCCTACCCACCCAGCTCTTTGCCTTCCCAACCTGTCTTCTGATGTTGGACCTCTGGATCTTGGTCTCACTGCAGTCTGGGCAGTGCTGCCGCTGCACAGCATCTTCTTTGCCACTCCCATTCAGCTGCCTGGGCCTGGGCTGTGGCCGTCTCCATGGTGAGGCCCTCAGCACCTTGTCTGGCGGGGGTGGGGGGTGGGGGGCAGCAGTGCCCGAGGCAGCATGTCCAAGAGCCTGGTGTGCGGTGCTGGCACAGGGAGGAGAGAGCTCCTGCTTCCTCTTTAGAGCAGCCCCTGCTCCACAGGGGACACTGACAGTTGTGGGGTGCACCTCCCTGGCACACAAATGGGGAGCACTGAGAGCAGCCTGGAGCAACCCCAGCCGTAGGGGTGGGGATGCAGGGGTCCTGGAACACAGTAGGGACTGTGGCAGCTAGAACAGTGTTCTGATTCCTTGCTGACTTGCCCATCTACCCTCCTGCATTGGGCGCCATGTTGCTGAGTCAAGCTGGGGCTGCTGCAACTCTGGGCCAGGGCTTGGAACTGGAATGGCACGGCACTGGGGATGTTCTCCCCCTCCAGCTGTCCTGAGGGCGAGAGGGTGGGGTAACAGGAGGTGGTAGTCTTGGGCTCCATTTTGACCCTTGTTTGGGCCTTGGGGACAAACCCAAGCCTGGCTGAGTTCTGAGGTCTGTCTTAGTCACTTCCATATGGGGTGTCTCAGCAAGACTTGTTTGGCCCTCCCTCTGCTCTGCCGTTGCTGAAATGGAGTTATGCTATTGGCCCTGTCACTTACCCCTTACCCTTCCTTGCCTCCTAAGTCATCTCTCCCCATACCTAAGTGCCCACCCCCTTTGCCTTCTCTATATAAGCCAGGAGCTGATATAATAAAATTGAGTTCCTGCTTCAACAAAGACTCCTGGCCTGGTGTGTTTCTTTTTGGCCGCCGACACTTGCCATCCTGCTCAGTCCCAGATAGACTCAGCTGGACCTGGTTCTCTCCTCTTGCCTGGACCTGCTAGCAAGGAGCTGACACTGGCTTCTGTTGAAGTCACGAGCCTTCTGGCTCCTTTCTGTCAACATTCATTTCAGTTCTCTTGTTAATGTTTTCCCTATATTTTGAGGCTCAGATTGGCTATTGCTACTCCTGTATCCAATTTCCACCACTACATGGGTTTGAACACAGCCATGTTCCAAAACTAATACCCACAAAGGCAGGATTCGTGCTTACACCAAGTTTTTCTGAAGTTTTTGCCAAAACTATGTTATTATTATTATTATTATTATATTATTTTTATTATTATTTTATTATTATTTTTGCCAGAACTATATTATTGAAGGTTGTTGTCCTGGGTCACTCCTCTCTCTCTCCTTGGGCTTCCAAAAGAGATGTGTAAGTTGTGTGTCTCAAGGAAATCCCCAGATGCTATGCATCTCTGCTCTCTCAATCAGAGTCCCATTGGCTGGGTAACCAGTTAGAATTATGCCCAGATGGCTTTCTTGGCTGTCCAGGGGCTCTCTTCCTTCCTAGCTTCCTTGATACCAAGATTTTCCTATAAATAAAGGGCTGTATTGTCTCCACTCTTCCCAGCTCCCGATGGTTGGAGGAACTGGAGCCTTCCTTGGCCAGTAGCTTCCTCTCTGTGTGGGTGCTTTTCTTTTTCCCCCCATGAGATCAAATTCCATCAACACCAGCACTCACTGGTATCTCTCTATGTTGGACTCCCAGTTTCTGACTTTCTACTGTGATTCATACTTACAACCAAGTGTGATGGGTTAGAACAGACATCCTATTAGAGCTTAAGAACTTGAACCTTTTTCTTGGATATTTTTCTGTGTGTTTATGCCCTTTTTATGTGTTTGCATTGTTGTTTAGCTGCGAATCACCCACTATGGTCCAATGCGATTAGCAACTGGGTCTCCAGCAGGTGGCTCAGTCCTTGGGGTTTGTGGAACCTTGGTGGTGGTGGGGTGGTGCTGGGGGTATAGTCAGTGGAGGTGGGTTAGTGTTGGTGGTCAGTGGGAGCAGGGGTCTAAGGATTATGGTTTAGCCTTACTTCTGGAAACATAAAGAATGAACAAGGCACATCACGAACGCCTGCAATTCCAGTTCACCTGCCATGGAGGACTGTACCCTCCATGAACCAAAATACTGCCTCCCATTAAGTCACTCCTGAAGGGGACTAGAAAAGTAATTCATGCTGTTGCATACAGCTGCAAAGGCAGAAAGTCCCAAGACTTACCCTTGATCACTCACCTCCTTGCCTCATATCCATTTCACCTGTGGGTTCTGCTTCCTCTCTCAAAGCCCACAGGAGCATGTGGCTCTGGCAGGCCTTGCCCTTTTCTTCAATTCCCTCTGCCTTGCTCCTTGCTAAAAAAAAAAAAAAAAAAAAAAGCGTTAGATTACATATCTTAAGTTAGCCACCAAGCTGTATTCCCTTATTTGGCTACTTCCTCCTCCCAAGGCTGACTATCAAAGTATTGAAGTTCAGCAATCAAAAGACCTCCGTGGCTCACCTAATTAACACCTCATCCTAACATGGGGTTTTCCCCAGTACCAATACAAACTGCTTTTTGTCTATGGGTCATGTCCATTCCTTCTCTAATACAGAGGCAGTTCTTTGTCCCTTTGGGACAAATATTCTTGCCCCCTCTCCCTTGCCCCCTTCCCCTTCTCCCTCATCCTTTATCTCCTGTCTTTGTCTCTTATTTCTGGTTCTCTGTTCCTCTGTGGCAAACAAATCTCCTTTGTGCTGAGAACTTGGTCTTGGGGGTCCTGAGCCCATTCTGATCCTTTCATCTCTACTCAAACTTACTTTCAGGCCTCCCAATAACTCACTGGTAGAGCACATGTCTAGCATGTGTGAGGCTCTGGGTTTGATTCCCAACATTTCCAAAAACAAGCCAAACAACATATGCTTTGAGCATTACCTTTTCTGCAGCTCTAAGTCAACCATCACTGGTCCCTAAGAGCTCTGACAACCACCTTCCTAACTAATTGCCACTGGTGTGCTGTCTAGTTTTGATACAATAGTTGTTTGGAAAGAAGAAACCTCAGTTGAGAAAATGCTCCTTACCAGATTGGTCTGTGAGGGCTTTTTCTTGATTGATAATTGATGTGGGAGGGCCCAGCTAACTGAGAGTGGAGCTGTCCCTGGGTACTATAAAAAAGCAGGCTGATCAAACCAGGGGAAGAAATCTAGTGAGCAGCACTCCTCCATGGTCTCTGTTTCAGTTCCTACCTTGGGTTTCTGTTCTGACTGCCCTCAGTGATGAAATCTGACCTGGGAGTTGTTATACAAAATAAACCCTTTCCTCCCCTATTTGCTTTTAGTCATGGTGTTTAATCACTACAATAGAAACCCTAAAACTAAGACAGTGAGTCTTCTCCCTCTGCTCTTCACAGAGTATGCAAGGAACTCTTTGTCAGGTGTTTCCATGTAAGTTGCCCTGTGGCTTCCCTTTGTGTTTGCATCTGAAACTCTTTAGCATAGCCCTTCAACCTTATGGAACCTGTTGTCACTTTCTGATATTTCATGTTCTATTTCTGAAATTGCTGGGTTTCGCTCCAATACAGCTCTTATATTTTGTTTCCCCTGGCTTGCCTGGAACGTTCTTCCCCAGATCTTGGTGTGGCTGTTTTACCCTCATAGTGAAGATTGCAATGCAAATGTCCGCTAGAAAGGCCATGACTGACTCACCCCAGATTCTTTGTTGTTTTCCCTCCTTGGATGAACAATTACCTGAATCATATCATAAAGTTATGATTTGTTGATCATAACTTTATGCCGTGTGCCTGGAACAAAGCCTGGCATATAAGAGACACTCGCTGCTGGATTATGTTGAATAAATCAAGTCCAGGATGTATGCTCACATAAAAAGACTTGTACTGGAGACACTCTTTCCTCTGCTTTTCACCTTGTTAAAGAATGCTATCAAGAATCTGTCGTTATAGTCTGTGGCTTTTCAGATGTTGATCTTACCCTTCGGAGCTGGTTTTCTCCAGCCAGTTTTGCATCAGCTTGGCCTGTTTTCTGAGGCAGGAGAGCTCTAATGTGTTACTACTTAGCCTATAGCACCATTGTCCTCTGACTTGTCCCAGAATCTCTTGGCTTTCGTCTGTGCTCATGATTCTGGAACTCTGGAGTGCTGTCTGCTACCCAGCTGTGACTTAACTTTGTTGCCAGTGTTTCCTTCTTTTCCTGGTGAGAGCCTTGCTCTAAGTTCTCCATGGACACGTCAGAGAAGCAGGGCATCCTCAGCAGCAGTGTGAAGCCTGTTCCAGCAGGACTAAGAAGGTTCATTCTTCACATGTACAAGTATAGTTCCTGCTGCAGCTGGTTTTATTGAAACCCCCTCCTCCCCAAGACTTTAATGACTCCAAAGCATGCTGGTTCTCTTTGACCCTTCTGGAGAAGAGCAGGCACCTTTATATGAAGGTACATTGAACCTCAAAGTCTGGTTGTGGTGCAAACAAGAGAAAAACAAAGTATATGATATTTCTGCTTGAGACACAGTGTAAAAAAATGAATATAGAAAAATAAGTGTAATAGAAACCTTAGAACCATCCCTGCATCCCTGGGATAAACCTACTTGATCATGGTAAATGATCATTTTGATGTGTTCTTGGATTCGGTTTGCAAGAATTTTATTGAGTATTTTTTGCACCGATATTCATAAGGGAAATTGGTCTGAAGTTTTCTTTCTTTGTTGGGTCTTTGTGAGATTTTGGTATCAGTGTAACTGTGGCCTCATAGAATGAATTGGTTAGTGTTCCTTCTGTTTCAATTTTGTGGAATAGATTGAAGAGTATTGGTATTAGGTCTTCTTTGAAGGTCTGATAGAATTTTGCACTGAACCCATCTGGTCCTGGGCTTTTCTTTGGTTGGGAGACTTTTAATGACTGCTTCTATTTCTTTAGGGGTTATGGGACTGTTTAGATGGTTTATCTGATCCTGACTTAACTTTAGTATTTGGTATCTGCCTAGAAACTTGTCCATTTCATCCAGATTTTCCAATTTTGTTGAGTATAGACTTTTGTAGTAGGATCTAATGAATTTTTGAATTTCCTCAGAATCTGTTGTTATATCTCCCTTTTCATTTCTAATTTTGTTAATTTGGATACTGTCTCTGTGCCCTCTGGTTAGTCTGGTTAAGGGATTATCTATCTTGTTGTTTTACTCAAAGAACCCCCAGTAGAGGAGAATGCTAAGGAGGGAAGATGAGAGTGGGTGGGTGGGTGTGTGGGTGGGTGGGGAAATACTCCCATAGAGGCAGGGGGAGGGGGAGGGAAAAGGGAGGTTCCAAAGCAGAAATCTGGAAAGGGGGAAACATTTGAAATGTAAATAAAGTACCAAAAAATGCTAAAAAAAAAAAGAAAGAAAGGAGAATTTGTCATTGGGGAGGGGGGGAGGAAAGAAACCTTAGAATTAAAAAGGAAAATTTACTTCTATGTATGTCCTAGCCAAT
This sequence comes from Rhynchomys soricoides, assembly GCA_019843965.1. NCBI lineage: Eukaryota > Metazoa > Chordata > Mammalia > Rodentia > Muridae > Rhynchomys > Rhynchomys soricoides. Next base: position 1,159,468 of record JADRCH010000012.1, read on the forward strand.
GTTTGGATTTTTGATAGTAGGTGTGGGAATGTAAATTTAAATAATTTACATATCTCTGTACTCCAATTCCAGGTTTATGAATGATACATGTAAAATGTAGTTATATTTTAATTTTCCTTTAATGAAGAGTTATAAATGAGTAACATTTATTGAAGCATCTGGAATAACTTCTTTGGATTTACTTTTTACTTGGATGATTAGGCCAGGAGTACTTTTAGAAACAACATATATATTCATTTCTGAAAGAACAAAGTATTAGTTCTAAAGCATTTCAATCTGTCAAGAAAATATATATGTACATGTTTTTCTATTGAAAGACATATTATTATGTACACAGTGAATGAGCTCTTCTGAGTGCTCACATCTGTCAGAAAAATGAAATTTTTATTATATATATATGCACATATATATCACCTGTTGACCAAAATGTAGCTCACTTATCCAGTGTCTATTCAAATAAAATATATATTTATTTAGTACACAAAATGTAACATTAAAATTCTATTCATCCTCTATGTAACATAATTGATTTAACTATTCTGCTATTGATAGATATTTGAATGATCTATTATGTCACTATAGACAATATTTATGTTTATTTTTATGTGAAAATATTTAAGATTTAATTGTAAAATGAGTTGCTTTTTAAAGCAAATGTGTATTTTAATTAATAGGCGCTGTGAGAATTGAGTTCTGGGCAACATCGGAAAATCTGACTACTGTTAGACTCTCTTCCGCAACTAGATGCTTAATTTTGCTAATGTTACGCGTGAACACAATTTCCTATGGTTTTATGTGATTTATTTTATAGCAGCTGTATTAAAATGTAATTGACAGTTAATGTGTATCTATCTATGTATGTCTCTGTGTGCATGCCTGTAAAACCATTATCACAACTGAAGAGACAACCATTGCTTTGAGTCCTAAAATTTCCCTGTGTCTTTGTAATTAGTTTGGTGACAATGTCCCTTTTTCTCATGTTTTAAAATGCACTCAAGCTGCTTGCCTTCGCTTTTATCTGCCTTCTTCCCTTTGGCATGATTGGAAACCCATCCATGTTGCTGTGTATTAATAGATCCTTCTATATGCCCTTTCTTGAACTGTATGGAAACTTTCCCAGTATCTTCTATTCACTTATGTGTGGATGTCAGGGTTGCATTCAAATGCTCTGGGCATCTCTATGCATGCCTGTAAACCATTATCAGGCATATTCTACTGTCCATTTGCTTTTCTTTCTCTGGGGTACCTAGCACTGAAACACCTATAACACGTTGGGCAACATTGAACTTTTGAAGACTGTTAAGTGACCTCTAAAGTGGTCATTTCCACAGTGAGATCTCCAGGTGAGTGACATCTTCTCTAACACCCAACCTTCCAAAGTTAGATATTCTAAGGCATATACAGTGATTTCATATTTTAATTTGCGTTTCTTGAATGACAACACTGCATGTCTTATTTGCCACACACAAATTTTCTTTGATAATATAACTATTTAAATCTTTTGCTAGTATTTTATTTGGTTGTTTGCCAACTTATTACTGAACACATTCAGTAAGTGTAACAGTTCTTTATTTATTCTAGAAACACTGGTTAGATGTACATTTTGCAAATATTTTCTTTTGATCTGTGGCTCTTCCTTTTCTGTTCTTTCTTTTTCCATATTCTTCTTTTGAAGAACAAATGCTCAAAATTTTTATGAACTACACTTTATTGATTTATTTCTTTTGAAATTTAGTTAAATTCTTTAATTTACAAAGATTGAAAATGTCATGCATGAGTACTGTATTTATATTGTTTATACTTCTCTTCAGTCTCTACTCCTCTCATGTTCCCCCTCAAATTCATGACTTCTATTTCTTTAATATTATGTAAAATAGGTACAGACACACAGACAAATACAGCCTGAAGAGTCCACTTACTGTTGCTTGTGTGTGTTATGGGTTTGTGGCTGACTGCTTAGGACTAGATAAACTATTAGGGAGCATCCTTGGAGAATCCCCAATTCCCCCTCTCTCAGCAGCCATCAATTGCCACCTGGAGGTGAGTCTTTGTGTGATTTTTTCTATTCACAATAGCATGTTAATTCATATTGTCATCGCCCAGGTCTTGTTTAGGCAAACAGATTGATGAGATTTTATGGGTGCAGCTTTCTAGTCATGAAGTGTCAATAGAGTAGGATGTCAGTCATTTTGGCATATGCCAAGGAGTAGTATAGCTGGATCATATAGTTGATTTGTTTGTGACTTTTGAAGATTCTCCATATTAATTTCCATAATGGGTGCACTTGTTTGCAATCCCACCAGCAATGAAAGAGTGTTTTCCTTCTTCCCCTCATCCTTGCTAACAGTTGTCAGTTGTTTTCTTGCTCTTAGCCATTCTGACTGGGATAAGACAAAATCAAAGTAGTTTTAATTTTCATTAACTTAACTACTAAGGACGTTAAACACTTTTAAGATGCTCCTTAGTGAGTTTTATTTCTTATTTTGTGAACTCTCTGTTCAAATCCACAGCCCATTTCAAAACTGGGTTTGTTGTTCCCTTGACTCTCTGATTTAATTCTCTATGAGATATATAGCTAGCAAAGATTCTCTTCTACTCTGTGGACTTCATCTTCCCTCTATCGATTATTTCCTTTGTTGTACAGAAGCTTTTTAGTTTCATGAGGTCCTACTTGTCAATTGTTGGCCAATGAGATCCTACTCAGAAAGTCCTTTCCTCGTCTGTATCTTATAGGGTACTGCCTGCTTTTTCTTCTAGGAATTTCAGTATTTCAAGTTTTGTATTGAGGAATAGGATCCATTAAATTTTGTGCAGGGTGATAGATGCAGGTCTCATTTAATTCTTCTACATGTGTACATCTTCCCAGCACCATTTGCTGAAGATGTCTTTTTTTTCTATGCCATGTTCTTGGCACCTTTGTCAAATATTAAGTAGCTAAAGTTGCATGAGTCATGTTTGGGTCTTTGGTTTTGTTTTATTGGTCTACATTGCTGGTTTTGTACTAGTAACATATTACTTTTATTAATTTGACTTTATATCTTAAGATTTAGAATGCTAATCCCTCTAACATTGTTATTTTTGGCTATCCAGGGTCCTTTGTGGTTCCATATGAATTTCAGGATTTTTTCTATTTCTGTGAAGGTTATGGGAATTTTGACTGAGATTGTATTGAGTCTATAAATTGCTTTTGGTAGGAAGGTCTTTTAACAATATAAATTTTACCAATCTATGAGCATGAAAAATCTTTCCATCTTTTCATGTCTTTCTCAATCTCTTTTTTTGAAATTTAGAATTTTAATTGTAAATTCTTTCATCTCCTTGGTTAAGTTTTATTCCCGGACATTTTATTCTGTTAGAGACCACAGTGAAGGAATGATAGTATTTTCATAATCTCTTTCTCTATATGGCTCTCAATGATATATAGAAAGTCAGTTTGTTTTGTATCCTGACACTTTGCTGAAAATATTGTTTTAAAAAGTTTTCTGGTGGGATTTTTATGTATACCATCTTCAGTGAGATACTTTGACTTCTGATTTTCCTATTTGTATCTCTTTAATCTTCTCTTGTCTTATTTCTCCAGCTAGTACTTCAAGTTATATTGACACTCAGTGGGAATAATGGACAGTCTCGTTTGCTTTCTGATATTAATGGAGCTGTTTTCAGTTTTTCTTCATTTATTATGATCTTGTCTGTAGACTGACCATACACAGCCTTTATAATGCTGAAATAAGCTCCCTTCAGTCTTTCTCTGGACCTTTTATCATGAAGCATGTTGGATTTTATCAAAGCTTTTTTTCTGAATCTATTGAGATGATTGGATGATATTTGTCATGAGTCCATTTTTGTGTTTTATTACAGTCATTGACTTGTGTATGCTTTTAAGGTATAAGAGCATACACATTTAAGGTATAAGCCAACTTGGTAACGTTGTATAATCTTGTTTATGTATGTCTGTATTCTGTTTGCAAGCATTTTTGAGCCTTTTTGAATCTCTGTTCATCAGGGATGTTGGCTTGTAGTATTTTTATTTAGTATGTGCATGTGTGTATTTATTTGTTATGCCAGTTTTGCAAAAAAGAGCTTTAATATGTTCCTTCTGTTTCTATTTATTTGAGTATTTAAAAAATACTGCTTTAAGATCGTTAAAAGTTTGGTAGAATTCTGCTGAGAATCCATCTGGGCCTGAACAGTTTTTAATTTTGGAGGTTATTTATTATGTTTCCATCTCTTTTTTGATATGGGTCTGTTTAGGTTGATAAACCTTTCTGCCTTAATTTTGATAGTTTGTATGAATCTAGAAACGCATCCTTTTTATTTATGTTTTATAACGTATTGAGTATAGGTTTTAGAAGTATTCACTTATTCTGAATTTCTCTGATGTCTGTTGCAATGTTTTCTTCTTCAGTCCTGATTCTGTTAATTTGGATTATACTCTTGCAGTCTTTCTGCCTCCTCTTCCACATATCTTTCTGTGCCCTGAGGGGAAGGGTTGATGAAGACACCCCATGTAAGACTGAATGCTACAAAATCTCTCACTCTTTGCACATTGTCCAGTTGTAGATCTCTGTATTCATTCCCATTTACAAGTGTCTCAGATGATGGTGAATGAACCACTGATCTATGGGAATAGCAACATGTCATTAGGAGTCATTTTATTATGATGTTCCTTTAATAGCAAAGTAGTATTTAGTTTTTCCATAAGGTCAGAGACTATCTAGTCTCAGGTTCATGGTTACCTGAGCAGTGTTATGCATTGGTTTTATGTCATGGTATAGGCCTTAAATCCAATCAGAAAGTGGTTGGCTATTCACATAATCATTGTGCCACTATTGTGCCAGCATATCATGCATGTAGTTCACTGTTGTAGATCTCGCGATTTGTAGTTGTTTTGGTGGCTACTTTTCCCTGGTGGCATGTAGCATGCCTTATGTACTATGAGCGGTAGTCTGTAGAGGTGGAGGTTCTATTTAGGTACCAGCTTGTCTTCTTTGTGTTCGATGAGATATGTAAATGCTGCCTTTAGCAATCAGGGTTTACCAACAGTTTGTAGAAAGAAAACAATAGCTTTGGCAATAGACTGAGATGTTTGGGACTTTCAAGGGGCCCCTTTGGCCAATGACTCAAGTACATGTAGCCCAATTCCACCACTGGAACATCAGAACACCGTCCAAAAATGGAGCAATTCAAGGGGAATTTTGAGTGCTGCAAGAAAACTCTAAGAGCAAAAGTCTTCTGAACTCAGTTTCTTCAAAATGTGAAGTTGTTTTTGGGCTATGCTTCCATGTCCCTCCCAGATGTAACAGATAGAGAATTTACTTCAAAATACTCATTACAACTCACTATTCTTATTTGTTTATGAGCCTCTAAAGAAAAACATGTCCACTATGTTCAGCTTGTCTACCATATGGGGCTTATTCTTGTTACTGTACGTTTTACTCGTGTGACTCCACATAACCCCCAGAGTATAAATTGTCTAATGCTCTGAAGAAAGTTGGCTACTGCATGAGACTTTAGTGTGACTTGTTTATTGGCTCTATTCTTCCAGATTACATTGCCTCTACTGTGGTAAATAAGTTGTACCTGGAACAGGGATCGAAGTTAGCCATGAGATAAGAGAGTAGGGACCCTTACAGAAGGTGGTGAGTGAGAATAATTGTGGCAGAAACCAAGGAAGGCTTCATCCTATGTTGAACTTGTGCATAATTTTTGAAGAAAAAAAAAAGAACACAAGTATGAAAAGCACACTATTAAATTATTGTTTATGATTATATGTATGTTATTATAATCCCTGGTTCTCAAGAAGGAACTTTAAATGAAGGTGTATGGGACACAGTCTGAAAGAATATTGAAAAGGCATAGAAGCAAGAGGAAAGATCCCCATTCAGTTTTGGGTTGCTTGGGCGTTGATTTGGACTGTTATTAAAATACATAAGGAAGATAGGGAGGATATTAATCATGATAAAGAGATGACTAATTCCTTGAATGAAAATAAACTAGATGATAAAAACCTTAAATTGATAAAAGAGGCAAAAAGATTTTTCCCCATTCAGGTAAAATCAAAAGTAAAAACAGCAGCCAGCGAAGTATGCCAGTGATGACTCCCTTAGCTTACTTGCTGGAGCCTCTGTTAAGTATCTTCCAATGCCTGAAAATGACCCTGAAGCATGGGGTGAGGAATTTGATAAACAGTATAATCTTATATTTTCCCCATTTCCTGATGGGAATTTAGGAGATTCCATGAAAATGCTAAATTTATAACTTAGGCAAGCTAAGACATGACATGGAAATAAACTTTGTTTCCCAATTCCCCCTGGCCTCATGATGTGTGCTTGGTATTTTGTGTGCAATTTCAGCAAAATCAAGTTTATATGCACTAAGCAATCTATTTAAAACTCTAGAATAAAAGACAGCATTGGGCACTCTTCACGTATTATCTTGACTGGCAAGAAAAGAAATACAGCTATTTGAATTCAGACTAAAAGAGGTATTTATGTATCGTCTAGATCCTTCATTAAGGATCTTTAAACTTATTTACTTTTCCACTAAATCATGTCCTACAGGTATTATAGCATGAGAGGATAAACTTTTGGAACGTATCTATTTATACTATAAGGATATAGAATACCAACTGCTTACCTTACTCTTCTTGTTCAATTAGTAAATTAGGAGAGGACCCAATGTCAACAATTATATGGATTTGGCCCTTGCTTTATTATAGTACCTGTAACTAATAATCAGTTTTCAAGAGTGTTACAGAATCTATAGATTTTCCATTTTCATTTGCAGATTACTGCAAAGGATAGAATTCATTATCCAGGTGGTAAGCTGTGGGATTTTCTCATAGGAATTTAATTTGAAAAAATGTCCAATCTTCTCCCATTCTACAGACAGATACTTATTTTGTTAATGGCTCATCTAATGAGATAGGAAGGATTCCTGGTCCAGATACTCATCAATCTATTAATACTCTTTTTCCTTCAGCTTAACAAGTGTAACTGACTATTTTGATTTATCTATTATGCTTAATTCATAGACACCTAAATATTGTTTCAAATGCTGCTTGTGTTGTAGGATTATTTCTAGCAGTAGATTCATATTTATGAACACTCTAACTCCCCTGCTTTAGTTCCAGAAGGAAATAAGCAAGCTGATGCACTAATCTGCCCTATTACTTTTCCAGAAGAAATTACTTAGAAAGGGGTATGCATCTGTCATTGCAGACAGATCCACTGAAACATTATGGATTCCTCTCCGGTTTCTCTGGCCCCAGTACATCAAAGACAGTGGTGGAGGGTGAGGAGACAGTAGAAATAACCTGAAAAATAGTGAGCCTATTTTTCCTGCTAAGGGCCAAAAGGAGATAAGCACCATATCATCAGAAGTCAAGTCTGCTTACCTGGGCCCAAGTTAAGGCTCTATGCACCAAGGGAGAAGTTATTCTACAAAACACACAAAGCTTTATAACATCTGAGAATCTCTTTTGGATGATGCTAGGTGCTTTGGCCCATGCATCTGCGGTGAGTGCCTCTGAGCACATGTATTGGTCTTATGTCCCTCATCCTCCTAAGCTTTAACTTGTAGATTGGATGAATCCAGCTCCTGTTATCTTTACTAACGACTCTATACTTGGACCTTGGGACCATAACAGTCTCATTCATTCATCGGAATAAGGGACTGCATTTAATTTTTCCTTGGGATTTAAATCACTTCCTGTTTTCATAGGATTTCATAACATTTGCATTCTCTTTAAAAGGCAAATATGTGCTTATGTTCTACAAGATACCAGAATTACTAATCATATGGTTCTTTTTTTCACATTATTGTCTGGATTTTTCTGATCAATATAATAATGTAACTAATAGTACTAGTCAAAATTTGGATCCCTAATCTTGGTGGCAGATTTTGTTGTTCTGCTATTATTATGTTTATAACTTGCTTATTGAATACTCAGATGTCAAATGACAATCAGATTTGTCTACAATATCTCAAATAAAGACTACTCTGGATATCCTGATATTAAAAAAATAAAAAACAGGGGATACATGTGTGGTGGTTTGAATAGGAACTGCCCCCATAAACTTGTATGTTTGAATGTTTGGTTCATAGAAAATGGAGCTATTAGAAATTGTTGCCTTGTTTGAGTGGGAGTGGCCTTGTTGGAGGAAGTGTGTCACTGAGGGGTGGGCTTTGAGGTCTCCTGTGCTCAAGCTATGCCCAATGTGGCACACAGTCTTCTTCTGCTGCCTGTGGATCGAGATGTAGAACTCTTAGCTCCTTCTCCAGCGCCATGCCTGCCTGTACACTGCCATGTTTCCCACCATGTTGATAATGGATTAAACCTCTGAAACTGTTATCCAGCCCCAATGAAATATTTTTCTTTATACGAGTTACATTGGTTGTGGTGTCTCTTCACAGCAATAAAATCCTAAGACAGATGTGGGAACACAGTCCAAGAACAGAATTGTGTGGAGAGAATTCTGAATGTAAACAAGACAAAACTCTTCTGTTCTGTTTTTTCAAAACCTGTTCTGGGAATGTGTTTTTGCGCCCCTCGCAGGTGTAGCAGATAGAAGCGAGTTTATTTCAGATTATTCATATGACTGGCTATTGTTACTTGTTTATAGGCCTCTATGAAAAAACATGTCTACTGTGTGCAGCATGTCTACCACATGTGGTTTGTTCTTGTGATTGTACACGTTATTCATGTGACTTTTCTTAACTCTCAGAGTATAATTGTTTGATGCTCTGAATAAAGTTGGCTACTTCATGAGAATTTAGTCTGACTCATTTATTGACTCCATTCTCCCAGGTCCCACTATGTCTACAGCAGTGACACTGAAGGTTTCAGTTGGTGACAAAAGATGTCTAGTTGAAGCATTTTCTTCCCTGTCTATGTATAGATTTTAAGAGGTTTCTACTGCAGAAGGTTTTCATATGGCCTTTAGTGTCATGTGTCCCTCCCTTACCCCTCTCTTTCATTCCCTCCTCATTTAATCCTCACTACAATTTGCTTCCTGTCTCTCTATAACTATATGTTCTATTTCCCTTTCCTTAGGAGAGTCTTCCTTCTTTCTAGTCTACTCTATTAATCTCTAAGGTTATACAAATATAGCATGTCTCTGAAATGCTTAAATGCTAACATTGACATATAAGACAAAAAATATAATATTTATATTTGGGGGTCTAGGTCGTTGTACTAAATTTTTCTTAACACCATCCATTTACTTAGAATTTTCATAATTTAATTTTTCTTAATGGCTGAATAATATTCTCTTGTAAATGTAGCACATTTTCATTATCCATTCATCTATTGATGGATATCTAGGCTGTTTTCAATGTCTGCCTGCTATGAATAAGAAAGCAATGAGCATCGATGAACATGTGTTTTTGTAGTAAAATATGGAGTCCTTGGGTATATAACCAAGAATGGAATAGCTGGATCTTGACAAAGATCTAGTTCCAGCTTCCTGAAGAACCACAATAGTATCCATAGTATCGATAGAAGTTCACACTCCTAACAGAAATAGATAAATATTTCTCATTTTCCATAATCTTGCCAGCACGAGCTTTCATTTGTTTTATTAATCTTGGCTATTTTGATTAGTCAAAAGGAAATTTGAATTTCCCTGATGACTAAGGATGTTGAACATTTCTTTGTGTTTCTTAACCATTTGTATTTATCTTTTGAGAACTCTCTGTTTAGTTCTGTACCCCATTTATTAGTTGGGTTATGTGTTTTCTTAATATCTAGTTGTTGTTTTTTTTTTTTTAAGTTCTTTGTGTATCTTAGATATCAACCTTCTATCCAATATGTAATTGATAAAGGTCTTTTGTAGACTGATGACTTGTTAGAAAGATGATGTCCTTTGCCATACAGAAGCTTTTCAATTTCAGGGTGTCCTATTTATTAATTATTAGTCTCAGTGACTATATAATCAGTATCCTGTTCAGAATGTCTTCCCCTGTGCCAATGAGTTCAAGACCATTTTCTACTTTCTCTTCTATTATATTCATGATATCTGGCCTTATGTTGAGGTCTTTGATTCATTTGGAGTTATGTTTTGTGTAGGGTGATTAATATGTATTTATTTATATTCTTCTATACTCAGCTATCCAGTTTGACCAATACCATTTGATGAAAATGCTTTTTTTTTCCTAGTGGGTATTTTGTGCTTCTCTCTCTCTCTCTCTCTCTCTCTCTCTCTCTCTCTGTGTGATCAGGTGTTCAAACATGTATGAACTTATGCCTGGGTCATTCAATTCTACTGGTTTGTATGTCTAAATAGCACAGTATTTTTATTACTACAGTTCTGTAGTACAATTTGGAATCAGTTCTTTTATTTTTCAGGATTATTTTAGTAATGCTGGAATTTTTGTGTATCCATGTGAAGCTGAAAATTAAGTTTTCAATTTCTGTAAAGATTTGTGTTGGCATTTTGGTAGGGGTTTTATTAAATATTTAAATTGCTTTTGGTAGTATGGCCATTTTCACTATAATCCATGAGCATGGTAAATCTTTCTAATCTTCTAATGTCTTCTTCAATTTGTTAGTTTTTATTGTATAAGTCTTTCACTTGCTTGGATAGAGTTATTCTTTTTTTTGTTTGTTTGTTTTGTTTTTTCTCTTTTTTCTTTTGTTTGTATGGTTGATTGGTTGGTTGGTTGGTTGGTGTTGGTTTGTTTTCCTGATTTCTTTCTCAGTGTCTTTGTCATTAGAATATAAGAAGGTTACTGGCTTTTGTATGTTAATTTTGTATCCTACTTCTTTGCTGAAAGGGTTAACTAGCTGTAGAAGTTTCCTGTTGGAGTTCTTAGGATCTTTTATGTATAAAATTAAATCATCTGCAAATAATAAATTTTTGTATCTCTTTGATCTGTTCAGTTGTCCTATTGCTCTAAGACTTTAAGTACTATATTGAATAGGCATGGGGAGTTGACAACTACGTCTTCTAATATTAGTGGAAACGCTTTAGGTTTCTCTTTGTTTATATTGATGTTGTCTGTGTGTTTACTGTGAATCACCTTTATTATGCTGAGATGTGTCCCTTGTATCCCTAGTCTCTCTAGGATTTTCACCATGGCTGTTGGATTTTGTCAAAGACCCTTTCTATATCTGATGAGATGATCATGTGGTTTTTGCTTTTCAGTTTGTTCATATGGTGGATCATATTTATAGATTTATATATGCTGAGCTATCTCTAGGATGAAGCCTACTTGTTCATGTGTTCTTGGATTAAGTTTTATTGAGGATTTTTGCATCTATGCTCATAAGGAATATTGGTCTAAAATTTGGGGGGGATGTCTTTATGTGGTCTAGGCATCAGAAACATTGTGATCTCATAAAAAGAATTAAGAAATGCTTCTTCAGTTTGCATTTTTTGAATAATTTTAGCTGTGTAGGTGGTAATTTTTTCATGAAGGTCTGATAGAATTCTGTTCTGAATCTATCTGGCCCTGGGTGGTTTTCTGGTTGAGAGACTTTAAATTACTGCTTGTAATTCACTAGGGGTTATAAGTAGCTTTAAATTGTTTATCTGATCTTGATATCTTGATTTAACGTTGGTAGGTCCCATATATTAAGAAATTAACTTATTTCTTTTAGGTTTTTTCCAGTTGGTAGAGTACAGATTGTTAAAGTACGTTCATATGCTTTTCTGGATTTCCTTGGTGTCTAATGTGACACCCCCATTTCATCTCCAATTTCATTAGTTTGGAACTTCTCACTCCATCTTGTAGTTAGCTTGGATAAGAGTTTTTCAGTCTTGTTGATCTTCTCAAAGAACCAACCTTTGTTTTAGTGATCCTTTGTGTTGTTTTTGTTTTTGTTTTGTGTTTGTTTGGTTTGGGGGTTTGTTTTGTTTTGTTTGTTTGTTTTTCATTGATTTGAGTCCAGAATTTAACTCTTGCCATCTACTCTTTTGGACTATTATTTATTTCTTTGGTTCTGAAACTTTCTGGTGTGCTGCTAAGTTGCTAATATGAGGTCTCTCCGGTTTGTTTGCTTGTTTGTTTATGCACTTAGTGCTATGATCTTGCCTTTTTGAACTGCCTTCATTATGCCTTATAGGTTTGAGTATGTTTTGTTTTCATTTTCTTTAAATCCTTCATTTCACTCATTTCTATCATGACCAATTTTCATCCAGTAGTGAGTTGTTCTGTTTTGCTGAGTCTGTGTACTTTCTGTTGGTGTACAGCTTTCATTTTGTGATCAGATAGGACAGAAGGTGCTATTTCAAATTTCTTATATTTTTTTTTTTTTGTTGTTGTTGTGTTTTTTTTTTGAGACAAGGTTTCTCTGTGTAGCCCTGGCTGTCCTGGAACTCACTCTGTAGACCAGGCTGGCCTCGAACTCAGAAATTCGCCTGCCTCTACCTCCCAAGTGCTGGGATTAAAGGCGTGTGCCACCACTGCCTGGCTCAAATTTCTTATATCTTTTATGACTTTCTTTGTGTTCAAGTACATAGTTAATTTCAAAGAAAGTTCTATGAGCTGCTAAGAAGAAAGTATATTCTTTTGTGTTTGGGTGAAATAGTCTGTAAATATCTGATAGGTCCATTTGATTTATGAAGTTATTTAACTCTAGTATTACTGTTTAGTGTTGCTCTGGATAACCTGTCTATTAGGGTAAGTGGAGTAGTGAAGTCATCATCACTGTGTGAGAGTCAGTCTATGATTTTAGATCTAACAATTGTTCTTTTATGAACTTGGATGCCCTTCTGTTTGGTACATAAATGGTTAGGATTACAAAAACCTTTGGTGGATCTTCCATTTGATGAGTATGTAGTGTGCTTCCATATCTCTTGGTTATTTTTCAGTTTTAAATTTATTTTGTCAGATATTAAAATGCCTATACCTGATTGATTCTTAGATCCATTTCTTTGGAATATTTTTTTTTATTCTTTTGCTCTGACATTGTATCTATCCTTTTTCACAAGGTGTGTTTCTTGTAAGCAGCAAAATGATATATCCTATTTTCCAATTTACTATTTGTTCTGACTTTTTATTGTAGAATTGAGACCATCAATATTTACCGGTATCAATAAGCAGGATTTATTGATTTCTGCTATCTTGTTATGATGTGGATCCTCCCCTTCTTTTGACTTAATGTTCCATGATTATTTATTCCCCGCATTGTCTTGAGTGTAGTTAACCTCTTCAAGTTAAAGCTTTTCTGTCAACACCTTCTGTGGGGCTGGATTTGAAGATAGATACTGCTTAAATCTGACTTTACCATAGGACATTTTTCTTTCCCCATCTATTGTGATTAGTAGTTTTGTTGGGTATTGTCTGGACTATACTAGTCTGAACTGATATCTGTGGTCTCTCAGAGCTTCTAGAACATATATCCAGGCCTTTCTTGCTTTCATAGTCTCCACTGAGAAGTCAGGTGTTATCCTAATTTATGCACCTAACATATATTTTATCTTTTTTCCTCTGAAGCTATTAATATTATTTCTTTTTTCTATAGCTTAGCATTTTGATATTTTGCATGCATCTTGAACCTTAGGTTGGAGAAATTTTCTTCTATGATTTTGTTAAAATTATTTTCTGTGGCCTACTCCTAATATTCATAGATCTGGTCTTTTCATATTGTACTAGATTTTCTGAATGTTCTGTGCCTAGAATTTTCAGATTTAACATTTTCTTTGACTGAACTATTCATTTCTTTTCTACCTTTACTGTGTTTATAAAAAGATAAAGAGAGATAGAATAGGTTCTATGGGTGTGTGGTAAGGTATGGGGGAAGGGAATGTCTCAGCAGGCCCATGCCAAGGCACCCCTTCCCCCCTGAGGGATCAACCACAAGACAGTATAGTATAGAATAGAGTTTATTCAAGGCATGGGGAGGGGAGTTAAGAGGGTAGTAGAGGCAGAGAAAGAGAGAGAGAGAAAGAGAGAGAGAAGAGGCTGGCCATGAGTACATGAGCACGTAGGGGGGGGGAAGGGAATGGGGAGAGAGGGGAGAAGAGCGAGGGGACAGGGAGCAAGAAAGGAAGAGCTCAAGAGAGCAAGAGAGGGCAAGAGAGAAGCAAGAGAGGGAGGAGGGGACAAGCAGCCCTTTTTATAGTGGGTCAGGTCTACCTGGCTATTGCCAGGTAACTGTGGGGAAGAGCATACCTGGCTGTGGCCAGGCAACTGGGAAGTGAAGTTAGACAGAATTCTAACAACCTTGACTTCAGTGGCTGAGAATTTTTTCTCTTCCATGTCCTGCACTCTGTGCTTGAGGCTTAGGTCTGATGTTTTTGGTTTACTTTCTAAAGTTTTCCTTTCCAGTTTTATCTCCTTTTGCATTTTCTTTAGTAAATCTACTTCTTTAATAAATCATATGTTTATGTTGTAATTTTTATTATTCCATTCAAATGCTTGTTTTCACAAATGCCATTAAGAGATTAATTCATATTGTCTTTAAGGTCCTTGAACATATTTATAATTGTTGTTTTGAAGTCCTTGTCTTGTGCTTCATTTTTCAGGGTCTTCTGTAGAAGGGTTACTGGGTTCTGATAAAGTCTTATTGTTTTGGTGGTCAGTATTTGTGGCTTTGCTCTGGTGGCTAGGTATCTGGAGTTATGACACTTGAGATGACTCTGGTGTTAGTGTCTAGTCTTGCCTTCTTTCGGATGGTATTCCATTCAATAGTTTCTTTCACCCTGGGTGGATCTTAGGCAGGTATAGTGGGTGTGGGTTCCCTGGTAGAGAATGCTTTTGCAGGTTGGCGTGTGGCAAAGAGTAGAGATGTCTAGGAGAGTCTGAGAGGACTTTCTGTCCACACCAAGAGGAAGGGTCCTCAGGGAGTTAGACGTGTGGCAGGAGAAGGGATTCCTACAAATAGGTTGCAGTAAGACAAAGAATAATCTGGAGAGACAGGAATGAAAAGGCTAGGGGAATTTTGGGTCTGAACTAGGAGTTGGAGTCTCTAGCACATAGATTTGAGGTAGGAGAAAAGGCATCTCTAAGTAGGCTGCTACAGGGCTGGGGTGAGTCAGGATAAAGCATAATGGAAGACAGGGTGGAGAGAGAAAATTGACTATCTGGGTCCCAGGCTAGAAGAAAGGTCTGGAAGGACCCACAGGAGGGAGCACAGCTCAGTCTACAGCAAAGTTGTGGTGGAGTCTCTGGGTAGTGGTTAGTTTGCTCTTTTTCTACAATCTTAGGTTGCATTTTTAGGTCATTTATTTGTGTTCTTTCTGATTTTTTAAAAATGCAGGCACGTAGTTCTTTACATTTCCCTCTGAGAACTGGTTTTAATGTGTCTCAGGGGTTTCTCTGTGTTGTGTTTTTATTTTCATTTAGTACAAGAAATTAATTTTTTTCTTGCTTTCTTCTTTGACCCATCCATCATTCAGTAATGTGTTGTTTAATCCCCATGAGTTTTTGTTCTAACTAGAGGTTTTTTTCCTGTTCATTTTAAGCATTATTGTGTAGTGATCAGATAGTAAATGCAGTTTTTTCTTTTTTTTCTTTTTTTCTGAATTTGTTAAGATGTATCTTGTATCCTAGTGTCTGGTCTGTTTTACAGATGCTTCCAGGAGTTTGATTGCATATTCTTTGATGCTTGCATGAAATAGCCTTAGATATCTCCTAAGCCCATTTGGTGTATAATGTCACTTAATTTTGGTTCTTCTACATGTATTTTTTTTGTCCTGGTGACTGTCTATTGGATAAAGTGAGGTGCTAGAATCACCTACTTATTATTGAGATGGAGTTAAGCTGTGAAAGTTTAGTAATATGCTTTTTACGAAATAAGAGCTCAGTGCACATATGTTTAGGATTGCGATGCCTTCTTGATTAATTGCTCCCTTCATTAGAATGAAGTGTCCTTTGTCTCTTCTGATTGCTTTTACTTGACTTCTATTTTGTCAGATATTAGGGTGGTGATACCTGCATTTTGCCTGGTCTCATTTGCTTGAAACTCCTTCCATCCTTTTTCTGTAAGGTGGTGCTTATCTTTGAAGCTAAGATGGATTTCTTATAGATAATAGAAAGATAGGTTTTGTTTCCTTTTTAAAATACTTTTTATTGGTTCTTCATAAATTTCACATCGTATACCACATCCCATTCATCTTCCCTTCCCCTTGTATCCACCCTCCATCCTTGCAACCTCTCCGCAACGGAGAAAAAAATCTCATTGTGGAAGCTATAGTGAGTCACAGTGTGTCCCACAGTATACACTTTTGTCCATACATCTTTGCTTACAAATGCACATTGCAATGACTTGTTGGTCTGGTATGAAGCCTCTGGCTTCTGCTACTCTAGCTGTATCTTCACTGGGACTCCTCTTGGATTCTCTGTAGTTGCCCTGTGTCATGGATATCCTGTAGTTTTGGATCTGTAGGACCGAGTCCTCCATTCATTCAGCAGTTCATTGGGTAGATGCTGGGATGGACCAATCCAAAGCTCAGGATCTGGGCCTGAGAGGTTTCTGAGCTGCTCAGCCCACTGGCTCTCCCCCTCTCACACCTTCGGGGCTGGATCACCAGCAAATCCTGTAACCAGGGCCAGCTCTACCCAACGTGTAGGGCCTACTCTTTCTAGTGTTACTGCTGGAGAGAGACATGGACAGTTGTCCCACTGTCATGACTGCGGGGCCATCTCTCTCACCTGTCATAGATGCCGAGAAATGAGAGAGGAGAGGATGGCATCTCCCCCTCATGTGACACCACCACCCAGCAGACAAGAAACAGGACTGGCTTTCCCATGCTCACTCTCTCAGGCTGGCTCACTTCTGTTATCAGTGCCAGCCCTACTGGGCTGCCCAGATGTGGTACAAGGCCTGTTCTTCCAAGTGCTACAGCAGGTGAGGGGCAGGACCAGCTTTTCTGCTCTTATGACTCCATGAGGCCAGCTCTCCTACCTACTGCTGGTGGCAAGGGCAAAAGGGAGAGGAGGGATCTCTTCCTGGATAGCAGCATCAACACACAACAGACAAGAGGCAGGGCCAGCTCTCCCACACTTATGCCCTAAGGGGCTTTGTAGCTCACCCATAGCCCCCACACCCAGGGTCAACTCTACATGCTGCCCAGATGTGGTGCAGGGCTGGCTCGCCTAGATGCTGCAGCTGGTGAGGAGGCAGGAATAACTCTCATGCTCTTTTGATCCCAGGGGCAGGTCTCCCATCTGCCACAAACAATAAGGGGCAAAGGGGGAGGAGGGTATCTCTTCCTCGTGCATGCAACCGTGCAGGAGACAAGTGGTAGGGACAGCTTTTCCATGCTTATATCCTTGGGGCCAGTCAGCTCACTCGCAACTCCCACAATGCACAGAGCCTGCTCTCCTGCACACGTGATGCAGGATCAGCTCCTCCTAAGATGACCAGGTGAGGGATGGGGCCAGTTCTGCACAGCCCTCAGACATCAATATATCCCCAGGTGGCAGCCCAGACCACAGATGTCCGCTTGGTCTTTGGGGGTAACAGATTCCTGCTGTTTCAGGACCACAAACCCAGGCATGGTTCCCAGTGGCAGCACAGATCAGGACCCCACCATGGTCCCAGATGGCATCACAGCTACCCTCACTACTCTTGAGTCACCAGTTCTGCCTCTCCTTGTGCCCATACCCTTCTGTTTCTTTCTCTTCTATATCACCACCAATTATTTGCTCCTCTTAGTGGTATCTGGGGACTCTGAGAGTCTGGGGTTGGCTCAGGAGTAGTCTCAGGAGTGCTATGCCCTGCTTGGGCATTATGGAGCTATGCAGGGCATGGTCTACCCTACCCCTCCTCCAGCCTGTGGGGCACCAGACTGGTGGTCATCCCAGGCTAGCTCTCTGTCCCTGTCCAAGTGGGCGCGGCTACTAATCATTCAGATGTTCATAGGTTGTTCATAGGTCAAGTGAGCTTTTCAAATGTATCATTGAAGGCTGTGCTCTCTTCAATGTTCCTATCTCTTTACTAAATTCAGTTTTCTCTTCTTTTCTTTTTTTTTCCTCCTAATTTTTTGAGATAGGATTTCTCTGTACAGCCTTGGAACTCACTCTATAGACCAGGCTGGCCTTGAACTCACAGAGATCTACTTGGCCTCTGCCTTTTGAGTGCTAAGCTTAAAGGCGTGCTCCACCACTGCCTGGCTTGAATTCTGTTTTTAAATCCCAGTTTGTCCTTGACACTTCATTCAGTAGTGCATTTGTCTTTCCTTGGACATCGTCCAGGGACTTATTGCTCACCTCTTTAAGTTTACCAAGATTCCCCTCCCCTTCCCCATCCATGTCTTCCTTTAATTTCTTGAAATCTTGGATCAAGTTCATGATTGTTCTTTTAAAATTCTGTGGGATAGGGTTCATCTAGGTTAATTCTCATTGGAAAAACATTTCAGTGGGACTAGGGTTTGGAGAAGCACATACTGTTTTGGCATTTCATACTGTCTGTGCTTTATCATGTAACCTGTGCATATAGATGTCTTTCTTTGGCTGTATGTCTGGTGTGGGATTCTAGCTTGCCTCAGGTTAGAATGATATAAACCAAAGCTGAGCTTGAGAGTGTGAGTCAGTGCTTGGTTCTCTTATTTCTTTGTGACAACCAAGGTTGCCTATAGATTTTGAAGGTGGAGTTAAGATAGTAAATTTGTGCTGTAATAAGCCATACATTACGTTTCTGGTAGTTGTAACAGAAACAGCTCCTTTAGCTCCTGATTTTCTTTACGTCTTTTTGTTTTATACACTGACCTTAAGTTATTCAGCCATACTAAATTTGTTAGCTCTAGTAGCTTTCTTCCTAAAGCCCACCACAGTGAGGGTGCCCTTTTTTCTGTTTCTTAGTCTGCTACGCTGTCATCTCTAGTTCCGAGTAGGCTGGGGATAGTGGTAGTGAGCATCTTTATCTTGTTTCTGATCTGGAGGGGCAATGGTCCACCTCTCATTGTTCCATATGAAGGAAACTCTGTGTTCTCAGATGTTGCTCTAGTGGGGATTGAACCTTCAGCTTCACACAGTCTAAGAAAACACTCTGCCACTGGGCTGGGTCCCAGCTCATCGTTTTTTGTAAATTATTTTTATCAATTTGAAACCTTCTGTTATTTTCAGTTTTCTGAGAGGTTATTTTTCCTGCAGTAGCACACATTGGGTAGTTTTCAAATTATTTTGGAGGGTCATTTGAGATCATCATACGGTCTTCTGGTTTTTTTAATGTAAGAGCTTATAGTAATTGATTTTGAGTAGTAAACCAATCTCATATTCATAGAATAAACCAGCCTCAATTATTATCAGTTTGCCATGATATGTTATCCGTTCTGTTTATATTGTTTCAATGTGCAAAATTGTATGAATAGTTAATTTATCATAATAAGGGAAATTGCTCTGTCATTTCCCTATCTTGCAATGATTTTGTTAAGTTTTAATACATACTATACAGCAGGCCAATATTAGCCCCAGGTACTTAATACAGAAATATTAACTTCACTTCAATTTTCGAAATGAGTTTGAATAGAATTGATGTTACTTTTTACTTAAATGACTGGTAGAGTTCGCCAGTGTAGTCTTCTGAGCCTGGAGATGTCAAGGTGACATGATTTTAAACAATAAATTTAATTTCTTTAATAGAGGAGAACTACTCAGGTTGTCTGTTTCTTAATGAATGAATTTTGACTGTTTCCTAGGATTTTTAAAATTTCATATAATTCATTGAATTCATTGGCATAAAGTTGTTTATGACATTTTCCATTTGTCTTTTATTGTCTAGTGTGTCACTCATGATATCATATTTCATATAATCAAATATGTATCTCAAGCTATTCTCAAAAATATGATAATTTTGCCTCTGCCTCACCAAGCTGGGATTATAAGCATTTCCACACACTGTGGCTTTCAGTCCTTGTATTGGTCATTTGTATCTTGTTTTATTTCCTAATCAATCCTAATCAATTAAGTTTCCTTAATTTCAACAAGCTTTTTAAGAGAGCCACATTTTTGTTTCCCTTGTTTTTCTGCTTTTAAATGTTTTCAATTAATTTATTTCTATCTTCTTATTAGTCCCTTTTTTCTGACTACTTGGGTTTTTAAAACTGATTATTTTCATTGTATAAGATTGTAGAACAAAGAGTGCTAAGTATATAATTATCAAAGTATGGTAGGTTACCTTTTCACTTCCTTAAACATTTGCCTACTTCAATTTGCTCTTTTATCTCAGGGCTAACCGTTTTGTTTTGGAAAACCAAATTTCTGTGCTCTTCCCTGGAGAAGAGTGTTCCCCCCACTCTCAGAGTTCTTTACTTGCCTGAAGTTCTTTCTGTGGGGTTGAGGGCTCTCGGCTTTTCCAAGTCCACTTTGACACGTCTATTGGTGCCATTCTTGCTGCAAGTAATGTTTAAGGAGTCATGTTGGTAAGACTTTAGGGGTGCAGCTTCTGACATTACTAGGAGACACAGTCTCACAGTAAACTTCCTAATTCTGGTTCTTATAGTCTTTCTACTCCCTGTTCTGCAATGTTCCCTGAACCTTGGGTGCAGAAGTGTTTTGTACACATGTACAGTGGGACTGAGCTCCACAACCCTGCACTTTGATATGTTGTGGCTTTCTGTAGCAACCTCTGAGTGTTGGAAAGGAATGCTTCCTTGATGAGAGCTGAAGACACATTTCTGTGGGTTCCAGGACAAGCGTTTAGATTGGCAAGGATTATCCTGGTTTAATAAAGTAGTGGTTGTGCGTTCTTCTCCAGTAACCATGATGTCACAAGCATGAAGTAGTTAGCTAGGTTTCCAGTGTCAGTCACAGTTTTATTCTTGTCTAGCTGGCCTTAAGTCCAATGAAAGAGTTGTTGGTTCCTGCCAAAGTATGTGTGCCCCTACTGCGCTGTTATGATCATCATGCAGTGCTGGTTACTGATGTGGTTCACTTGTGTCACAGCTAGGTAGGACTGATGTCTGTCTCCCTCCTTTGGAACTTTGCAGGGCACATTCTAGTACCATGAAAGCTAATCCTCAGGGAAGAGACTTTCGATGCAGTTCTAGCTCAGGGTCCTCTGGGCCTTTTCAGTTCTGAAGTCCATGACATCTTCAACCATAGGAACTTACCTTCCACTTCTGGGGACAACAGCGATAAACTGTATGTTTGGGGAGTCTCTTGGGTAGCCATGACCACCAACTCAAAAGAAGCCTTCCTGTGCCTGGTATTGGGGATTTTGTTAGGTAGTCTTTGGCTCTTAGAGAAATCATTGTCAGCCTAGATGAGAAAATTTATTTTGACTATATGAGTATATTTACACAGAGAATTACATGTATTATAGGGTTTTTTATAAACAGCTAATAGTATGATTCTTTATAACCTTTTTTAGACCGCTTTACAGTTATTTACCCCCTTCTGTATTTACCTGACTCCCTGGTCCATAAAGGGCCCTCCCATTCCCATTACCCTGGTGGGACCATTACCCTGGTGGGACCATTTGGACTCCAATACCCCTCCTTACAGCCTTCATCTTTAATATGATATTCAGCTTATTCTCTTCTCAGCTGTTCTAGAAACATCTCAGCACATCCTGACATGACAGATGTTTGTTTTCTTTCAGTGTAAAGAACATTCAGACTTTGACTTAGATTTTTCTAGCACATGGATTGTGCTAGAGACTGTTTTCTTTCTAAATATATGGGGGTTTCCCAGTCACTTCTATGTTATTGATTTTTAATTTAACTCTGTTTCAGTCTGAGAACACACACTTGTATGATTTGAAAATTTAAGGAACCTAAGACCTGGTTTATGGCTCAGAATGTGGCTTGAACATGTGTTTTACTTGAAAAACATACCTTCTTTTGTTATTGGTTGGGATGTTCTGCAAATGTTGCTTATTTAAAAACCTTCAAAAAAAGCATGCATATGAGTGTGCATCTCCCCCCCCCCCATATAGGTCAAGGGAGAACTTGTGGGAATTAGTTCTTTTCTCTCACTGTGTATATTCCCAGGATCAAACTTAGATTATCAGGCTTGGTGGCAAGTTCCTTTGCCCAGTGAACTATCTTCTCAGCCCCTACAGATATTATTTAAATCAAGTTAACCATTTGCTCCTATGAATTGAGAAAATTAGACCTCCAGTCTATTCATTTTCTTACAGTCTGTGTAAACCTGTACATGCTATAGATTTCCTCATTCCTTATACATCATTTAAGATAATTATTTAAATTTCAACTGCATATTGTGGATTTATTTAAATAAATTATTTACAATTTTTTAAAAAAATTTTTTAGTTATATTAGGTTTCCCCATGTAGTTTAAAGGTATATTAGTTGAACAAACATTTAAGATTTTTGTATCTGTGTACATAAGCTTAATATTAATATAGCAACTCCTGCTTTCTTTCCATTTCTGTTAGCATGATATATAATTTTATTTTTAATTTCTTTGTGTATTTTTACTTTAAGCTAGTTTATAGTAGATAACATACTTGGGTTTTATTTTTTTCCTCAGTTTAATAGGTAGTAACAGGAGCCATTTATGAGTCTGTGTTTCTTCTTAAGACTTGTTCTTTACAGTCATTTTGGGTGATTACATCATTGCCTTAAGCTTTCTAGGAACACACACAAATCACTTCTTGGCTGCAAACTCAATGGGAAAGTTACAGGTATTCCTCTCTTGATTGGTTCTCTGTAAAATGCAACCACCTCATCTTCACCGACTGTCCACTCTGTTTCCCAGTCTCCTCAGCTCTGGAAGAATGCCAAGCAGCGCTTCCGTGTTCCTTGCATTGGGATCTGGAATCTTTCTCTGGACAGCAAGCTATGGTTAGGTGCATCTTGTTTATTTCCTTTACTGACTCCCTGATCCTAGTGTCTAACACAGCGCTATACCTAATGCATTTTGTGTTATTCTTCAGTTGTTCCTTGCAGAGGCTCATGGAGTTCTTCGTACTGGAAGGGGAAGTTTCAATGGTCACTATTGTAATTTTCCTTGTTTTTAACGACAACAGCATGTAAAAAGATGTATTTAGGAGCTGACAAGATGGCTGGTAAAAGCACTTGCCTTCAATGCTTTACCACTTGAGTTTGAGCTCAGGACCCATATGAATGAGGGAGAGAACAGGCAGGCACCCTGCAAAGTGTCTTCTGACCTCCACTGTGGTGACACTGTGCACACACCCCATCCATGTGCGCAAACAAACACATTCAGAATGAAAACATGTTAAGTAAATAGATATTTAGTTTTTAAAATATAAATTATCTTTTCCTATCTTCCAGTTTTTATTTACATGTTTTTTACAATAATTTGTAGGAGTACTCAAGAGGCAGAGGCCGCCAGATCTCTGACTTCCAGGACAGCCAGGGCTATATGGAGAAACCCTGTCTCAAAAAACTAAGGCACGGGGACATGTAAATTAGGAACTGAGAATTAGTTTCCAGAGCACATTCAGAAAAGGCCCAGGAGATGTGGTCATGATGAGAAGGTCCGGGAGCAGGGGTCATAATGAATAACGCAAGAGGAGACACCACTGTGAGGTATGGTATAAGGGACTAACAAGTTAACTTCCAGGGATAAAAACAACAACTGCAGACTAGAATGACCAAGTTCATAGTCAGTATTGATTGCCAAAGATAAATAAATTCTGTGAGGATTTGGGGGTTATTTAGCCAGAGTTTCCCATATATAAGGATCTGATAGCTCTGAGGTCCAGGTAAAACGCAGACTAGAAATTCGCTCCATGAGATTCCGTTAAGGAGAGGATTAGTATGGAAAGAGACGAAGAGGAAATTCACCAGGCAGTGCTAGGGCAGCTGAAGCAGGCACGAGAAAGCCAACAATGCACCTGGGCTTCCCAGGTTAGCCAGAGAAGCAGAAAGCCCTATCTCAAAAGTAAAGTCCCATGAGAGGAAACTGACAAGTCAAATCCTCAAGCCACACCCACACCCACAGCCTCAAAACCAGATGCTGGTTTTGGTGAGACAGTGATTTCTCCAAGGAAAGGAATCCTCACTGTGTGTCACTCAGAGAGCAGTGGCATTTTTTTGAATCATTTTTGAAGGATCTTATACTTTAAAATTGAGCTATTCTGAGGGCCCCCAAAACAGGGAAAAACTTAAAATTCAAAGAGCTTTAATTTATCCAGCCATAGCCTCAGGACAGGAAGACAACTGTGGGGATCAGGAAGGCCAGCTGTAAGTGCAGGCTGCAGGAGAGCCAACTGAGACAGGACAGTGCATAATCCTATTGTTGGAGGTAGCTGGCCAGTCCCATCAACTGAGAATAACCCAGCAGTTTGATAGCTCCATGCCTGATGTCAGTGGATGGAGGAGCTTATAGAGCCACCTATGTATTGTGTGTTGTTGTAGAGACAGAACTCAGAAGTGCATCCCTGCAGCAGGATGATTAACTTAGAAGATCTGGAAATCATGGAGTCAGTCCTTTGCCAGTGTGTATCTCAGTGCTGTGGCTGCTTTCCACTCTGACCACTCTTGGGAGACAGTCTTAATAAGAATGTTCATTGCCCCCATGTATGATATGAGGAGTTCCTGGAGGTGAGAGAACCTGCCTACCCCAGACACTGAGAAACTAAATGTCACCAGCACAGGCCTCCTCCAGTGTGGAAAGAAGGAAAGCCATCAAAGTGAAGACAGCTCTGGTGAGTATTGAACACATGTCCAGCAGTTCAACACCAGTTCAGCACACAGGAAAGACAAGAGTCCACAAGTTCAGCGGGTCCTACAAATGCATACAACTGTCAACCTCTAACTTTCAAAGAAACAAAAGAAACAGTCTACTATTTCAGTCTCCTCTTTCTCCTCCTTCCTTTTCTTCTTGGTTTTCTTAAAATAAAACCTTATGCAGTAATTTCACTTTTTGTATTTAGGCCTTTTTGATATCATTTTATTTGTAGTGCTGGGGATCAAACAGGGCCTTGTGCAGATTCTACCACCCAGCTGTATATTCAGCACCTATGCTTTTCAAGAAATGAAATGGTTAATTCTGTGAGAATTTCATGCAATGGATTTTGATCATATTCATTCCTGCCTCCAACTCCTTCCAGAACCCCCCTCCCCCCAGCTATCCAACTTCAAGTTCACTGTTTTTGTATGAATTCATCAAGTCCAATTTGTGTTGCCCGGGTTCTCTTGGGTGTGGAGCCTGTCCTTGATCATGTTCAGTCCACTGTGATTCTCTTACAGCAGCTATCAAAAGCCAATAACTCCTAAAATTGGGGTGAGATATCATGCTGACATCCCCGACTTCACGCTGGAATTTATCTGGCTTGAACTGTTCAGGTTGTATATGATGTCACAATTGTTTTAAGTTTTTATGTGCAGTTGCCCTATTGTGTCCAGAAAACAGTATTTTCTTGTAATTATCTACTACCTCTGCTTCTCACAATCCTTTCTGCTCTTCCATGAAGATCCATGAGCCTTTGGAGGAGTGTTATGATACAGATGTCCCATTTAGAGTAGAGTAGAACACAGTCTTTATTCTCTATGGGTCAAGCAGCTATGGGTCTGCAAGAAGAAGCTAATTCCCTACATATACATCTAAGGATTCAAAGCTAACACCCACACAGAGAAGACATGCAATGTTTCTCCTTTTGGTTAGCTCATGCAGGATGATTGTGTCACATACTACTCATTTAAGCTCTAAATATAATAATTTCAATTTAATAGGTAAGTAATATTCCATGTAAATATACCACATTTTCAGTATCTAGTAATTAGTGGATGGGTGTCTGGGTTGTTTCCATTTCTCTGCTCTTGTACACAGATAAGCAATGAACACTGATGAGCTGGTATCTTTAGAATAAGATACAGAAGCCTCTGGGTATATACCCAAGAGCAATATGTCAGGTCCATGTGATGTCAGGACCATGTGGTGTATCTGTGTCTGTCTTTCAAGGACTCTCCACCCTGGTTTCTGGTGATTACATCAGTTTTCACTTTCACCAGCAGGGGACATTTCCCCTTCCCCACATCCATGCCAAAATTTGCTTTCATTTGTGTTTGGTTTTTGTATTTTGATCTTAGCCACTCAGGCTAGGGTAAGAAGAAATCACCGAATCATTTTAATTTGCATTTCTCTGATACTTAGGATGTTCAACATTAAAAAAAAAAAAACCTCAGTCATTTTTATTTTCTATCTTGATAAGTCTATTTAGTACCACCTTCCAGTTTTTAATTGGATTTTTCTTTTCTTGATGTTTAGGTTTGGTTTTGGTTTGTTTGTTTTATTTTTAGTTGGCTTTTTTTTTTTTAATATCTTAGGTATGAATACTCTGTCAGATGTATAGCTGGCAATTATTTTCCTCATTCAGTAGGCTGCCCCTTCATTCTAATGATCTTGTTCTTTGCTACAGAGAGGCAGTTTAGTTGTATTTGGCCCCATTTGTCAGTTGTTGGTCTTAGTGATTGTGCTCCTGCTGTCCTGTTTAAAGAGTCCCTTTCTGCATTGTCTTAGGTACTTTTCAACTGCTGTGACACAATAACATAACCAAGGCAACTTATCAAAGAAAGGATTTAATTTAGGGCTCACAGTTCCAGAGGGTTAGAGGTCATGGTCATAGGAGAGAGCATGGAAGCAAGCAGGCATGGAGCTTGGAGTGGTGGCTGAGAACTTACTTCTCCATCTGCATCCTAGAGTCAGGAGAATGTTAACTTAGGGTGGCTTAGGATGAGATTTTGAAACTCAAAGCCAGTCTCCTGTGACACATCTCCTCCAACAAGACCACACTTCCTATTCTTTTTCCAAACAGTTCCTTCAATTGAGGACCAAGAATTTAAACACATCCTAAGCAGGATGCATGTTTGGGGTAGGATTAAAAGACATGGCCATTCAGGAACCATTTCAAAGAGGGAATAAGGAGATTTGAGGTTTCAAAGTCATGAGCCAGTTCTTTCTCACCATCTCCTTCGGCCAATCTTTCTTGCCCATGGTCATCATGGTAACTTTCCATTGCCACCACATTTGATTGCCATGTAGTCTGCCTACTCTCCTCCTTTCCCTTCTCCATTCTGATCTCTCCAGAGTACTCTTAGACCTGGTGCTGCCTGCCCACCTCCTTCCCTTCTCCTAGCCCACACCATCTTCTTTGAACTCACTGCCTTCTTTGGCCAAGGCCAGGGTACCCCCTAATTCTGCCTCTGCTGCTCTAATGGATTTAGATTTATGTCTTGCTCAAGACAACTCCAAGGTCTTCCTCTACCTGCTAACTCATGGCCCACTCTACTTTCTGCACCAGAGTGATGCTACTTGGTGTATGAGCCCAGAGCTACAACCAGAGATTCAGAATTTGAATCCTCTAGCCTAGAGTGACTCCAAGACTAAAAACCATGCATCATTCTTTGGTCTATAACCTGTCCATCTGGGGAAGCAGAGCAATCAAAGACCTGAGATAGCAATGCCAAGAAACATGGCTATCTAGAAGAACTCAAGAAATCAAACAAACCCTTAGAGCTACGTCTCACCAACAGATCAAAAGAAATAGAAGAGAATTTCAGTTCTTGAAAAAAAAGTAGAAAAAAGGAATAATTCTGTCAAAGAAAATGTTAAACCAAAATTTCAGACATCCTGAAACATTGGGACAGTATCAAAAAACCCAAACATACAAATAAGATATAGAGGCAGGAGAAGAAACCCAAATCAAAGACAGAAATTTTTTTTTAACAAAATCATTGAAGAAACTTTTTCTAATTTAAAGAAAGAAATATAAGAAATGTCCTTCAAGCTGCAAGAGGAACATAGAACACCAAATAGGAAGGAAAATTAACAAAGTTCTGTATGACACATAGTTATCAAATATACAACTGAACAGATCAAATGAACAAAGAAAGGATATTAAAAGCTGCAATGAAAAAGGACCAAGTCACATATAAATGCAAGCTGGTTAGAATACCATCAGACTTCAGTGGAGACACTGAAATCCAGAAGGGCCTGGGCAGATGTTCCATAAACTCTAAGTGACTACAGATGCTAGCCCACATCACTATCTCCCATCAAAGGCTGAATAAAATTCATGATTAAAATAAATTTAAACAATTTCCATATACTATTCCAGGTCTGCAGAAGATACTAGGAGGAAAACTAAAGTATGAAGAGAGTAATAACTACTCCCAAGAGGAGAGAGGGAACAAATAGTTTCAGAACAATTAATCAAAAAAGGAAGAAAAAATCCCTCAACAACAACATAACAGGAATTAATAAATACCATTCAATAAAAGCTCTTAATACTAATGGTCTTCCTTAATAAAAAGATACAGACTACAGACTAACAGATCACATGTGAAAACAGGATCTACCTTTCTACTCCTCCTAAGAAACACACCTCAACATCAAGGATAGACATCTCGCGGTAAAGGATGGAAAAGGTTTTCCAGGCAAATGAAGCCTAGAAGAAGGCAGTTGTGGCTACTGTAATATCTCACAAAATAGACTTCAAATCAAAATTAATCAGAGATAGGAAAAGACACTAAATACTCATTATAGAAAAACCCCCCTAGAGGACATTACAATTCTAAACATCTATGAACCAAACAGAAGAACAACCAAGTTCATAAAAGAAACAGTATTAGATCTAAACCCACATACTGACCCTCACACAGTGATAATGGAGGGCTTGAGAACAGCACCCTCCCCAATAGATAGGTCATCCAGATGAAAACTAAACAGTGAGATGCTAGAATCAAATAACATCGTATGTCAAATAGACCTAATACACGTCCATAGAGGATTCCATCCACACACTTCCTATCGTCTGCTATCTGCTTTAATTTCTTTCTTTCTGATCTTAAAGTTTTTATTGTACAAGTCATTGACTTGCTTGGTGAGAGTGGTCATGAGATAATTTGTGGGGTGGCATTGTAAAAAATAGTCTTCACAGTCTCTTTGTGTTTAGGAGGGCTACTGATTTTCTGTTTCATTTTGTATTCTGGTACTTTGCTGAAAGTGATTATCAGTTGTAGAACTTTCTTGGTGGAGTCTTGAGGACCTTTTATGTATAAAATCATATCTGCAAATAAAGATACTTTGATGTCTTCCTTTCTTATTTGTGTCCCATTGATCTCCTTCAGTTGGGTTATTGCTCTAGCTAAGACTTCATGTATTATATTGAATAGGTGTGGACAAAGTGGACAACCTTGTCTTGTTCCTGATTTACAAAGACAAGAAAACTAAACATGACTTTATCTCAGGTTATTCAATATTAGGATAAAGATAACAATATATGAAGCATTTTTGAAAAACTAAAGCAGTAAATATAAATAGTATCTTATTAATGTTAAGCTTTTGGCATTTGAAAATTTCACTAGGGGATTGGAGAGATGACTCAGCAGCTAAAACAGCAATATTGCTTTGTCAAAGAACCCCAACTGGCTTCTCAGTATCCAGTTGTGCATATTACAACCACCTATAGCGAGCTGCAGTTCCTGGGGAATCTGACACCTCTGGCCTCTCATGAACACATACCAATATTCAAGCTCATAGATATACACATAATTTAAAATTGTAAAAGTAAACAATTAAAAGTAAAATTGTACTGGGGTTGTATGAACCTCCACATTCTTTGGAAATATTTATTTATTTGAGAAATGATGTCATGTGAAATGTATAGAAAATAAAAATGAATAAAATTTTAAAAATTGATAAATTGGTCAAATGAGGACTTTAACTTCATACAACATTGGAGTAAGTGGAATTATGTTAAAAGTAAACAAATTTATTGCAAAATCTAAAAGTGAAACAAAAGTAAGCAAAGAGAAAGGATAAAAGCATTTAAGCCAGGAAATTAGTTAATAAAATTGTAAACACACGCACACACGCGCGCGCACACACACACACACACACACACACACACACCACTTGGTTCTAAAAGGTAAATCAGAAGGATTGGGGATGATGTGCAATGATCAAGCACTTGTTTAGCAAGTGCAAGGCACACAATAAAGACCTTATAATTCTATGATCTGCTGGAGTGTGTGAAGGAGCCAGTCCTGCAGATCCAAAGCTACAGGATCTCCATGACACAGGGCAACAACAGAATACCTGAGAGGAGTCCCAGTGAGGGTCAGTATTGATAGTGTAGCAGAAGCCAGAGTCCTCAAACCACACCAGTGATTCACTGCAATGAACATTTGCAAGTAAACCTGTTTGGGCAAAGAGGCATACTGTGTGACACACCACGACACACCACAGGTTCCACGGTAAGATGCTTTTAATGTTATTTACTTTTTATTCTTTTTTCTTCTTTTGGGGAGGAGGTTGCAGGGGCAAAGGGTGGCTATAGAATGGGGAGATGAAGGGGATTGGAGTTCGTGAAGTGCTAGTCACAAAGAATCAAGATAAGTTAAAAACAAAACAAAAACAAAACGTTCATTTTTATTAAATTTATGTGCATGTAAAAATAATTCAAATTCAGGAAAATCAAAATGTAATAATTAGCTGATAGAGAATGGTCCCATCTGTCTATAGCTATCTTTCTCTATTATGAGTTTTTATTGCTTTGCTTTTCAGTTCTGCCCATTTCCATAAACCCATGATGAGGTGTTGATTTCTGATGGGTTAATCCCAAATATTTTTTTATGTCTTTGTACTGTTCAAACTGCTTGATATATATATATATATATATATATATATATATATATATGTATAAATAATACAGTGTGTGTTCTAGCATATAGAAGAGCATTTACATTCTGATTCCTTAAATATAATAATATTAATTTTAATTTGATGAAGTATTAGCATGCTGAAGTCTTTTCCAGTTCCATAAACAAACTAAAAACCAACACAAAGTATCTGCACCACACTTCAAGAGTAATGAGTTCAATCATGTTAAGGTTATAATTTTGTTAGTCTGTTAATTTTTTCCCTCTCAATGCAACTAGAAATTAATTCTTTGTCAGTCTTAACAATTAGTGTTCTTATCTTTTTTATGAAATAAAGATGACATTACATCAGAATCTTTTCATTTTTCTTCCTTCAAAAAACTCACAGTAATAGCCTAGTCGTGACAAGCATTTGAAAATATCTACTTAGAAAAACAAAATTGAGGATTTTGCAACCATTTCTACCAAGTACCTTGTTAGGCACACAGCTGAATTAAAAGTCCTCTCTCAAACTAACCCAAAAACTTCTTTTATTTTACTTCCTTGTGTGCTTCCAAAAGGTTCTTTTCATATTGTTTTCCAATCTCGATAAATCTGAGATTTACATGCAGGGCAGTGTTTTTCAGATTGTGTGTCCATTTGGATTTTTCTAGTGTTTGTTTACGGTTAGGTTCAGACTTAGTTTTGTAACAATTCCATGTCTTTCCTGGTGGGCTGAATTCACAGGCAGATGTCTGTCTGTCCCAATACCAGTGACATCTGCTAGTGTAGAGTCCATTAACACTTCCTCTCTCTCATTATTAGCTATATTGACCTGAAATATCCTGAGTTTAATTAATATTCTATATGACATCGAACTTTTGACGACCAGTTTTAGCATTCATTTTCTGTGTCTTCTTGCTATATTTATTAGTTGGCTTTTACTTCAAAGGTATTTAGCCACTATTTGTTTACTCATTTTCCCCTACAGTGTACACTTCCTACGGATTAAATTATGCCTCCCGCCGCCCACAAAAGGCATGTTAAAGCTCAGCTTGTTTCTGAGAGATCTGGATTTTCCCTTACAACATTCCTCTCCACTCATGGTCTCTCTGGTTCTCCTCGGGTGAGACTGCATGCTGCCTGTGCTGCATGTACTTCCATGGAGCCTGACTGCTGGAGTCCATAGCACTTCTTAGTGCTCAGACTCTGTATTCCCTGAAGATCAGGGTCTCTCCAGAGAGAGTATTACATCTTGCTGAGGGTGTGTACCCACTGGAGAGACCCTTGGCCAAGGCTGCTAGGTTAGCTATTCCTCACGCTTAGTAGAGGTCCTGAGTGCTAAAACAACTTTTACCCGGAAGTGCTCTTCCTGCAGAGTTATCAGGGTAGTTTACCTACTTTAATCTCCTTTGCTTCCAGAATGCTATTCAATACTCTTCAGACTGTTCTTTTCATCATGAATTTTTTATATTTTCTTTTTGTTTGAGATTATTATATAATTTCATCATTTACCCCCTTCCTCCCTCCATAGCCTCCCATAGGCCCCTCCTGGCTCTCTTCCAAACCCATAGCTTCTTTTTTTCATTTATTATTATTATTATTATTATTATTATTATTATTATATACATATGTATATATGCATGTATATTTCTAGATCTAATCTGCTCAGTCTGCAGAATGTTGTTTGTATGTATGTTCTCAGAGCTGACCATTTGGCATTGGATAATCAGTTAGTATGCTCTTCCCTGGAGAAGACCATTTCTCCTGATCTCAGCATTCCTTAGTTGCCTGTAGTTTGTGGATGGCTGAGGCCTTGAGCGGTTGCCCCCATGCACTTCAGCCTATTTATTGATGCTCTCCTTCAGCTCTTGATTAGGCAGTAGTGTTGGTGAGTCTTTATAGGTGTAGCTTCTCCTGTTACTGTTACTCGGAGATATAATTTCAGTTTAAGCTCCCCAATCCTTTGGCTCTTACACTCTTTTTGCTCCCTCTTCCACAATATTCCCAAAGCCTTAGATGCAGGAGTGGTTTTTGGATGCGTCCATTGGAATTGGCCTTCACTACCCTGCATTTTGATTGGTGGGTTTGTGCAGTGGCCTCTGTTGCAAAGAGAAATTTCCTTTCCGAGGGATGAATACTATACTTATCTATGGATAAAAGTACAAATGCTATAGTTTTTTGTTAGAAATGAAGATTGTTTAGTTAATTAGATTCTCCTCCAATAATCACTTATAAGCACTAGGTACTTAATTAAGTTTCCAGTACCAGACATGCTCTCCCTCTTGTGGAGTGTATCTTAGTCCCATTGGAGACCTTTTAGTTACCACCAAGATGCTACTACTGCACCCTTAGGGTTCTGATGCCATGTTAGCTGTTGATTCAGTTCATAGGCATCATAGCCAGGTAGGATCATTGGTTGCTTCCCTCCTTTGGAAGCTTGCATGGCTTCTAACTTCTAGAACTATGAAAACTATTCCTCAAGGGGAGTAGCTTTCAGGTCTATTCCAGCACAGGGGTCTCTGGGCCTTGTGTCTGAAGCATACGGTGTCTTCAATGATAGGGACTTACCTTCCACCTCTGTGGGGTAACCAAGGGCAGCAGTCATAGGCAGCTCTGTTTGGGAATCTCTTCAACATCCCTGGCCAACAACTCAAAATGTCTGGTATAGGGTTTTTGTTAGATCACCATTGGCTGTTGGAGGAAGCATTGTCAGCCCAGATATGAAAGGTTCATTAAAACTATGTATGTAAAAGTATATATTGAGTTACATATAGTGTACATTTTTTCAGTGAATAGTTAATAATATGATTCCTTGTGGCCTTTTCAGACATCTTTACTGTCTGACTTTTGCCACCTCTCCTTTTCTGATTTTCTAATGTCGGCACTTAGAACTATAGATTTCCCCCATAGGACTTCTTTTAATGTGTCTGAGAGATTTTGTTGTTTTGTATTGTGTGTTTATTTTCATTTAGTTCCAGGAATTTTTCTTTCTTTCTTTCTTGACTTCTTAGACCATTCTTTATTCAGTAATGAATGAATTGTTTAATCTCTCGAAGTTTATGTATTTATTAATGATTTATTTGCAATCAATTTTATGTTATATTTTATTGTGATTGGATAGGATATAATGAGTGATTTTAATATTTTTGAAAATTTGTAAAGATTTTTTTTGCATCCCAGGATGTGGTGTAAGTTTGAAAAGTTTCCATGTGTATTCTTTGGTGTTTCAGTAGAATATTCTGTAGATACCTGTTATGTCCATTTGATGTATGATGTCAATTAATTCTGATGGTTCTCTATTTGTGTCCAGATGACCTGCCTATTTAGAGAAGGTGGATTATTGAAATAACCTGTTAGTGTATTGATGTTAATCTCTATTTTTAAATCCAGTCACAGACTTTTTATTAAATTAGTCCCCTTTAGATGGTATGTTTAAGATATTTCCTTTCTGGTTAACTATTCTCGTGATTAGAAATTAAGTGTCCATTTTTATCTCTTCTGATTATTATTTTCTGATTATTTTTGAAGTCTGTTCTGTTAGATATTAGGACAGTGATACCTGCTTGCTTCCTCATCCCATTTAATTAGAGTACTTTTGTTTAAAGGCACTGTCTATATTTAAAATTAAGATATGTTTTTTTGTAGACAAAAGATACATGGATTTTGTTTCTTGATCCAGTCAGCCTGAGTCTTTTGAGTGGAGAATTGAGGTCATTCATATTGTTATCCAAATGTCTGTGTTCTTGTGGTCTTTGTGTTGTTGATTTTTGGTGTTGTTTGTGTTCTTGGTGGTATTTTGTGTTTTAATAATTTTTGCTTCGTATTTCTTGCCATGCTCACTCTTCTCTTCACTCTCAAATAATGCTTCCTGTATTTTCTTTAGATTTGGTTTGGTGGATGTATTTTTTTTAGGCTACTTATGTTGTAGGAAGTTTTTCTTTCTGCTTGATTTATGACAGATAGTTTTGCTGGGTATATTAGTCTAGGTTTCCAATCATAGTCTTTTTGGACATGGAACACATTCTTCCTGTTTTGCTGGCTATCAAAATTTTCGTTGTATTATTGGCTGTTACACTGATGGGTGTTCCTTTATATGTGACTCGTGTTTTTTCTCTCTCAGTTTTCTGTACACTATCATTGCTATGTGTACTGTGTATTTTAACTATGATATGATGTGGATCTTTTCTTTTTTGGTCTTGTCTATTTGGTGATCTGTGTGGTTTTTGCATTTGTATGTATGTGTCTTTCCTTAGTTTGAGAAAATTTTGTTCTATAATCCTGTTGAAGATCCAATCTATGCCACTGACTTAGAATTCTTCTCCCTCAACTATGCCTATAATTTGCAGGTTTGGTTTTTTTATGGTGTCCCATGTTTCTTCTGTGTTCCTTTCTTGTGGTTTTAGATTTTCTAAATACCCCTTGCTTATTTGGTCTAAATCCTCTAATTTATCTTTGATTCCTGATAGTCTATTTTCTGTTTGATTTATTCTATTTGCAAGGTTTTCTTTTGAGTTTTCTAGATGAGTTATTGGGATTTTCAATATCATTTTCATCTCAATTTAAGTCCTCTTCATTGTTTCTCTCTCTTTATTGAACTCCATTCTGGATTGTCTTCATCATTGATATTAGCTGTATGTCTGTTTTTTCTTGGGCATCATTTGGGTATTTCTTCTCCTTAAGCTCCTTTTCCTTAATTCCATTGAGCTGTTTCTTTGAGTCTTTTTTAAACTCCTTGAATTCTTTGATAAAGATTATGATTTTTCTTTTAAATTCTCGGATCCTTGGTTTCATCTTGGTAATTCTGATTGGCAAATATTCCTATAGGATAGGTACATTTTAGATAGAAGATTCTGTCTTAATGTTTCATATTGTTGGTATTTTTGCGATGAGATCTGGTCATGTGGACATTTCCCCCCCCCCTTTTTTTTATCTAAATAAATCCACCCTTTTTATTTTTTGATACTTTATTTACATTTCAAATGTTTCCCCCTTTCCAGGTCTCCCCTTTGGAAACCCCTATCCTCTTCCCCCTCTCCTACCTCTATGAGGGTATTCTCCACTGACCCACCCACCCACTCCCAACTTCCCTCCTTGGCATTCCCCTATACTGGGGCATCTAACACCCTCAGGCCCAAGGGCCTCTCCTTCCCCTGATGACCAATAATGCCCTCCTCTGTCACATATGTGGCCCGAACCATGGGTCCCTTCATGTGTATTCTTTGGCTGGTGATCCAGTCTCCAGGAGCATCGGGAGATCAGGCCAGTGGACACTGTTGCTCTCTCCAGGGGGCTGCAAACTTCCTCAGATCCTTTAGTCCCTTCTCCAACTGCTCCATCTGGGACCCCACACTCAACCCAATGGTTGCTTTGAAGTGAATCTTGGGTATTCTGAACATTTGGGCTAATATCCACTTATCAGCGAGTACATACCGTGTTCATTCTTTTGTGACTGAGTTACCTTGCTCAGGATGATATTTTCAAGTTCCATCCATTAGCCTGCGAATTTCATAAAGTCATTGTTTTTAATAGCTGGGTAGCATTCCATTGTGTAAATGTACAACATTTTCTGTATCCATTCCTCTGTTGAGGGACATCTGGGTTGTTTCCAGCTTCTGGCTATTATAAAGATGGTTGTTATGAACATAGTGGAGCACATGTTTTTATTACATGTTGGAATATCTTCTGGTATATGCCCAGGAGTGGTATAGCTGGGTCCTCAGGTAGTACTATATCCATTTTTCTGAGGGTCTGGCAAACTGATTTCCAGAGTGGTTGTACCAGCTTGCAATCCCACCAGCAATGGAGGAGTGTCTCTCTTTCTCCATATCCTCAACAGCATCTGCTGTCACCTGAGTTTTTGATCTTAGCCATTCTGTCTGGTGTGAGGTGGAATTTCAGGGTTGTTTTGATTTGCATTTCTCTGATTACTAAGGATGTTGAACATTTCTTTAGGTGCTTCTCAGCCCTATGAGTTTCCTTAGTTGAGAATTATCTGTTTATCTCTGTTCCCTATTTTTTGATAGGGTTATTTGGTTCTCTGGAGTCTAACTTCTTGAGTTCTTTGTATATATTGGATATTAGCCTTCTATTGGATGTAGGATTGGTAAAGATCTTTTCCCAATCTGTTGGTTGCTGATTTTTCCTATAGATAGTGTCCTTGGCCTTACATAAGCTTTGCAATTTCATGAGGTCCCATTTGTCAATTCTTGATCTTAGAGCACAAGCCATTGGTGTTCAAGAACTTTGCCCCTGTGCCCATGTATTTCGAGACTTTCCCCTACTTTCTCTTCTATTAGATTCAGTGTATCTGGTTTTATGTGGTGGTCCTTTATCCATTTGGACTTGAGCTTCAATAAGAATGGATCAATTTTCATTCTTCTACATGCAGACCGCCAGTTGAACCAGCACCATTTGTTGAAAATGCTGTCATTTTTCCACTGGATGGTTTTAGCTCCTTTGTCAAAGACCAAGTGACCTTAAGTGTGTGGGTTCATTTCTGGGTCTTCAATTCTATTCCATTGATCTATGTGCCTGTCACTTTACAAATACCATGCAGTTTTTATCACTACTGCTCTGTAGTACAGCTTGAGGTCAGGGAGGCTGATTCCCCCAGAAGTTCTTTTGTTGTTAAGAATAGTTTTTGCTATCCTGGATTTTTTGTTATTCCAAATTAATTTGAGAATTGTTCTTTCTAAGTCTATGAAGAATTGATTTGGAATTTTGATGGGGATTGCATTGAATCTGTAGATTGCTTTTGGTAGGATGGCCAGTTTAACTATATTAATCCTGCTGATCCATGAGCATGGGAGATCTTTCCATCTTCTAAGGTCTTCTTTGATTTCTTTCTTCAGAGACTTGAAGATCTTGTCATACAGATATTTCACTTGTTTGGTTAGAGTCACACCAAGATACTTTATATTGTTTGTGACAATTGTGAAGGGTGTCATTTCCCTAATTTCTTTCTCAGCCTGTTTATCCTTCAAGTATAGGAAGGCTACTGATTTGCTTGAGTTCATTTTATATCTGGCCACTTTGCTGAAGTTGTTTATCAGCTGTAGCAGTTCTCTGGTGGAGTTTTTCAGGTCACTTAAGTATATGATCATATTATCTTTAAATAGTGATATTTTGATTTCTTCCTTTCCAATTTGTATCCCTTTGACCTCCTTTTGTTGTCTAATTGCTCTAGCTAGAAATTCCAGTACTACATTGAATAGATATGGAGAGAGAGGGCAGCCTTGTCTAGTTCCTGATTTTAGTGGGATTGCTTCAAGTTTCTCTCCATTTAGTTTGATGTTGTCTACTGATTTGCTGTATATTGATTTTACTATGTTTAGGTATAGGCCTTGAATTCCTATCTTTCCAAGACTTTTATTGGGAAGGGATGTTGAATTTTGTCAAATGCTTTTTCAGCATCTAACGAAATGACCATGTGGTTTTTTTCTTTGAGTTTGTTTATGTAGTGGATTATATTGATGGATTTCTGGGTATTGAAACATCCGTGCATCCCTGGGATGAAGCCTCCTTGATCATGGTGAATGACCATTTTAATGTGTTCTTGTATTCGGTTTGCAAGAATTTTATTGATTATTTTTGCATCAATATTCATAAGGGAAATTGGTCTGAAGTTTTCTTTCTTTGTTGGGTCTTTGTGAGGTTTTGGTGTCAGTGTAATTGTAGCCTCATAGAAAGAATTGGATAGTGTTCCGTCTGTTTCTATTTTGTGGAATAGATTGAAGAGTATTGGGATTCGGTCTTCGTTGATGGTCTGATAGAATTCTGCACTGAACCCATCTGATCCTGGGCTATTTTTAGTTGGGAGACTTTTAATGACTGCTTCTATTTCTTTAGGGGTTATGGGACTGTTTAGATGGTTTATCTGTTCATGATTTAACTTTGGTATTTGTTATCTGTCTAGAAACTTGTCCATTTCATCCAGGTTTTCCAATTTTGTTGAGTATAGGCTTTTGTAGTTGGATCTGATGTTTTTTGAATATCCTCAGAATCTGTTGTTATATCTTCCTTTTCATTTCTAATTTTGTTAATTTGGATACTGTCTCTGTGCCCTCTGGTTAGTCTGGCTACAGGTTTATCTCTCTTTTTGATTTTCTCAAAGAACCAGCTCCTGGTTTTGTTAATTCTTTGTATAGTTCTTTTTGTTTCTATTTGGTTGATTTCAGCCCTGAATTTGATTATTTCCTGCCTTCTACTTCTCTTGGGTATATTAGCTTCTTTTTGTTCTAGAGCTTCAAATGTGCTGTTAAGCTGTTAGTATATGCTCTCTCCAGTTTCTTTTTGGAAGCATTCAGAGCTGTGAGTTTTCCTCTTAGCACTGCTTTCATTGTGTCCCATAAGTTTGGGTATGTTGTACTTTCATTTCATTTAATTCTAGGATGTCTTTAATTTCTTTCTTTATTTCTTTCTTGACCAAGTTATCGCTGAGTAGAGTGTTTTTAGCTTCCATGTGTATGTGGGCTTTCTGTTGTTGTTGTTGCCATTAAAGACCAGCCTAAATCCAAAGTGATCTGATAGAAATCTTGGGATTATTTCAATCTTCTTATATTTGTTGAGGTTTGTTTTGTAACCAATTATATGGTCAATTTTGGAGAAGGTACCATGAGTTGCTGAGAAGAAGGTATATTCTCTTGATTTAGGATGAAATGTTCTATAGATATCTGTTAAATCCATTTGGTTCATAACCAAAGTTATGAACACATAACTCACAGTTAGTTTCACTGTGTCTCTGTTTAGTTTGTCTTTCCAAAATCTGTCCAATGATGAGAGTGGGGTATTGAAGTCTTCCACTATTATTGTGTGAGGTACAATGTGTGCTTTGAGATTTAGTAAAGTTTCTTTTATGAATGTGGATACCCTTGCATTTGAAGCATAGATGTTCAGAATTGAGAGTTCTTCTTGGTAGATTTTTCTTTTGATGAGTATGAAGTATCTTTCCTTATCTTTTTTGATGATTTTTTGTTGAGAGTCAATTTTATCTGATATTAGAATGGCTATTCCAGTCTGTTTCTTGGGACCATTTGCCTGGAAAATTCTTTTCCAGTCCTGTACTCTGAGGTAGTGTTTGTCTTTAAAGTGGAGGTGTGTTTCCTGAATGCAGCAAAATGCTGGGCCCTGTTTATGAATCCAGTCTGTACGTCCATGTCTTTTTATTGGGGAATTGAGTCCATTGATGTCAAGAGATATTAAGGAATAGTGATTGTTGCTTCCTGTTATTTTCAATGTTATTTTTATGTTTGTGTGGCTATCTTCTTTTGAGTTTGTTGAAAGATTACTTTCTTGCTTTTTCTAGGGTATAGTTTCCCTCCTTGAGTTGATGTTTTCCACCTATTATCCTTTGTAGGGCTGGGTTTGTGGTTTTGTCATACAATATTTTAGTTTCACCATCTATGGTAATTGAGAGTTTTGCTCAGTAAAGCAGCCTGGGCTGGCAGTTGGGTCTGTATGAGATCTGCCCAGGATCTTCTAGCTTTCATAGTCTCTGATTAGAAGTCTGGTGTAATTCTGATAGGTCTGTCTTTATATGTTACTTGACCTTTTCCCCTCACTGCTTTTAATATTCTTTTGTTGTTTTGTGTTTTTGGTGTTTTGACTATAATGTGATGGGAGGAATTTCTTTTCTGGTCCAATCTATCTGGAGTTCTGTAAGCTTCTTGAATGTTTACGTTCATCTCTTTCTTTAGGTTAGGGAAGTTTTCTTCTATAATTTTGTTGAAGATATTTACTGTCCTTTATGTTGGGAATCTTCACTCTCTTCTATATCTATTATCCTTAGGTTCTGTCTTCTCATTGTGTCCTGCATTTCCTGGATGTTTTGGGTTAGGAGCTTTTTTGCTTTTTGCATTTTCTTTGACTGTTGTGTCAATGTTTTCTATGGTATCTTCTGCACCTGAGATTCTCTCTTCCATCTCTTGTAGTCTGTTGGTGATGCTTGCATCTATCACTCCTGATTTCTTTCCTAGGTTTTCTAACTCCAGGGTTGTTTCCTTTTGTGATTTCTTTATTGTTTCTATTTCTGTTTTTAATTCCTGGATGATTTTGTTCATTTGTTTAATTGTGTTTTCCTGTAGTTCTTTAAGGGATTATTGTGTTTTCCCTTTAAAGGCTTCTAGTTGTTTACCTGTGTTCTCTCGTAATTCTTTAAGGGAGTTATTTATTTCCTTCTTAAAGTCTTCTATCATCACCATGAGATGTGATTTTTAAGTCTGAGTTTTGATTTTCTGGTGTATTGGGGTAGCTGTGGTGGGAGAGTTGGGTTCTAATGATGTCAAGTAGCCTTGGTTTCTATCCTTTATATTCTTGCTTTTGCCTTTTGCCATCTGGTTATGTTTGGTGTTAGCTAGTCTTACTCTCTCTGACTGTGACTTGTCTCTCCTGCATGCCTTTGTGTCAATACTCCTTTAAGACCAGCTATTTCTGAGAGGAATTTGGGTTTGAAGAGCTGTGGTACAGGGTCAGCTCTGGGGTACAGATAGAAACCAGAAGGGTCTTGTCCCCATCTCTCCCTTGGTTCCTGTGTCCTGGCTGTACAAGTGTCCCTTCTGACCCAGTGAATTTGAACAGAAGTGGTGGTCTTG
Source organism: Rhynchomys soricoides (assembly GCA_019843965.1). NCBI lineage: Eukaryota > Metazoa > Chordata > Mammalia > Rodentia > Muridae > Rhynchomys > Rhynchomys soricoides. The sequence goes on from JADRCH010000012.1 coordinate 1,200,524, forward strand.
CCTGTGCTTGAAGGTGTGTTGGCACTCCTGGGGTACCAGCTCTCTCCTGGCACTATTTGAGTATGGAGCCCAGTGTCACAGTATCTGCTCCCTGACTGCTGAAAGAAACCAGAAGACCACTCCTCAGTCCCTGTGTCCTCCTGATTCCAAGTGGGTCCCTCTGAGCAGACAGGCTTGCCCATACTCCTGGAAGTCTAGGTTTCTCCTGGCACTATTTGGCTATTTTCCTGGTGACGCAGGCAGAGGTCTCCTACCACAGATGGAAACTGGAAACACATGTGGACTTTTGTTGTTGTTGTTGTTGTTGTTGTTGTTGTTTTTGTTGTTGTTAGTTCCTAGTATGATACAGACAGAGAAGGTGACAGTAGAAGAGAAGATGTGCTGGTGGGTTTGTCCCAGACGTTGGAAATCACTTGGGTGAAATGAAGTCAGTTGGACAGAGGGGACTGGGCTGGTTTACAGAATGTGTTGTGTTTCCTGGTTCAAGCCTGGAGTCTGGGTGAAAATGTTGGATATGGCATGGAAGGGTCACGGGGGCTGGCTGATAGGTAGAAATGGTACTGGCTGAAGCCTAGAGATTGTTTGTGGTAAGGCAGGGGAGGCCACTGGCCTCCAGGGTTCTTGATGTGGGCTAGATCTGGCAGATTGTTGGAAAACATGGTTGAGGAGGTCAGGAAGATTGACAGGACTATGTCCCTGAGAGGGAGTTGGGAAATCTGGTTGGGTGGAGAGGTTGCATGCAGTAAAGGAGAGACCTGTGAGTGGTGGTAGGTAGGGCTGGTCCCTGTGGAATCCTTCCATCATGATTCCAATGATGTGGGGCTCTGTACTGAAGAACTTTCCTTCTTTACCTACTAAACATTTTGCTAAGCTCAATTCTAAAAGATGACATACTCTGTGTGTTTGATATCTGTTTTTGCTTTGTTTTCCTTTGTGGTGGTTTGAATATGCTTGGCCCAGGGGGTAGCACCATTAGGAACTGTGGCCTTGTTGGAGGAAGTGTGTCACTGTAGGGGTAAGCTTTCAGAGACTTTCCTCCTAGCTACCTGGAAGCCAGTCTGCTCCTGGCTTCCTTTTGATAAATACATACAACTCTCAGCTCCTCCTGTGTCTGGATGCTGCCATGCTCCCATCTTGATGATACTGGATAGAAGCTCTGAACCTGTAAGCCAGCCCTAATTAAATGTTTTTCTTTATAAGAGTTGCAGTCGAGGTGTCTCTTCACAGCAGTAAAACTCTAAGATATTCTTTTAAAATATTATTATTTTTTTTAAAAATTTATTTATTTATTATGAATATGAGTATACTGTCACTCTCTTCAGACACACCAGAAAAGGGCATTGGATCCCATTATAGATGGTTGTAAGCCACCATGTGGTTGCTAAGAATAGAACTCAGGCCCTCTGGAAGAGCAGTCAGTGCTCTTAACTGCTGAGCCATCTCTCTAGCTCTAAATTATTATTATTTTATTATCATTTAAGATATTAGGTATTAGGAGAAGTAATTTTTATAGTTCTGAATCACTTGCTCATTTGTTCCTAGATTTCATTGAGAAGGTTTGTAGAAGCTTTCTTTTAAATCATTTTAATATATGAAAACAGAATTTCTCTCAAGTTACAGTTTGAACTGTAAATAAACCAATTCTGCACACAGTGCTACTATAAGTACCTGAACTATGTTGAAAGTTATTAGAGGACAATATCATCAGAAAGAAATTTTCTGGTTAAATTAAATTTGGTTTAACAAGTTGTCATTTCTCACAAATCCATGATTATCATGAAAATAGATAAATTCTAATAGATTTTTCTTTGTAATTTTTTGTGACAAATAATATCACAATGTGTTTGAATAAATCCCTCAGTTTATGTGTTAATTGTGTGGTCTGCTTGTAGTGCTTTTGTGATTAGGATCTTGCTCTCTGTGGTACCTTACTCTCTCTTCACAAGAAACCTCCATTATACTAGGGTTCAGTAAGTCTCACCTTAACTCTTCTTTATACATTATCCAGCCTTGGATATCTTGTTAGAGCAATAAAAAATGGCTTCCAAACATATTTATGAGGTACAAGGCGACCTTTTGATATATGTATACATTACGAAAGGGTTACATTAAACCATAGCACACTTATTACCTCACGCACATATTCTGCAGTGCAAACATTTACAATCTGATTTAGCTATTCGAACTGTGTATCATATCACTATTAACTGTAAGTATTACATATGACTATGATGGGGATAGATCACAGAGTTTGAATCCTTCTTTAAATGAAGCATCACACTCCTTAATCGACATCTTCCCCTGCCCTTCCTCCCACTCTTGTCTGCTATTCACCGCTCTACTTTTGACTTCTGTGAGTTGACACTTTTATGGTTCCACATGTAAATGAGACCATGTGATGTTTAAATGTCTGTGTCTGGCTAGTTAAATTTGGTATCATGTCTCTTACTAAGTCATCCAGATGTTGCCAAAGACATGATTCTCTCCCTTTGGTCCCGCATATTTGACACATTTTCTTTATCTGTTCATCTGTTGTAGACATTGTGATATTTCTGTAGTGAACATGGGAATGTGACTGTCTTTTTGACAGTATGATTTTATCGCTTTTAGATACACACCCAGTTGGGGCATGTTGGGTCAGAGTTCTACTTCTAGTTGATTTGAAGATTCCTGTGTGGTTCAACAATAGTTTGCAAATACTTTTCTCAATGTGCATGTTGTCTCTATGTTAATTATCTCTGTAATTGTGCACAGCTGTTCAGTTTGATGCAATCTCACTATCTATTTCCAGGTTTGTTTCCTATGAGGTCATATTTAAGATCTTTATCTTTAAAAAATAAATTTCCTTTGGATATTATGACAAAAAAATCATTGCCCATACTTATACCATGAAACTTTCCTCTTGTACTTTTTTCCTGGTTTTCAAGCTTAATATGTAATCTGTGATCTCTTTGAGGTTGGTTTCTTTCCTTCCCTCCTTCCTTCCTCCCTTCTTTCTTTCTTTAAAATTTATTTTATCTATATATGTACACTGTAGCTATCTTTAGACACACCAGAAGAGGGCATCAGATCTCATTACAAATGGTTGTGAGCCACAGTGTGGTTGCTGAGAATTGAACTCGGGACCTCTGGAACTGCAGTCGGTACTGTTAACCACTGAGCCATCTCTCCATCCCTGGGGTTGATTTCTTAATATAGTGAATGGTAAGGAACCAACCTCATGCAGATTCTACATGTAGACAACTAGTTCCCCCATCACCATTTGTTAAAGAGACTGCTGTTCTCCTCTTTCTGTCCTCTGTAAACCTTTGCCAAAACTCAACTGAGTGCAAGAAAATATTTATTTTTTTAATTGTATATGTATGTGTGTGTACCACATGTATGCAGGAGCCCTGGAAAGTCAGGAGTGGTGTCTGATCTCCTGAAACTGAAGTTATAGGTGGGTGCGGGCTTCCATGTGGGTGCTGGGAACCAAACCAGAGTACTATGAAAGAGTGGTAAATGCTTATAACCACTAAACAATCTCTCTAGCCCCAAGACTACTTTCTATCGAAGTCAAATCTATTAAAAAAAAAAATAAAAAAGCTACCACATGGTGATGGAAAACATTTTTCATCCTCTACTTCATTTAATTAATTTTCAAAGTGTTGAAGAATTTGTATGCTTTGGTGGTAAGACCCGAGGCTAAACAAACACATATTTTAAAAGCCACATAAATAAATCAAATCTAGCCAGTGGTATCCTGTGAACCTCTAACAGTTACTATAATTCAGAAAATCCTAAAAGAAAATGTAGTTTTTGAATTGTACATAAAGAAAGAATTCACCAAATAAAATGAAGATGAACTGTTTAAAGCAATCAAGGAAACTCCTCCACGTGATTTATAGACATTCAGTTAGTGCAAACAAAAACACTGTTAGTCATACCATTTTTAGATAAATTGGTTTTTAATGTAAAGACAAACAAACTGCAGTTTCTGTACTTGAGACTCTCGAAGTAAAGAAAGAACATCAGACCGAGCCCCCAAATGTGGTACAGATGAGAACTCAGAAGAGTGCCTACTGCCCTTCAGAGAGAAAACCAACATGGAAGGAATTCCTGGTAAGTGGCCAGTTATAGAAAGCCTGGCTCTAGAAGGATGGGTCCCAAGGCAGATGGGAACTGTCTTGCCTTTGGATGAGTTGTCCCATTGACGTTGGCAGTGTGGCGTTATGCCCCAGCTTTAAGTGGAACAAGGAATTCCACTGAATCTTTTTCAGAAGGGGACTTTCTGCCCTCCCCATTTTGAAATGCGACAGAAAGAAGACAGAGTAGTAGAGACTTTGGAGCACTGTTTTTCATCCATGTTTTCCAAGAGTCACTGTAACACTCTTTTTTCTTTTTCTGTCATGGATGCAGCTAGACTGTGGAGTGCTGGAACACTCTTCCATGGAGAAGCATGGAAAATTTGCAAGCAAGTGTCTCAGCAGTGGCAAACAAGTATTGCTTTCCTGTTCTAGGCCACCTATCGCAAGCACCAAGGAAAACCATATAAGGTTAGCATGTAGGCAGCTACAGAGAGGAAGGACAGCTGGCTTAATGACAAACTGGGTGGGCATCCATACTGGATAGCAGGATGATTTGTGAACCCATGGAAAGGAAGCAATGTGTTCACTGTGTGGTGGGGGAGATCAGATGCCAGCACCGAACACACTGCCCTCTAGTCCATCTAGAATTTAGCTTCTCTTACTAATTCCAGGTTGGCTTCAAACTCAAAATCTTCCTGCCCAAGTCTCTCAAGTGCTGGAATAACAAGTGGCCACCACCACATCTGGATTTCTCTTGAAAGAGAGAGAGAGAGAGAGAGAGAGAGAGAGAGAGAGAGAGAGAGAGA
>JADRCH010000012.1:1205406-1336079 GCA_019843965.1 Rhynchomys soricoides
AGAGAGAGAGAGAGAGAGAGAGAGAGAGAGAGAGAGAGAGAGAGAGAACAACGAGAAAATGGAGACAGGCCAGTAGGTGCATCCATAGCCATTCAAGCAAGTGACTGAACTGCAAAGAAGTCTAGTTAATGAAGCCAGGCAGTGGTGGTGCACACCTTTAATCCCAGCACTTGGGAGGCAGAGGCAGGTGGATTTCTGAGTTCGAGGCCTACCTGGTCTACAGAATGAGTTCCAGGACAGCCAGGTTTACACAGAGAAACCCTGTCTGGAAAAAAGTTTGAGTCTAGTGAGTGGACGGTTGATGGCATCGATGTGCAGCTTCGGGCCCTATCTCATCGACTGTGTCTTATCCTAGTCCAGTGGTTCTCAACTTGTGTGCAGTGACCTCTTTGGGGTCACATATCAAATACCATATATAATCAGATATTTCTATTACAATTTGTAAACATAGCAAAATTACAATTATGAAGTAGCAGCAAAAATAATTTTATGGTTGGGGATTATCACCCCACAAGGAACTGTATTAAGGGGTTGCAGCATTAGGAAGGTTGAAACCTGGTTAAAACCCAGTGCCAGTTTACTGCGTGTCTGTTCTGTGCCCAGTGTTAGAATAACTCTGGCTTATACATGAAGATGCTAGTCTAGATACTGTATAATCTTCTTTAATTCTCATTTTACATAGAGGAAAAGGAAGTAGGGAAATGTAATTGTTTGACAGGTTGGTCACACCGTTAATAGAATTGCCTTGCTCGCCTATGAACTTCCTTCAGTGCCTTTCACAGCCTATGTATTTCATTAATGATTAGAACAAGGAAATGGGTCAACAGGAGAAGAAAATGAGGGCAGAAGAGCCACTGAAATGGCAGTGTACTTAATGACGGAATTAGTATCCAGAATGATGTTGACAGGCTAGAGCAAATCCTGCCTCAGCAGCTATGAGAGCAGCGTATGACTTGGTTCAACAGTGAGACACAGTGGCCTGCAACAGGAGGGAAGCAAGGTCTCATTTATACAAGTCAGTCTTCAGCAGAGGGGATTTCAGCAGAGGGGATGCTCTGTTCTGGCTGTGTGCACCCAAAGCTGTGAGGGGATTCTGAAGAATGCAGGCTTCATGAGCCACATGAAGGTGCTCAGCTCTTTGCACAGGTTCATTTGAGTGTCTATCGTTAAGCTCCGAGGAGACGGTAGGTCACACTGTCTTATTAGAGAAGACAAAAGTACACTTCTGAGAAATGCATATGTAGTCTAAAACCTGTCATGATGACAGACTTAGAGGGACTGACACTGAACTGGGCACTGTGGAACTTATTAGCAATCTTTCCTTTATTGTCAGAACGGAGATAAACAAGCAAAAACAAAACCAACCAAACGAACAAAACAAAAGCCCGAAGACATCAGGATCTGGAGAGGGGAGCCCAGCTGTGGTTCTCAAGATGGTACTTGATTCCTCTTCAAGACCTCCTAAGATCAATATTCCGCAGACGTGCCGTTCTGGAATCTACTTTCTTACCAGTAGGGGTAAGTTTAAGAACTATCAGTTAGGAATCGCTAGTTTCCATGATCTGTTTATCATTCAGTTTTGCGTCTCCGTGGGGAGGCCAGTGAGTAGAGGCTGGGAGATACAAATTCCCATGCTATTAGGTTAAACAACTAAGCACTGGCCACTTGAAAACAGGGAGTTGTTTTTTGAGGGAGATGAGCTGTTTTCTGTGGAGACAATTCTGGAATAACTCACTTTCCGGGAAGCTCTTGGAGGGAATTCAAGCCTCCTATGATACAGGAAAAGCAGAGCACTATATAATCTTTTAACCTCCAGTGCCCATCATCGTGAGGAGCAAGAAGCAAGGCTTTACCCACCCTGAAAGTGACATGAACACCACTCCAGCAAGACTTTTCTCTTTGTTTGGCTTTGAAAATACACGGAAACGGCTTCTGGTTTGCCAAGTCCCGGAGTCACTTAGGGTCTCAAGTGGCTACGGAAAAAAAAATGTCCATGAAATGAAGACAGGGTGAGAATTGATGTTTCGTGGGGCAATGACAAAAGAAAAATCTCTTTACTAATTAAGGGAAAGTGCCATTTGAAAGTTAGCCTGTTTCTACTGCGACATATCAGGGTATCCTGGAAGCTAATTTCCGGGTGGCTTTTAGGTATTATTTTGCTATTATTAAATTAGGGCAAAAGCACAAAGTCAGAACAGACATGTTGGCAAATGAACTATTCTAAATTGTGTGACACGATTAGCATGGCGGACTTTATGACTGGCTGAAACTTCCCTACATGCATGCCTGCGGGTGGGCTGAGCGGGAGAGCTGGGCTGAGCCTGCGAGTGGGCTGAGCCGGAGAGCTGGACTGAGCCGGAGAACTGGGCTGAGGGTTCTCGCTTGTTGAAATGTACTCATCATTGTTGCCCTCGCCACACAGCTGTGGGGGGAAACGGTTGTCGCCCTCCGGTTATAACCCCCCCCCCCTTCTCTAAATTACTGTTTACTGATGTGGGAGAAAAGGGCTCCAGGCATAGCCCAATAATTACTTTTGGCACCGCTCAATAATTAATGAAGTGTTAAAGAGACTCTGCTAAAGTTTGGGCATCTGCTGTGGAGGACCAGAAGCACGAGAAACAGCCCTTGTAGCCAAGTCCAGCACACATATGCCCTTCCGTGTCCTGCCAGGAGAGGGCCCAGCAGGGAACCAGCACAAGTGAAGTAGTTAGTGAAGGACACAAAGGGACATATACTCCCACGCTGTTTCCAAGTTTGGGAGAAGAAAGGACCCAATGTGGTTAAGTTGCTGGGTTTTCCAGGGCTTCTTCCTCCTTTGTAATTTATAGGTAAGGTTTAAAATTTGTGAAAAGGAATTTATACTCAGAAACAACCCTTCTCGGCTCTCTACTGGCTGCAGCGCAGTACTTACTAAATCGGCAGCTCAAAAATAAGTTGGAGATAATAACAGGAGGGCAAATAGCTACTGCCACGAGTGTGTGTTTCCTGAAGGCGTCTTCCCTGGTTAGTAAATATCAAGGTTGCTTTTCGGTGATTCGAAATTAACAAAAGAAGGAATAAATATTATTTTTCCCCCTCAAAAGACTGGTCTGGAAGAAGCCCAAGGATTAACTCTTTGTGACTCAGCCTGATTTCACAGTGTGTCACCTCTCACACTGGTCCTCATCAATCATTGACAAGGATGGGCCTCAGACAGGCCTTGGGGCTTTCCCAGGAACCCCTGCTGTTGGGCTGGAAGTTGGTTGAGACCAAGGGTTTCTGAAGCTGACTGCAGCTTCAGGCCGATCTCTCCAGCAAAGAGTGTTTGCTCTTGTGTACAGCAGGGGAAAAAAAGTGCTAGGAGTGTGGGTTGGTCCTGTCCATTCCGTGATTCCTTTACCTGCCGGCTCCCTAGCTCACTGTTTTGGTTCTGCGTTTGCTTTTTTGCTGGCCAGTTTTTCTCTTGTGACAGCTAAGCCAAATAGAGAGCAAGAAGTAAATCTTGAGGAATCAAGGCGAGGCTGCCTTTTTTCCCTCCCTTCTAATGTGAAAGCAGTTACAGGCACTTTAAAAAAAAAAACCAACCACCTCTCAGCGGGAGTTGCAAAGTTTCCTAACTCAACATCACCTAGCAACAAAACCCAGCAAAACATTTGCAAAGCAGTTTCTCTGGCAGGGCCCTCCCTGAGTGGCAGGACAGACTTGTGCAAGGCTGAATTTGCCATGGAAGGGAATCGAATGCTTTCTTCTTTGTTCAAGTAGAGGGCTGAGATGCGCAGTGTCGATCTTGCTGGAGTCAAATTAATATATATTAAAGAACAAACTGTATGGCCCATTGTGAGCAGGAGCTCAGAAGGATTTACAGAATTTGATGATGGGGCTGGTTCTCATTGGAACTATTTAAATTGAACTTTTAAAGTGGTGGCTTTACATGAAGCAGTCTGAGAGAGATACCCCTGTACTTTGTCTTTCTACATTAGATAAAATGGTCAGGATCTTTGGACCCTAAAAAAAAGACAACCCTATACCTGTTGAGAAATAAATTGAGAATTTGAAGATTACTTACCCCCAAAATAATGTCGATAAGAATTCCCTCCAGAAAGAGCAAGCCTGCTTTGTTTGGCCCCTCCTCTGTTAGCAGTCAGGCAGAATGCCTGTCACCATGAAGAAAATAAGCCACTCTAGACTTAGTTACAATGGCCATCTGCAAGTGCCTGCTAGGGTCTTTTGCCTTAGAGGCAGATAAGACCCTTCAATGGGATTCTTTTGCTTACTGTGCACTGGAAAATGAAAGATCAGATTGAAATGCATCTTGATGTGTTTATTTCGGAACCGATGATGTGTTTATAAAAAGATAAAGAGAGAGGGGATATGGTCTATGGGTGTGGTGAGGTGTGGGGGAAGGGTGTGCCTCAGCGGGTCCATGCCAAGGCATCCCTTCCCCCTGAGGGATCAGCCACAGGATGATGGTATAGTATAGAATAGAGTTTATTCAGGGCATGGGAGGGGAGTTAAGAGGGTAGTAGAGGCAGAGAAAGAGAGAGAGAGAGAGACAGAGAGAGAGAGAGAGAGAGAGAGAAGAGAAGAGAAGAGAAGTGTAGAGGAGTAGAAGCCACCCATGAGCACATGGAGAGAGAGGGAGGAAGGGAAACAGAGAAAGAGCAAGAGACCAGGAGACCAAGAGAGCGAGGAGGGGGCAAGCTGCCCCTTTTATAGTGGATCAGACCTGCATGGCAAGAACCAGGTAACTGTGGGGTGGAACTTAGAATGCTGACATATGTAGCTTCTTCTTTGTTTCTGTGGTAAATAGCCATATGTGGAGATGTGTACATGAAGCCAACTACCTGACAACAAGGATCTTAATTTGTAAGGCTCAGATAAGACCACTTAAGGCCACAGACCTGTATCAGAGGAGTTCTTTAGCTTAGTGCTTCAGGAAGACAACACTTGCATCTGTTGGATATGATGCATGCCGCTCTCCATAAGACATGGGAAGGTCAACCTACCTCATGCCAGACCTCAACTCCTGTTTACCATGGGCCTAGTTAGTATGTCTTGGTTAAAGTAGAGAGGTTAAGTCTTCCCTGGCATGTCCCATGGGCCTGTTATTGAGTTGGATACTTTTTATCTGTAGTCCATATCATTAATGACAAAAGTGCTCTGAACGTTTACCCACCTCTGCTCAAAGCGGCACTCGAAAAGGAGTATCAGTTTCTTTTTATTGTTCAGAGCGATACAGTTTATTATGATGTTTTCCTATAAAAGTACTTGGATGAAGTTTGTACCCCCATTACTTTTTGTCTGTGCTCCCTTTCCTCTGTTCCCTCTCTTCCCAGAGTCCCCTCCTACTTTCACATCATCTGAGGTAGCTTTTAGATCCAGAGCACATCTCCGTTCGCTGTATAAAACCCTTTGTTTCCTCTGTGAGAGGCACTGACTACTTTGTTTGTTAATGGGACTGACAGGAAGGCTGTCAACTCCCATCTCACTCCAGTCTGAACTCTGACAATGTTTCCTCTTCCATAGTCAGTGGCTCTCTCAGCGGTGGGAGCCACACTCTAACCTTTGCTGCCCCAAGTGTGGGGGCTACTGACGACCACTGGCCCCTAACATCAGCAGCCTTGCAGGTACTGCCTAAGGGGATTCATCCACACACTGGTGGAGGATTTTTTTTAAAGGTTCGTTTTTATTTTTAGTTGTCTGCATGTGTACATGTTTGTATGGCCTATTAGCACATGACAGCAGTTGCCTTCAACTGCTGAGGTATTAGATTTTCTTGGTGCTGGGGTTGCCGGTGGTGGGCCACGTGCTTGGGTCCTCTGTAGTGGTAGAGTTCCCAACTCTGAGCCAGCTCGACACACTGCAGTGTAAGGAGCACTGTGATGAACACTATGATTTGCTTACTGTTGGAAACACTGGCTACTGCTGATCTTTCTGTTGATTTTGCCTCTAAAACTCTGCTGTCCCCAGTACTAGGATAACTTTGGCAGTTGAGTAGAAGAGCCATAGAGACCAAAACCTGGTGTTCACAAATAGAATGAGCTCATATTCCCATGTGACCTGGAGGATTTGTGTTGTGTACACCTGGTTACCCAACTTAGGGGGATTGAATCTTTTCTTGTGCCTTGTTTTATATTTATTTACCATACTCAAGAATTCACACGGATCGCTTCATGTTTTTATTTCAGGACCCTTACCTTCCAGGGACGTGACAGTTGGGTTGAATGCATTCACCAGTAGATACAGTGTTACCCTGGAGGTATGGATGTGGGACAGCTGGTGGCCTCACCAGCGTAGGCCCTAACCATCCAGACCTAGAGCCAGAGCTTTGAGTTGGCCCATACCAACATCTACTCCATCCAAGGACAGCTGGAGCTTGTGACGATCTCTATGACACAGGGCAGCAGCAAGATATCCAAGAGGAGTCCCAGTGAGGATCCCGTGTTGATGGTGTAGCAGAAGCCGGAGATCTTGAACCAGACCCATGACTCATGGCAATAAAGATGTGCAGACAAAAGACTATATAGTGACACACTGCAGCTTCCACGGCAAGATGCTCTTTTAAATTTTCTTTTTAATGTTTTAATTTTCTTTTGAGGAGGAGGTGGCAGAGGGTGGATACAAAGGGAAGGGGAGATGAGTGGGATTGGGGTGCCTGATATGAAATTCACAAAGAATCTATAAAAAGTGTTTTTTAAAACAGAGTTGTGACATTGATCTTGGTAAAAAATGAGGAACCTAGCAAGTGTATGACAAAAAATAATCAGGGGAAGAAATTTGATTATACCATAGAATGTAAAATTTAGTTCAGTCAATGCTATCCAGAGTAATGCTACCAAGCAAATGGGTCCTGAAGCCTATTATGCACTCTTAATTTGGGGCCTCCTTCAGATTTAAGGAGTCCAAATGTTACATATACAGTCAAAACAATCTCTAAGAAAGACCCCCAAAAGTGGAGGAGACACAGTTTCAGTGGTTTTCATGAACCTGTGAATGCCTCTGTTAAGAGTAGAGAAAGCAGCATGACCCTGGGAAGAGGAGGGATGAAGGAGGGATGAAGCTTCTGTATGTGGAACAGTTGATGTACCGGATGTGGAGAAATGGATGAAAATTCCCCAGTCTGAAGACAATTGGCGGGACTGTGGACTGAACAGAACAGCAAGAGTGGAGGTCAACATGACTCCTGTCATTTTATGTCACAGGGCTGACATCTGAGATAGCCAATTTATCTCTGTGTAGAGGTTGACAAAGTTTGAAGGAGCAGGTAGCTCTAGAGTCCCTGTCACACTGCCCCAGCTCGCAGGAAAGTGACAGAAAGCAGGGTGATAGAAAATTGTTCTTATTGACCCTTAGAGACCTGCATCAGGGAGACAGACTAAGCAGGCAATTTGGTTCTACCTCACAGTGAAAAAATGAAGGGAAAGGAAGGTATCTTTTAAAGGCATATATAGATTCCTGCATTCATTCCTTTAAAGAACAGTCGATGGCCAGGGGAGGTTCTTATTCTTCTTAGATAGAAGTATGAGTTTATTTAAGTGAAGAGTTTGGGCTTCAAAAGCGGTCCAGGCAGAGAGGAGTCAGTGCTGTGTCAGCTTCAGAAGCATGAAATTGCACTTATAGCTGAAGGCAAATCTGCTGCTTAATTAGTAATTCTGACTCAGGTAAAGGGGAAGACAGCTGCTTTTCCAGGCGATTTATGCTTCACTGGTCCCCGGTGACCAGATGCCATTGTCGTTGCTGATGGATGAAGCAGAGAAGTGGGAGTCTCCACCCATCTCAGCTCTGTGAAACCACAAACCTAGGCAAGGATCTCCAAAGGGGTGAGCCTTCTTGTGTATCACCAGGAGAGGCTAAGGGGCAGGCTTTGAACGAAAGTAGTGGATTTTTTTTCTTCCCTGGTCTTTGGTTCCTTGGAGGAGACACTGAGGTAGGACAGGAGGTGACCAGCTTTATTCTTCAGCTGCAGAATCTTTCAGTAACTGAATATCTTTACAACTGTAAAAATAATCATTTATCTAGAATTTAGACTTTAAAACTCCCCTTTCCATTCATCATCTTCCCGAACATTCAGAATAACTCTGGAGTGGGGCAGAACTGACATTTATCAAATTAGGATAGTGAGATCCAGAACAAATAGCCAATTATAATTAATTATAATTAATTATAATTTAATTCCTGATTTCCATAGTGCTTCCTTGGACATAAATGATCAACAAGTAGATGAAATGATAGTTTTTCTGGTGGTAAGTATGCATTTAAAATATCAAGATATAGGGGTTGGAGAGGTGTCACTGTGATCAAGAGCATTGGCTGCTCCTCTAGAGGACCCAGGTTTGATTTCCAGCCCCCTACATGGTGTCTCAGACCCATCTGTTCCAATGTACAGCCACTTCTTCTGGTCTCCTTGGGCACCTGAGACACACATGGTGCATAGATACACCCTCAGTCAAAACATTCAAATGTATAGTTTTTTTAAAAAAGTTATCCTAAGATGTCATTTACCAACTTCATTAGAATTGTGAAAATCAGCAATAGTGCTTGTTGAGTGTTAAGTACAGCAACGCGGCTGGGATTAGAAGTAGATGCACTCCAACACGTCCAGTCTTTAGTTCCACTTACAGACGTCTTCCCACGGAGACATGTCTGTAGAGAAAGACATGTATGCAATGATGCTTATTGTAGAAGGTAATTAAAAAGTGGAAACAACTTTAATCCACACACATAAAAACGTAACGCAATGAGGTCCTTTCAGGAACAACACCCTCAGAGTGGGTCCTCCAGCATCATGAATAAAGGAAGTGTCCATGGGGCTTCATCCCTTCCCAAAGACCTCATGACAGTTGCTGCTTGCTACATGTATGTTGAGGGAGTTTCAGTTTTTCTGAAAGTGTGCCCCTGGGGGAACTGGGTAAGAAGTAAAAGAGGTTCCAGGGAAAGCAAGAGGGATACTAGAGAGTAATGGAAGGAATATTGTCAGGAAGTATTTTGTTTGGGTGTATGAAACTGACCAAAATGAAGGGAAGAAGTTGGTGAGTGGATATTTGCTTAGTTCACTGAGCTCACCTTCCTCTACTGAAAATGTCTTTTTTTAAGTAGCGATTTTAAATGGATAAAAGTAGTTGTTACCAATTGTTACTGATATTTTTCTGTCATGTGATAAAATGCCATGAGCAAGACATCTTATAAAAAGAAGAACTTAGTTTGACTTATGGGTCCAGTGGGTTAGAGTCCAGTGTGATATATCATATCACATCATATCATATATCACCTATCACCTATCATATCATATATCATTATATATCATCATATATCATATATTTTAATTGCTCATATATATCATATCACTGGCTTAGAGTCCAATGTGATATATTACATCATATGTCATATGTCAATTATCATATATCACCTATCACATATCATATATCATATCATATCTTAATCACGCATATATCATATCATATCACATCTCAGTAGTCAGACAAGAAGCAGCACTCTTTCCTGGCCTCTGTTTCAGTTCCTGTGGTGAGTTCTTTCCCTGACTTCCCATTGTGATAAACTATAAGCTGTAAGATGAAATAAATCCTTTCATCCCCAAGAAGCTTTTGGTCATGCATTTATCAGATGCAGTAGAAAGTAAATTAGGACACCACTTCTTAACAGTTTACAAGATGACAAAGAATATTGAATTGGAACAAGAAAATACCATTTCCGACATATTAATAAGTGGAGCAAGCATTAGTGTCTATGGCTTCATTTATATATTTTAAGGATATTTTATGTACATAAACATGTAAAAGGTAAGAATAAATAAAATATTTTTTCATAGAAAAGGTTCTGTGAGAAAACAGTGGATGGTAGGAAAATGGTGTGGTGGGACTGAGTGGTAGACAGGAAATGTTAAGCTCCAGTTGGTTTTATATTATTTAATTGTTTAACAAGAATTGCTTATGTGTTATTGCAAAATTAAACTGTTAGAAAAGTCGAAGGACTGGAGAGGCAGCCCTAACATTAAAAGCACTTGTTCTTCTTGCAGGAGACCCAGGTTTGAGCTGAACATCCTCATGGTGGCTCACAACCCTCTCTACCTCCAGTCCCAGAGGATTTGATTTCTGCAGGCATTAGACACGCACATGGTACACACACCTACATATAGGGAAAACATGAATACACATAAGATAAAAAAAGAAATCTAAAAATTTTAAAAACTTTTAAAAAAGAAAAGTAAGTAGCAATTTTAAGTAGGTAGGGTTACTTTGTATGTTATGTTCTTTTAAATCCCTAGGGTTTCTTTGTATGTATGTTATATTCCTGTGTGTACACGCTCGTACACATGCTCATGCATGTTTTCACATGTATATACTATGCTCATGTGTGTGCCTGCTCACATTTGTGCATGCTTATGTGTGAATGTACTCAACAATGTGGTCAGTGTGTTCAAATGTGTATTCTGTGCTCATGTGTGTGCATGCTTATGTGTAAGCATATACTCATGTGAATATTCACGTATGTCCACATGTGTATGCTATGCTCATGTGTATGCCTGCTCACATTTGTACATGCTTGTATGTGAATGTACTCACATGTGTATTGTCTGTTCACATGTATAGTTTATGCTCAAATGTGTGCCTGCTCGCACGTGTGCATACTCATGTGTATGCATGCTCATGAGCATATGAATTCATGCTTGTATTTACATGTGTTTACATGTGTGTGCATGCTCATGCATGCAAATACTCATGCATGTGTTTATGTGTATTGTTCTCTCTCTCTCTCTCTCTCTCTGTGTGTGTGTGTGTGTGTCCCTGATTTAGCTTGCACTCAAATGACTGAACCATCTTCCCAGACCCTTTTCAAAGGTTTCTTGCCTTTGGGCTACCCTTCTGGGCATAGCCTGGCTATTGGCGCTGTCCCAGTGCCTTAACTGGAGCCCAGCACAAAGTCTCCATCACTTCATGTGATCAGTAGAATATTTCCATGATGGTAGCACATGGTGGTGTACTTTTATGCCTTAGGATCACATGGGCTTTCTAGACTTTCTCGGTGTAAATCTTTATCAACACAGCTACAGAGTGACATACTGTTTTTCCTGAATCTTTGTTAGGTCAGTGATTTCAAAATATTCACAACAGCAATGGTATATGGAAGGTCATGGGAAAGGAGATGAACACCCTGGCTGGAAGCTGAGAGTAAGTGCGGCTTCCTTTCAACCGTTCTTCACTAACTCTGAGAAACTACCACCAAAGGTCCCCAGGCTTCCATAGTCTCATCTGGAAACCACTGGTGTCTTGTCATTTCATAAAGAAACAGATGCTCAGTGAGGTATGGAGATCCCATCAGTGTTACAAGGGGGTATGGGTAGACTTTGGGTACAGACTTTCTAGGCCCAGTTCTATCAGCTGTCCTCCATGATGACTCTTCTTCCAGGTAGCTCGGAGGAACTGTGGTTTCTCAACATTTTTTCAACAGAAGAAAGGAAATGGCATCTCTAAGGCTTGTTTTTAGTTAGTATTTTCTGTGCATGACTGTTTTGCTTGAATGCATGTCTGTGCACCTCATGTACTCAGTGCCCTCAGAAGCCAGAAGAGGGCACCCGATTCCATGGAACTAGCCTTACAGATGGTTGTGAGCCACCATGTAGGTGCAGGGAATCATACCTGGGTCCTGGGGATAGGCATCTGGTGCCTTTAATGGCTGAGTCGTCTCTCTCCTGGGTCTTTAACCTCTTTGCTTCTTTCCAATTATACATCAGCTGTGATTTTTCCTGAATCATCTTCATATTTTAGTCTTATAACAATTCCTTACAGACAGGACAACTTTCATAGTGCTGAGCCAACACTGTTCTCAACGGACTTGATCCTCCAAAGAGCTCATATCATCTTCTGGATTTCATTATCTTTTATAAATGTTAAAAATGTGAGCACAGGGTTTTATCCTTTGTGTATCTCCCAGGCATTTGCATGATTAACTGATCAATTACTTCAATGTTCCACCCCACTGTCCTAGCTTTAGTGAGTAGGACCAAAAGCCTTTAACTAGACACACTAAGACATTTTCACCAAAATTTACCAATTTTTTTATTCCCATAGAATTATGGGTGACTTGTAGACCTCAGTGGTTCCTTACCACAGCAAATCATTCATAAACATCATAAAAATCATTTGTTACCAATTAGATTAACGAAATCTCTAAGTGCATTATTTGATCTGTATCATATGACACGATTGATTGCAAATGGCTTGGCTAACGCAAGTTAATCCCTTTAAAATGGGAATGCTTAATAACCTTAGTCTTATGCTAAACATTTTAATGTGGTCATTGTCACAGCCACCACTGTGGTTTATTAAGTGCCATTTGCTTGTGTGAAGAGGACTAAGGATGTCATTATGTTATGATAGGCACAGGACCAGGGGACAGAGATACAGTTCTTCTCGACTCTGACAACTCACTGCTTTGAGACTCAGTTCCTAATATATGAAACAGCGGGTTTTGACTAAATCAGCTTTATCTAAACTTCGAGTTTGGTTCTCTGAGATCTCAGAAAAGGAGCAATGGAAAATTGTGGGCCGTCTTTAACATTTTTAGCATTTAAAAAAGTCTAACCAAGCAATTATGGTTATATTACATGAGTCGCTTTAAGTTGATAATATGTCTGCTGATGATTAGACTTGGTCATTATTGTATCAAATATTTGATATAATAAGGTAAAGACAGTTCATTGCTCAGTAAATACAGTAACTTGGTAGCTGAAATTTCTGTTTTAATGTTTTATGTGGGTGTTGAATGTACATGTGTATATTCAACTGGGAGTGTGTGAACATGGAGACCAAGGCAAACTTAGGTGTCTTCTTCTGTAGCTCTCCGCCTTAGATTTTGAGACAAAGTTTCTCTGACCCTGGAATATGTGCATGTGCAGTGACAGGCACACACACACACATGTACAGTGACAGGTACACACACACATGTACAGTGACAAGTACACACACACATGTGTAGTGACAGGCACACTCATGAGCAGTGACAGACACACACACACACGCATGCACACACACACACACACTGAATACTATTTAGCCTCTATATGTGTACAGTGGCATGCACATTGAAACCCATATAGATAGATAGATCAATTGGTAGATAGATTGTTGTATGTAAATATGTTAAAGAATAAACAAATGTTAGACAAAACAATTATAGGGGAATATCTTACAGTAGGATATTCCTAGGGAATCCCTGGTTAAGTTTACTTATACTACGATGTGAGAATAAGCTGATTAACCAAAACACAATAAAACCAGAGATTTTTTAAAAATATACCACATACTCACTTATTAGGCATTTCCTCTAATCCTTGGTAAAACATTTCTCATGCAAATTTATAAAACTAAAATGTTCTGAATTAAATCTAGGGAATATTGCCATCTAATCCTTTCTAGAAGCAGTGTGTGGAGCCCTGTTCTTCCCCTTGAGCATTTCTTGAATAGTAAAAATTCCTGTCTTACCATGGCAAAGAATATATGTCCTGGTGGCTTTGGCCAGTGCCTTGTAGCCTTGTGTATAATAAAATGGGGACACAGTGGTATGAAATGGGTCAACTGGCATGAAGAAACAAATGGTGTTCTTAGACGTTAAGAGAGAGGAAAGCCCCTCCTCCACACAATTCCCCCTCTGTGTGATATTGATAATTACAACCTAAACAGTGATTTCTAGTTCATCACAAATTAGAGATGTGGAACTGGAAACCACATCTATGTTTTCTAGAGGGACTTTTCTGAACAAAGAGCCAAGGACATGCAAGGTACTGGTCAAAAGGAGCTAGAATCACTAGTTCACGCGCACCTCTGAACAGCTGCCTTCTGTCCCCACAGTATTAACTAAAGGCAGTGGGATGCCCAGAGTTGTTGCTACCCATTTTCTGGGGGAAGAAAAAAATGTGAAAGGAAAAGACTCAACGAAAGACTTTAAGATGGAAGGAGCCAGTGGTGAAGGAAACCTCCTGAATTTCTTCTTTTTAAATGTTATCCTGAAGTTCAGAACCCGTTTTCTGTGAACTTTCTTGGGTAGAATGTTGCTAATAGCCCTAGTTGCCAGTCAAACCAGATATGCAAATGAGCCTTGCTGACATCATATAAAATGGGGGAGAATATAAACTCCAATGGACAGTGAGGTATTGCGTTATCTGGTTAGATAAATAAAGCACACATTTTGGGCGATAGATATGCACAGTAGAGGCAGAAGTAAAATGAAAAGGTCACCTAAGGAGCAAGAGATGAAAGAACACTTTAGAGTTCCTAAGAAGTTTTCCTTGCAAAGAAGATCAAACAATAGTTGAAAGTCTATTTAAAAGCTTCATTGTGGTAGCGTGTCCATTCTAAAATTCTTCTTTAGCTATTCTATCTGAAAACACCCATTAGCTGCCAGAGTAGCATCAAATATGGAAATGTCAAAATGACCAAGGTCTCAGGGATAAAAGGAAAAGCAGGGCTTGTTGTAAAAACAAGTCATTAACTATGCTTGTGCCTCAGGTTCATTGGCCTTGAGGATACAGGTTTTTCTTTACAATCATAGATTGCTCCACCCCAGGGACAATGAACCTTGATGTTTGTATAGGTGTGCTGCAGAGTTCTTCTTTGAAGGCATTGTGCTTTATTGTGGTGAGGTCTGGTTCTCAGATCTTCCTGGGCATCTTTTTAAAAATAGCTTTGCTTCTAAACAACAGCAGTGGGGAGAGAACCACAACCAAAACAAACATTAAGGAGGGCACATTTTGGAGATTTTCGTAGCTACTTATTTTTGCCAAATCATTTAATTTCCTTTTCTTTGCTTCAGAGGCAAGGTGGGACCATCAACCGAATCATACTGATTTCAATAGACCAAAAGTTTGCTTCCCTCTGCCACTTCAGGTGGACTAAAAAGTACAAAAAGAGACTCTATGTTCTGATATACGTGACGTTTGCTAGAAAGCGCCATGTTTGTAAGTAGCAATGTATTTGGGTTTGAAATATTCTCTGAATCCAGATCTCGACTCTCTGACCATGTGTTCAACCCATGACACAAAAAGTTAACTTTTGCTTCTGTCTGGAACATCTTTATGTGAATTAACAAAGGAATTAATGTAGGCTTTATAAGCTCCTTGGAAAGAAGGGAAGTATCCATGATATATTTTCGGTGTTTTTTTCTAATGATGTGTAGATACTGGTGTCTTGATATTAGCTTCACTGTCAAACTCACTTCTCCCTTGCCTACTCTGTTGTTTAACAACAAATGAAAGGGAGTAATTTATTAATGCTATAAATTCTGCTTCTTTTATCACTTCTGTGTAGCTTTCAAAGTAAGAAGTAAGGAAAAAAGCGAAACAAAGTGGGTCTGGAGAGGTGGCTCAGTGGATGAGAGTGAGGGAGGCAGATATAGAGAGGAGCCACAGCTAGGTAGATGTCTGGCTTCTTTCTCACCCTCTTGAATTGAGACAAGAGCCTGGCAGCTTAAAACAAAGGCTTCAGAGACCTCCGTCTCCCACCAGCTGGCTCCTCATCCTCATGATGGACAGGCTTAACAAGTTCAGGTCTGGATACTACATGTTGCACAAGACTTCTGGGCCAATCAACTATCCATTCTTCCTTCAAACTGACCAACCAGAGAGGGAACTCTTCATAGATTTGGAAAATGCAGCCCTTGAGAAGAGACTGGTTTTTTTTCCACTTTGTGAAAGATCTTTTTCTCTGTGTGCCTGCTGTGTGTTTCCTCACCCACTATTAAACAGCTCTCTTCAATGGCTGATTCTGTCTTCTGCAGTGTTTGAGATTTTTCTGTTGCTTCCTGTTTTGCTCAAGATCTTTAAATTCTTTAAGTGGCAGAGAAAATGAACCGACCAAGATCCAATAGGAGCATTTAATGTTCTTTCAGAGGACAGGGGTTTGGTTCCTAGCTCTCATGTGGCAGCTCACAACCATCTGTACCCTCGATCTCAGGAGATCTGACATTCTCTTCTGACCTTTCCTTGGTATACTAAGCATGCACAACACGGTACCTGTACATGCATGCAGGCAAAAAAAAAAAAAAAAAAATATTTAAAGAAAGAAAGGAAAAGAAAACTAAGATAATAACAAAAGCAGCATTTTACAGTACTAGTAATTCATTAATTATTTAGATTTGGGGCTTTTATTGTAAAAACTACAACAACTCACCCCCAGAAACACACAATTGTGACAGACTGGTTTCTCCTTCCATTCTGTTGATTGGTCTCTCTCTCCCTAGCCAATTTGAGTGTGAATCCATGTACCAAGAGTGCAGTGAGGAGTCAAGGACCTCCTAGGAATGGTGTCACTGCACGTGAACATAACAGTTTTATTCTAGGCCCTTTTGAAAAAGGTGCTGACTGAAAATAAGACAAAGAAATGAAGCAGCTCAGAAATAAAAATGAGCACTTACTGAGTATCTCTTCCATATCAGACACTTTCTGGATGCACATTTTTATTTAACCTGGCCAGTCCCTCATATTATCACCTGAGTTGAACAACTCAAGGATCAGAGGCACAGGGAGGCTGAGAAAGAGCTGGCTGTACTTGGTGGTGGATCCCAGAGTGCTCCACCATAGTACTGCTTCTGTGGACTCACAGGATATCAACCCATTTGCCATTGGACCTTTCTTTACAAAACAAATTGGCAAGGAGAGAGACAATAACTTGGGTGGATCCACTCAATCATGGAAAAAGTCATCATACCTGTGCCTCAAAATAATCGCATTTTTTTTTTCTTTTAAGACAACAGTCATTTAAGGAATAGTCACATTCCCAGTGCCTTTCTCTGGCCCATAAAACCCAAAACTTTGTCATTAAAATTTTGGGCTAGTGAAGAAGATAGAACACATATTCATGTTTTGGATTTTTTAAACTGAATAACAGCAAGGGAAGAAGAAATTTCAGAAAATGCTTCTGAACCTTCTATATGTTCTTATTATGCATGGTGGAGATCTTAACAGGGGCCGAGCATTAACAGACTAGGTTTGAAAAATAGAGTCAAAAGATTCCAGGGAATAGATGAACAAGGCCAGGAAGTGTAGGGAGTTTGCCATTGCTGTGGCTATCTTCCTGGATTTGGGTCTAGGGAGTTTGCCATTGCTGTGGCTATCTTCCTGGATTTGGGTCTACCACCTCTGTTGCTTACTGGGGATTTACCATGCGATCTGGCAGGATACAGATGTTTAGAGAGCCAGTATGCCATCTTTGCATCCTCCATAATACTTTGGTGATCTGCTCTGTGTGAGATACTGTGTTAGACAATGAGAGTGGAGTGACTCTTTGGGTGTGAGTTAAAACAGGGAACGTATTCTGGTTCCTCTTGTTAGCTGGATTGGTTACTTTTCTTATTGCTCGGATAAAACCCCTGACATAAACAGCCTATGGACTGACAGGATTTGAGCATGTAACCCATCATGATGGGAAAGACATGGTGTTAGGAACTTGAGACCGTGAGGAAACAGAAGATAAAATTTGATGTTCCCCTCATTTCTCCTTCTTCATGTTTTTCAGTCAAGATCCTAGCTATGAGATGGTGCCTCTTATATTCAGGATGGGTTTCCCTTTTTCATTTCATCTCCTTGGAAACACTTAGACACATCCAGATGTATGTGTTCTTGGAGGTTCCAAATCCAGTCAAGTTGAAGACAATTAGCCATTCTATCACCGGAGGCTCCATAGAGGGCATGAAAGGGATCCTTTCATGTTTGATGCTATCTGAATTTAGTAGTTATGAAAGTATAACTATTAAACAATTGGAGATAGCTATCTATCATCTATCTATTGTCTATCATCTATCTCATCTATCATCTATCTATCTATCTATCATCTATCTCATCTATCTATCATCTATCTTTCTATCTCTTTCTATCTACCATCTATCCTGATTAGGAAAAAAAAACCCTCCATTTTCCTTCCAAAGATTTAGGTAAAAATTGTTGATCATAATGAGGGCTTGTGCTCACCTACCTTTAATTGATATGTGAGTTAGTTCCTAATGTGCAAGTCAGATGCAAAAGTTTATAAAAAGCGGGCAATAAACTTAATGAGGTGTTATATAATATGCAGAATAAATATTAGTACAGTACACGAGCCTAAATGACAGCAACAAATTATAAAGCCTAGAGTGCAATTAGAATCACTAATGGAGCAATGTACAGAGAGAATGGGCTGCTTCTTAGAGCAGCGACGCTGTGCCAGACTACCACAGGAACTAGCGACACCTCTTCCACTCTGCCTGTCATGCAGGAGCTATACCTCCTGAGTTCTAATGTGTGTGGCACATGCAAATAAAACTTACCCTAGAGGCAGTATGGTCCTCATAACTAGGAGACTATCTTCGAGTCTGTGCTTTGGAGAAATTCTTCTGACATGACACTTATGGTAAGAACAGTGGATCGACCCTGATTCACTTGCCTGTGTGTGTGGAGTATAAAGCTTAGGGACCAAATTGCTGCCTCAAAAGGACGTTGCTCAAGGCTCCTGCTCTAAAACGTGTCATGCCCTGAGTACGTTTGTGGGGGTATTCCATTTGGTTTTGTTTCTGTTGTGTTGTTTCATGTAAGTTTTAACCAGATTGGCCTTTCTTGGCTCCATGCTTTCGTGCATGTGATTCTGCTGGTCAATATCATTCATCTCAGCATCCATGAGCCCAAACTCACCCATATTTCAAGACCTAGGTTAAATGCAACACTCCTTGGTCCACTCGTCTGGAAGTAATCTCTGTTTGCTCGAAATTTTTTGCAGCATTTTATCTGTAGTTCGTCTCTGATTTTCACGAAGCAAAGCAGTGCATGACTGTTGAATATTTTGTTAAGTACATGTCTATAAAGTATACAACTATTTTTTGATGTATTTCATCCCTTTTCTTTCCTTTTGATCCCTTGGGTCAGAAATGGGGAGAAGCCTATCAGAATTAGGTATGGAAGCAAGAAAATGCCAGTTTTGGTTTCCAAGCCAGATAGACTTACCACAAGCTCCGTGCTTAAGCGGCAGAAATCGGAAGGGTGATGGGATGACTTGGTACTCTTTAATGGCATAGTACACCGAGATGTCCTCGAAGAAAGAAACTGGCATATAAGACTTTCAATCCATCCCTTCATTCGAATGGGAAGGAAGCGATGTCCTCCCACATCCAAGAAGACAAAGCTCATAGAGTTCATGCAGAAGAGAAGCAGGAGATGCGGTGATGGAAGGGATCCTGGCGCATTTGTCTAAGAAGCAGGATTGGTTTTCTGTGGCCCTGGAGCTGTGCCCCCCTGAGAATGGTGTCAGGAAAGCCTGTTTGTGAGAGTAACAGACAGTATCCAGATCATGCACTATTGGAGTATCCTCAGTTTGGGCCCTTGCTCTTCTTGGACTGCTCTAAGATTTTAGATACGAGACTTCTGAATGGACAATAATAAGAGCACTCCTACTAGTGAGTGGCTTGTCCAAAATGCCTGAGATTTAAAGCCTAGATGCCAAAGAGCAATGATTGAAATGTTTTGAAATATACTATATTACATTATATATTATATTATATTATATTATATTATATTAATTATATATGCCTCTGTGAGGCAGCTGGTGCAGAACCAGACAACTTCTGCCAGCACAAGACTCCATTCATCACCTTTCCTCTGGATTGTCCCTGTCCTGGCTGAAACTTTGCTGAGCTCCCCCACCTTTGGTCTACAGCTCTCTTTACCCACTTCCTTTCCTTTCTGCTCTCCTTTTATGGTGTCTGATCAGTACTGTGATGCAAAGTCTTTCTTGTCATTGTCCTCTCTGGCTTTTTTCCCTTTATAAATATTTAAATTGCTTTGGAAATTTTATACATGAGCATAGTACTTACATCATTTTCACTCCCCTCTCTTGCCGTGTGTTCTCCAACTCCTTCTCAAATTTATGACCTATTTTTGGGAATTATTGCTACATATTTATAGATATAAATATATGTGTATACATTTGTATATATAGATACAACCTGTTGGGTCTATTTGGTATATATGTGTGTGTGTTTTTAGAGTTGACCTCTTGGGATTGAACAACTCACTGGGGTCCTAGTCCCCTGGAGATGACTGTTTCTCCCTCTCTCAGCAGCCTCTAATTGTCTGTAGGTCTTCATCTAAGAGAGGGGTCTTATGGGAGTTTCTTTTTCCACATGACCATGTCACCTGATGATGTCACCTGCAAGTGTGGTTTAGGTAAGCAAACTGTTGAGGTTTCATGGGTACAGATTTTCTTGTCATACCTAGAAGACACAATTCACAGCAGACTTCCAATTCCTCTGGCTCTTTATCTTTCCATCCATCTTCCATGATGTTCCCTGAGACTTCTGAGTAGGATCTGTGTTCTAGATGGATCTGTTGGTTCTGGGCACCACATGGTCAGTTGGGCTCTGTTCCTGTTGTGTTATTTAAATGACCTCTGTCTGTTACACAGAAGTTTTTTTTTGATGAGGGGTGAGAGCTACACGTATCTGTGGGTCTAAGAATATGTATTTAAAATGCAGTTAGAAATTATACTGGTCTAGGAAAGTGCCACTAGATTTTCCTCTAAGGTGTATGACCTCATCAGCCATGTATCATTGGCATGGTCTCTTATTGAGCAGACTGAAGTCCAATTAGATAGTTGTTGCTTTTGCCTGTGGTACCCAGGGGGATATCTCACTGCTTTGATTGTCATGGTTCATGGTTCGATAGCTGGGTAGAGATTATAGACTGTTTACCCCCTTGGTTGTTTTCATAACACCTAATACTGTGAAAACTAGTCCTCAGGGAGGAGGCATCCAGGTGAGTTGCAGCTAGATTTCTCCATGGTCTGTCCAAAGTGTGTAGTGTCTTCTGCAACAGGGTCTTTCCTTCGAGGTATACAAGGTACCAATGACAGTGGCAATAGCCCATGGTATTTTGCAAGTCTCTTTGATTTCCCTAACCAACAACTTAAGGGAGGTTTTGTGAAATTTTTTTTTTAAGATTGTTCCAAATAATGGGTTTTATTGCAACATTTTCATGCATGTATGTATGTGCTTTGGTCAAATTCACCCCTACTTCTCTCTCTCTCATTTCCCCTCCCTCTTTCTATCATGATAGTTCCCTTCCTTTCCCCCAAACAAAGCCTTTCTACTCTGTCTTTTTATCCTTGATCTTGATTCTGTACATGAGAGAAGTACAAGCTGTTGGTTTCCCTGAGTCTATGGAGCTCATGCTTTACTCTGTCCATGTATCTGCCAGAGACAGAGTAGGTGTTCCAGTACCCAGGAGAACTTCCAGCTAGCCACCACATTGGCCAAACCTGATGGCGAAGTTAGACCAAGTGCCCACACTAGGAGTTCATCCACTCCCATGATTTATTTGACAAACATTTTGCTCACTTTTTTTCTGTTCTAGATATCACAGGATTAACCAGAGCAGAAGAGATTCTTACTCAGATAGAATTTTCCTTGGTAAGACCACTCAACGATTGCTTTTTCATCTTGGGTAATACCTCAGAAGATTGTTCAAACTAATGTCGCCCACTCTTAGGAAACTTGCATCCCAAAAGGTCTCTTTTGATGACCTTCTACATTTTTTTTAAAAAAAATTGGATTCTTCCTTTCTTCTGTCAAGGTTAACTAATAAAGAGACATTATTGATGGCAGTAAATCTGGGGGCTGGGCCATATGAAGTAAAGAAGTCAAGCATGTCTTGGACAGCATTTGGAAATGCTGACTCTCTGCAGCCATAGAACAGAAGGATCAAAGGAAAATCAAGATTCGGGATCCCCAGACAGTGGCAGATTGGGCTTAGCATGAACACGGGCTGCTTTCATAATCCAGTGAATTCTGCAGACAGAAGAAATATTTAGTAATTTGTATTTTGGTTTAAGCTTGACTTGTTCATCCTGGCATTTATTTTAAGCTGATCTTTTAATTAGAAACCTATTACCAGGTCTCTAGTCAAAGGATCAGAAGACTGTGGACTCAGCCCAGCTACTGCTGATTAGAAAGTAAATATACTTATTGAAGTGAAAGTGCCCACCCATGGGGACTTTTTCCATGTGTTCCTTCATGCTATACCCCAAGGACCATGTGATGATAGAGTGGTCTAGTCTGCAAGTCTTTGAGAACTTTACTATTTCACAATTTTTTAAAAAATGTGTTGACTTGTGGTCTAAATATTTTCACTCTGTTGATCTAGTTAATGTGAAAAAAAAGTAAGACTTCATCAAAATTAGAACCCTAAGACATAATGTTTATTACTTATCTAATCACATCAAATTTTATTACACCTGCATATGTGATATATAATATTTAATACTTTAAACGTACCTTCAAATAAACCAAGCATACAAAATATTACAGTGGTCACAACATCATTTTTGTGATCACAAGAATCACAAAAATTATGACCCTGAAGTCTAGTGTGACAGGCTCATCTGGTGGCTAGGCCTACCTGCCTGGGCTCTGACACATTTGTGTGCTCCCTCGTTATCTCTATTTATATGCCTTTCCTTAATTTTCAGGTTGTACTTTCCTCAAGATTGCCTTCCTGCATTCTGTAATTAAGAATCAACTATTTCTGAGGTTGCAACAATCTCCCCAGTTGCAGAGATAACTTCCTAGTTAGCAGACTCGAGGAGGAAAGAGTACATAAGACTGCAGGCTCCAAGCTTACTGTTTCAAAGCAGCAGGGTCTCACTCCATAGCCTCAATCCCCCCCTCAGTCTCCCGTCTTGAGACTAAATTATGCATGCAAACTGGTCAATGAGGAGACTAGAGTGGATTGCAGAATCCATGGATGATCATAAGGATGAAGCCGTATTTTACCGTTGAGTCTCCTGTACTGTGGTTAATAGTGGAGGTTTAAAATCCTGATTGTACTTTCTCAGAATCTGGAACCCTCACTGCCTACAATGGAGAGTGCTCAACCATTGTAGTGTATTGTTTCCGTCAGCACCAGTACACCAAATGCAGTATTACCTAGAGATTTTCTGCACAGACAGTGGGAGGTCAAGTTTGCTTGGCTAATTCTCTTTGGGGGGATTTTATCCTGATAATTCACTGTGTGACACTCTTGCCAGCCAATCTTTTAAATGGTCTGGCCTCTGAGCCACCAGCTGCTAGGTTTGTGCACCTGTTATAGTAGGTTCCAGTGGTAAACAGTCATTGCAGGTCCCGTGGCTACCTTTTCTGTGTTTATACCCTGTTCCTTTATTTCCTCTGTTCACCATTTTCTATACACACAGAGAGAAGTGAGGACATATCTTGCTTCCAGAGCATGCCTTATGCTCACAGGAATGAGAACAGATATTCACTTCTGGCAACTTCTCAGGGGGTGAGAAAACACAGCCTAGGATGTGGAAGGCTGAAGTTCCCAAGCTCCCAGGCATCCAGTCTCCATTGGGAAACCTCACAGAGGAGTCAGGAATGAAGGGTTGGGGTCCAGGCCAGGGATCCCAAAACTCCTGAGTGGTGTATGGGTGATTCCCTTGAGCCCAGTACCCAACAGTGGGGGTTCAGGCATATCTGTGCTTCCAAAGCATGCCTTACCCCAACAGTAGGAAAAACTCAGACCCACAATCAGCTGTAGTAATTATTATATTTCTTTGCTTTGAATATTTGCATTATCATGGTGTGGTTTCAGTTGGACTGACTTTGTTCTTAGTGCATCCCTTGTCATTCTGAAGAGGGTTTGGATCTTTTATACCCCAGGTTGGATCATTGCCAGACTAAGTTTTCATGCCTTTAAGACACAAAGTCAAACACCTTCAAAACTCCTGGTGCCTTTGACTATGATTTGAAACCATCATCTATAATTTATTGGTGTATGTAAATACAAGTGGGTGCACTGTTGTTGCAGCAAGAGTAGATGGAAGGCTTCGATGCAGGGCTGGGGAAGAGTTTCTGTTTTGTTTGAGACAAGGCCTCACTATATAACTATTTGCAATCCTCCTGCCTCAGCCTCCTGAGTGCTGAGATTACAGACACACAACACCACAATGAGGTGAAAGGACTTTCTTAAAAAGTAAGCTGCCTGGTTGGTGTCTCAGTGTCTGGGAGCTCCCAAGGGGTCCAGGTTAGTTGACACTGTTGGTCTTCCTATGGGGTTGCAATTCCCTTCAGCTCCTTCAGCTCTTCCTTTAATTCCTCCATAGGGGCCCCAGATCTCAGGCCAATGGTTGGGTGTAAGTACCTGCATCTGTCTCAGTTGGCTGCTGGTAGGGTCTCTCAGAGGACAGCCATGTTAGGCTCCTGTCTGTAAGCATATCATAGCTTATGACACAGTAATAGTGTCAGGCCTTGGTGCCCCCGAACCCCCACCCCATGAGATAGATCCCAAGTTGGGCTGGTCACTGGACAGCCTTTCCTTCAGTCTCTTCTCCATTTTTTGTCCCTGCAATTCTTTTTGTCTCTCAACTTGGGGCCTGGTGTATCTACTGAAGGTGTACTCTTGGAGTTCCCTCTCCCCACCATTGGGCATTTTGGCTAAATTCACCCCCATTGAGTCTCTCACATCCCAGGTCTCTGGGACTTTCTAGAGGGTTCCCCCAGACACTCACTCTTAAGAGTTTACTTATATGGGGAAATGGCAGACCATAATGTCATTCTTGAATGGAAGGACTGTGGCCTGACTCCAAAGTTTATGAGGTTCCTCAAGTTGAGTCATCATAAGATACAGATGTATATTGGGTTATTTTCTTTGAGGTCTTGGGATGGTGACTTCTTTTCAGATGGCTTTAGGCCATAAAGAGTTTGATCTTGCTGAAGGCTTTACTTTATTGATCAGCAAAGGGCTGTGCTTATTTCCTGTGCTCAGTAGTGACCTTAAATTTTGCTGAGCTAACTTGATAGATAAACAGTAAACAATCCTGGTGACTCTGAGGCCACAGTGTAGAATGAGTGCCTTCTGTGTTCCTCGGCACACTCCTCTTCATTCAGATTTGGCCTTTCAAGTGGCTTCTGTTCACTGGGTCTAAGGTGCCAGC
Organism: Rhynchomys soricoides; assembly: GCA_019843965.1. Classification (NCBI taxonomy): domain Eukaryota; kingdom Metazoa; phylum Chordata; class Mammalia; order Rodentia; family Muridae; genus Rhynchomys; species Rhynchomys soricoides. Next base: position 1,230,348 of record JADRCH010000012.1, read on the forward strand.
AATGTACTAAACGCTTTGTAAAAGATATCTTCTGTTACCACCAAAGCTTTTAGTAGACTTTGTTACCATTTCTAGACAAGGATGTATGATACAAAGCTCAGTGATTTCTAAAGAGTCTTCTTCCCACATCTTTTAATGACTTATTCAAATGACAGCTATTCCAGTTTCACACATTTATATAGAGATTTCATAATGGCTACGTGTCTCTAACAACTGGTCTTGGCTGAAAGCTCAGAACTATCCCGAGCCCAGTGTGGATTCCCACTTATACAACTGTAGCATCTAGTTTACTTGAGTTTCTCTACTGCTGCTGGCAACTTTTGACCCCATTACTGTCTCCAAAACAGCGTTCTCTCCATTATTCATGATTTATAATGATAGACAACAAAAGGCACAAAGTTTGAGAATTACAGTCCCAAAACTTGGGTCACATATCTCTGACAACTTCAACTTAATCTTCTCCACTTCGTTAGAGTTTATTTGATGACTTTGGGCTTATGGTTTTAGCTTCCATTCTAAAACATGAATTGTGTTTGTTTGTTTGTTTGTTTTTAATTTTTATTTTTTTCTCAGTCTAGAACTCCTTCACACAGCCATGGACAGCCTTCCCAGGGGCTAAAGTAAAATAATGCAAATGGATGTGGTACTGATCCCTTCCAGAGCTTGACTCAAACAAGGAGTTTGCTGTTTCTTTAGCTGGTGACTGTGCCTCTTCTCAGCAGAGGGCTCCGCTGAGCAAACTAAACTGAACCCTTGAGCAGTAATGGTATCAAGGTGTGCTATGCCTGCCTAGCCCCCATACCAACTGTTCTCAAACCCCCTGTGCTTTTTATCGTATTCAATAGCCAAATTATTTACTTTAAAATTTTAATTTTTGTGCATCTGTGTGAGTATATATGTATGCATGGTGTGTGTGTGTGTTTGAGAGATAGAGATAGAGAGATAGAGAGAGAGAGAGAGAGAGAGAGAGAGAGAGCTTTGGGTGTAGGTACTCACTATTCATCTTATTTGAGAAGGGTCTTTTGTTGTTGTTCATTAATTTGTGTGCCAGCCTAGCTGGCCTAAGAACTGCCAGGGTTTCTCTTATCAGTGCCTTCCAATTTCCCCAAAGGGGTGTAGGGATTAGAGGTGCACCCTTATTTATGTGGAGTCTCAGGATTTGAACTTAAGTCCACATGCTTACATAGCAAGCCATTTCTCCGCTGAGCTCTCTCTCTAGCCCCGTGATAGTTTTTGTAAGACAAGACGACAGTGCTCTTTACCTTTCCCCCCTTTTATTTCCTTTTGTCAACAGTCATCTGATCTTGAACATATTGTGTAAATGTGAGATCCACCAGGCCACCACTGTATCTTAGCTCACTATGACCTCTTTGTCTCACTGAGAGCACTGCTGTATTCAAAGGAAGCAAGCTCCTTGTGTAGACTCAGCCCATCTAGATTCTTGGACCCTTTGGCTTTGCTTCTAAAGGGTGCAGGGCAGAGTGGAGATGACTGCCCATGGGCGGAGATAAACCTGGCTGTAGAACATCTTTAAGGGAAGATGGAGATAGGTAATGGGAGGTTTAGTGCCAGGCTAAAGCTGTGATAGAACTCTTCTAGCCAAAGGTCCAAGATCAGATCATGGCATATAAAATGCCCACGTGAGTGATTTATAGACCACTTCAAATATAAAGCAAAAAAAAAAAAAGTCCTTTATTCAAACTTGTGACTGAAGACAGGCTCCTGCCACAAAGAGCTCTCAACCTGCTGAGGGCTGGGGCCATGGGATCCAGAAGTTTCAAAGGTTTCACTCCAGTCACTTAAGTTGTTTTATGCTGTAAAACAATGGACTTCTGGAAGCCCCCAGGTGCTTCTGTGTGAGACTGTTCTGCTCATCAGGAAATGCTTAGGAGGTCCTGAGGAACAGTGAGGAGAAGATGGAGTTAGCTAAAAATAGGACAAGAATGTAGTCACTCTTGGGCATTTCAGATCTCACTAGTCTTTCACATAGACTTTGAACTCTGGACACCGCAGATAATATATCACCATGTAGAGAATAGTTGAGGAATGACAAAGTGTCAGTGATGTGTGAGGAGGGACCAGCAAGACAAGGCTGAAAGCTAGGAATGGAAGCACACATGTGTGATACCTAGCACCGGGAAGGCTGAGGCAAGACAATCAGGAGTTCAAGGCCAGTCTAGGCTATACAGCAAGTTCAAGGTCAACTTGAGCTATGAAAGAATACCCTCTTCTTACCCTGTGGTGGTTGATTTTTTTTTTTCTTTTCGTCAACTTGACACAAACTACAGTCATCTGGGAGGAGGGAACATCAACTGAGGAAATACTTCCATCTGACTGGCCTACAGGTAATTCTGTGATACATTTTCTTGGTTGATGTGTGAGGGCCCAGTCCACTGTAGGTGGTACCACTGTTAGACTGGGCTCATGAGTAACTTTTCCTGGATAAGTATGAATACCATACTTATAAGAAAAGGAAAGAAAGGAAGGAAGGAAAGAAGAAAGAGAGGAAGGAAGGAAGGAAGGAAGAAAATCCTTTCTTTATAGCAAATGGAAACCACCATGAAAACAATGGCACACAAACCCAGAGAACTCCAGATTGTGAGGAGCCCAACTCCAACAGATACATCCACATCACAGCTCCTGCATCTTAGGGAACATCACTGAAGAGGGGGGCAGAATGGTTGTAAGATTCAGAAGATGGAGAAATCTCCCGTGAAACAGTCTCTTCTAGAAATGACTGCTCAAACAAGATGGGAGGAATGGCAACATCAGTGGCCATGTTAACATGTTCAAGGGTCCCTACCCTTAGACAAAGAACTGCTAGCAACTAATGATTGTTAGAAGAATTAGCCTCTCCCAGGGATGGTCTCTTTACTGGTCATTCAAGGAAGAGTGGTAAGACTTGAAACCATGTACATGCCAATAGCAAAAGTGGACACAGCAGGTGGTATTTATAAATAATTGTGTGCGTGCATGCACACACACACCAACCACACACACACACACACACACCAATAGTAATAATAATCAAGCAATAAGAGGAAATCAACCTGAGGGTAGGAGGGGATCATGGGAGGGGCTGAAGGGAGGGATGAGGAAAATTATTTAATTCTATTTCAATTAAAACATATTTTGAAAATAAAAAAATGAGCTGATCAAGTCATGAGGAGCAAGCCAATCAACGACATTTCTCCACGGCCTCTGCTTTAGTGCCTACCTCCAGGTTACTGCCTTGTGTTCTTGCACTGGCTTTCCCGGATGATAGACTGTAATCTGTAAGCTAAATAAACTCTTTCTTTCATCAGAAAAAAATAACCAGGGCACCACCATAAAAAGTCAATGCTTCATAAATAAACAAAAGTTTAAAAGAAAAAATGAAAGGGAATAAAAATATTCCCTTTTAAATATGGAACAGTAAGCAACTAAGTAATAGGGTTGTGTCCTCAACACAACCATGTTCCCATAGGACATCTTCATTGAGTTGTAAAAAGGCTATCTTCTTGTTCAGATGGTATTAGTGTCTTTCTGGATTAGGAGTTTAGAACTACAGATATTCAGGAGTGAAGATCTTGAAGTCGGAGCATCAGTTCTGCAAGTATACTGATGTTCTTTGCTCATAATCTTTGTTGGTTATAGACTTGAAAGTGGCCTATGTTGTACCACACAGGTGGGTCATCCCAATTTGGACCAAGGAAGTAACAAGGTTAGAAACAGCCCGATCAGGTGATATTTTAAAAAAAAGATCAAATAGAAGAAAAGCACTTAATAAGAAAAGACCATATCAACAGAGCAATTGAATGTACATGGGAAATGTAGAGTGGCCGAGATCCGCAGTGTAGCTGATGGCTTTGCAAAAGCACAGTGAGATTATGCTTACCCTGTGCACCAGCTCCTGTGTAATCAACGGGGTCTAGAGGGAAGGCATTAACAGTGGCTTCCCTATCAAATAGCACACTTAGTCTGGGAGAGAGATATTATGGGTCTCTCTGAGCCAGGAGGAGACAGTGTTTCCTTGAAAAAGTTCTCACCGCTCACTCACAAGATCCTGATTTCTAAATTGGTTTCAATTAAATACATTTTTTCCCTTTGGAAGAAGCAACATTCTCTGGTAATCTTTCCTAACTATTGGCAGATCTGAAGCTATAACACTCCACACCTTCCCAGTGGCTGCAATTACACACATCAGGTTTCAGAATGGACCACAAGGTAAGATTCTAGAGGTAAAAGGCTACCACTTATGGTCCCCATTTGGCTCTCATGTGTCACAGTCTTTTATTGTTGGGAGTTATTTAGAGACACGGTCACTAGCTAACAAAACCATCTGTTAGTTAACAACGACAAAATATGAGGTTGTTTCAGACTGACACGGGGGCATTTCAAGTGAAGGGGTAGGGCTGCCAACCATTCTTTCTCCCCAGCCTTTCCTTGTTAATGAAGAATGCATTTGTTATCAAAGCCAGTTTGGCAAATGTGCTTTCACCTCTTACCTATCTAGAAATCAAAGCTGCCTGGGGAGTTATTCGTGGGTATGGTCTCCCCTTGGAGTCCATCTTGCTCCAGTCACGCTAACAGAATTGTATATGTGCATCAGGAAAACAATACCGTCTTTATGCAGTTCCACCAACACAGCCTACTCACAACATGGTGGACGTTGGGAAAGCAAAAACAGTCTCACTGGGCAGATTCGGTGAAATTCTTCACCTTTGCGCTTTCTTGTCCCGTTCTATTACTTTTCAGAGAGGAGGGGTGGGAGAGGAAAAACCTCTCTTCCCCTCCTTTTCCCTCAGCCAGATAGTTTCTCAAATCAGCTAAATATAACTCCATTTATTGTCATGCTAAAACGTTCTATTTAGCTGTGTTTAACTGGATATCATGATTCCATGAGCCGACCTTTCACTCCTGGGAAGTCGTTTTAAATTCAATCCCCAGCAAAGGAGAATCCTTCCAATCCGTTGGCTGTGAAAGGGCACAAGTGGGGTGTGTTTTGATGTTATCTGCTTATGGTTCAGTTCTCAGTAAACCCGAGCACCAACGGGGCCTCAATTGTCCTTTGTTGTGGGAGTCTGAGTTTTAAGAAGCCTGGGAGAGCAGAGCAGGAGACCTGGGTCTGGGTTGCTGGCATCAACCAAGGCTGCACAAAGGTACCACCTGAAAGGTGAGGCATATGTAGCTAAGTGAGGTTGATTCCGCCTCCTTTCTGAGCTGATGGGGAGTTCAGACGAAAATATATGGTTTCTCTCCATTTCATTTGATCTCTTTAAAAGGGACATTTCCCACTTTCTGGGAGGCAAAGAGGGCGTAGGTGGGGTCAGGAAAGGAACTAGAAGTGTGTGAACCAGTCAAGAGGAAATTGGAGTATCCTGAACATTTATCCATCTCAAAGGTTCAGAGCTTAAACCCAACATTTCAAGCTTAAATGTTCCCTTTTCAGGAAGTTTTTCCCTGCTCAGGTTAGTAGTACTACAGTCTGTCTGGAATTCTGCACCATTATCACACCGATTCTTTGAAAATAAAGTATTTCCACTAAATCTTGCAAAAAGGCTCAATCTTTGTGAAAAAAAATTTCATTAAAAAAAAATAAGTGATGTTTTCCCAAAAAAACATGTTCAGGGCTTGACCAAATTTGTAAAGAGTTTAATAGGTCGAATACTAAAGGTTTGGGGTTGGGTGGGATTTTCCTTTGCTGGTGGCTTTTGTTTTTCAATTCTATTTCAACTTTCTAGTCACTCTATGGCATAATCGTTCGGCCCATTATTATTATTGTTATTGTTATTGTTGTTGTTATCGTTATTTTTACTTATTTTATATGCCCCTCACTGACTCCCTCCCACAATCCTTCTGCCCATTCCCCTTCCCCTTCCAAATCTCTTCTTTTTAACCTATAAGAGAGTAGTTGGTTCCAGTGTTCAGTTCCGACATCCCTCCCCCACACACATACACATCACGGTGAAAGCCACCCACCCCTCTGCATGTATGAGGAAGGCACGCATTCTTCCACAGTTCCTTGTCTATCCACTGAGGTACTTTTATACAGTCCTTACTCTACTGAGCTCCCTGAGGGCAAAAGCAGAACCTCTTTGATTTTCTATGGATTTTAGCTGCAGGAATTCTCCAAGGATGGGAGCTTCCATCTAAACCCCAGCGGCATGAGCAGTAAGACTGCTTCCTCCGTTAGATCGAGGTGGCCCTCATGTGAGGGTTGCAGTGGGTGAGTTATCATAATTCTCATATGAATCCCTTTAGGGACCTCCACTTGGATAATCTGAATAGTCACTATCTATTCCTATCATCTCTATCCCCATAGCCTCTTGATGGATGATCATACGCGAACTGGTATGAAGTATAATCTCTTGATGGTGGAGTATAATTTTTGGTATCACGACAGTTTGGGTAATCTCTGCTAGACTGCCTGTGTTTAGTAGAATATCTCTCATCTTTCCAGGAGAAATAAATATCTCTATGAGGCAGCAAGGACTCATTCATGGGCCACCTTAGCAATCTCTCTCGCATGACACAGGGGTTCCCCCTTATTCCACTGCTGCTGCTCCTAAAGGTCCTGATCTTTTAGGAGGATGACCTCCACTTCATGATGGTGGTACTCCTTTTGCTTAGAAAGTTCCACTTGAAGAACTCAATAAAATTCATGGACTAGCCGCTATCATTCCTGTGCCCTCCACATGACAGGTTGGAGGTTGGGTGGGTGTGGTCACCTCTAATTCATCTTCTTCCTCAAAGACTCCCAGAAGGGTGCCTGCTCCTTGGAGGTAGTCCACATCTCTGACTTTAAATCAATGTTATGGCAGTTTGCTCCACCTTGATGGCTTATCATTTAAAGTCTTTCCATTCATGTCCCTGGCAGCATCCTTCGCATCTGCTGCATTTTGAAAATGATTTTTCTAAAAAAGAAATCCTCTTATTGGCTTCTCAGTCCTTCATTGAAAGTACTTGCATGGGTGACAGCTATCAGTCCCAGAACCTCACAGAAGTGTCCCTAGGATTACTGTGCAGCAAGGGCGGTGATCAAAAGCAACACCATGCTTTATACTACTGGAGGATGAGGCTGAAGAACCATCTTATCTTCGTTTTCAGTGTGGGTCTTCCGTGGCTGTACGATTGAAGGACCTTTGTTTGGTGGGTCCTATATCTATGCATGTCTTGTCAGCCAGAGAGTTGCAAAATTTCTTGTTTGTCTTCAAGATAAAAAAAAAAGTTTCCCAAACATTATAGTATATTTTTGTTATTTTATCCTGACTATTATAGTGTTTGAAAGCAGGTTTTTAAAAGGATAAGCAAATTAGAGCAAGCTGGACATATAATGCTTACACAATGGTGCTGGAAAGGTTTGGCAGGACAACTGATTTGCATTAGTCCAACTCATGTAAAGTTCTTGAGTGCTGGGCGAATACAGTTAGTGTGTTTAGCTGGAAACATTCATGGGACCCACACTTAAGTACTGAGGAGCTCCGGTACATCCATACAGAGTTTATTCGCTCTTTAACAATTCGTTATTCTCCTTTTGTCTTTAAATAGTCCAGTGTTAAATTATTTGTAACAGTTATTCTTTTTAGTATAGAATCTAAGCTAACTATCGTTTTGGCATCTTTATTTTATTTGTTTGTTTATTTATTTATTTATTTATTTTGGTTTTTCGAAAGGCATCTTTATTTTTTTGAAAAAAAAAAATATTTGCTAACATCTGGCTTGTTTGTCTCAGAATGGATGTCATGGGCTCCAGGCTGATCTTTATGCAGAAATGATTTTAAACGCTTCCTCCTCAAGTGCTCAGGTTACAGATAGGAGCCTACGGTGCCAGGGTGTTTTTCTAGCCCTGAGGATACTACCTAGGGCTTTGGTGCTCTGGGCAACTCGGTGAGCTTCATCTTCAGAGCGGTGTTTATGCTTTTAAAGTTGTTTATTCCCTCTCTGTTTTCTTGATCACCACGATGGGGATAATCTCAATTTCACCAGCCTTTTAAATGAGTCCATTTGGGGTTGAATTCGTCCATGACTTAACATATATGATTAAGTCATTAATCCTGAGCCTTTCTTTTTGCTGTCAGAATTTAAAGCTATAAATTTCTTCATCCTGACACATTGATTTTCATACATAACCCATTTAAAGTGTTGTGTAATAATTTAATTTTGATTATGATGTCTCTCTTTTGCCATTAATTATTTGAAATGTGTTTGAAAATTTCCGGGGAAGTGGCAGTTGATTTCATTCTTTCTGAGGAGTGTCTGTGAGGTTTACTAGGCTGGCTGGCTGTTTAATTTTTGTAAAACGTCTTTGTTAATCTGAGAAGTCATTGGACGCGATGTTTTATATGTTTGGTTGTTTTTTAAATAGGGCTCCTTGTTAGTGCTGAAATCTATGTCCTCAATTCTCTCTGTGTGCCTGGTCTATCAACTGTAAGTTGGAGTAGATAAACAAACACATGGGCCTCTCTTACATGCCTCTGTTTTGTATTCATGCTCTCTGGAGCTGTAAATACCCATGAAAGTTTAACATGGTTGTGTGCTCCTTGGCAAGTATGTCAGACTAAGCCTCTGCTGATGCTGTAGAACACCTTCCAATGCTAATCCTGCAACAACCCGGCAAGGGATGCATCCCTGCTTCTGTGAAAATGGCATGATGTGCTTGCTCTGCTCACTCCCAACCTCACCCATGTGTCTTCTCAAGCTCAGAAATTATACAACTTAGAAACTTCTCCTATGGCCCCGTGGTGAGCGTCTGGGTACAATTAGTCGTAGTACTTGTTCTTACAGGAGATTTAGATTGGTGTGAATTCAGTTATCATGAGTCAGAAATTCTTCATGAGGAACTAGTAAAATGGGCACTGGATACACATGGCTTCCTAGCCTGATGACCTGATCCCAGAATACACATGGTAGAAGGAGAGAACTAACCACTATATGTTGTTGTTCTCTGACATCTATATGGCATTCACAGCATGTGCATGTCCCCAAACAAACAAGCAAACAACAATAATAAAAATAATAAAAACAATAATTAATAATAATAAAGAAATCTGGCATTAATCATCTATTTGTTAGCAAGAAAAATGCTTGAGATAAACGGTTCTGATGCTAGAATTGTACCTGAAAACACAGCCTGGGACTTAGCCTGTAAGGATTTGAAGTTATTCATGTATAGGTAAAAATGCCCTTTTAACTAGCCAGAATGGGTTTTTATTGTCTGTAGTTGTGCTATGAAACACATACCCATTATACAGAAGAAGAAAATTGAGATGTGCAAAGGAGTAGTGCCTTGCACATGATGCACAACTAATAGATGGCAGAATTGGCTTGGGAACCTAAGCCCTTCAAAGCCAGGTTAGGGGTCCTTCAACAGCAGGACTGGGTTCATATTCTAGAAACCCCTGAGCCACGAAGACCCTTTAAAAGAACTTTACATGCAGATCCAAAGTCTTGGTTCACGATAACCCTGTGATAAGGTTACTAAATAAAAGATGGCACAGCTCCTACAAGAGTGGCCGAAAGTGTCAGTCCATTCATCCATCCTGTCCCCTGCTTTACCTTTTGGTAATCATTGTGTCCTTTCTTCTGTATTTCCTGTTCGCGTATATGTCTGTGTTAGTTTTGAGACTCTCAGGCATTTACTCATCCAGCCAGGGTCGCGAGACAAAAGACGTAAGTTCTTAGTGTGACAAGGATGCTTCTGTAATATCTCTCTCATGAGCATATAATTAATAGATTAAAATTTAACCTGTGTCATTGAAACCCACTATGGAACCATTCAGAGCTGTTCCACTGAAGGCAGACAGGGAAGAGCAGGAGAGAAAGCAAGAAGATGGTCTCTAAAACAAATGGTAGGTGTGACGCAAAGACAGAGGAAGAGAAGGGAGCCGAGAAGACATTGTTGGTTTCACTATGACTGCCAATCACTGACCACGTGTGGCGGATACCCTCTGCCATGCCCCACACATGTGCGCCCTCTTAATCCCCTTGTTGCCATTGCCTAGCCAAGCAGAGGGGTTCAGAGAAGTAAATAAGTAACCACCAAAGTCACACACTGTTAAGAAGGCAAAGCAGGAATGTCTGGCTTGATCAAAGCTACAGTATGTTCACCTGGCAAGGAGTGAGGCACTCCGGAGATGGCGCCCTGCAAACCTCCCACCATGCATCTGGATTATACACTGCCAGCCTTCCACTCTATGTGGGACAGTGAGGTATCAGCACTTAATGTATATTTATGTATCTGCTAATTCACACGCAGAGGCGCATAGACACACATAACCCACAATTATCCTCCCCAAAGCAAAGAAAATTGGTTAATTTCTGCGTATACTTTGACCAAAGTCTTCTGGAATAAATACTTACCAGAAGGAAGACATAATAGATGACAAATGGAGCAACATTCTCAAGTGCCATAATTTTAGGAGTAATGCAAACCCCTCACTCCAGCCTCGCCTCCCACATTTAGTGAGTAAACAACGCCCCATAGACCCAAAAAAGCAACAGGAAAATATCACAAAAAAGTGGAGGGACCATGAAAATTCTTTCTGAACGTCCATTCCCCTAAGGGTTGAGGTCAGGCATATGGTTCTATTCATTAAACTCTAGACAAAGGGCTTGGCTATTTTATGCCCCGATCATTATTGTTGGTTAAATTAAAGCATGATCAAAAAACATGTAATGGAATATTAATTTCAGTTACTGGAGCTAATTGAAAACATAGCAAGAGTTGTGACTACGGAGCCTGGAGTGAGAACATTCAGATGCACGTCCAAGACTAGCTTACTCTTTTCAAGTTGGGCAGTAGCATATTTTCAAGGAATGGCTGTTATCCCTAGAGTCATACTTCAGCGCATCAGGAGCAAAAGTTAGCCTGGGAAAAAGGAAGAAGAGCTAACTCTCAGCTATCAGTGGGTTTCAGAAATGCAAATCCAGTCTTAAAACCATCAGTTGCTAATTTGCTCACATGAAAGACATTACAGAAATATATAATCCCTGAAGCCAAGAGCCAACCATCTTTCATCTTGCTGTCCTCAGCTCGAAGCCCATACCCTGGCACTGAGCTGATGCTCATCAATAATGGTTGACTGATTGAGGAGATGATTGTTAGAGACTTATGCCTGCTGTCACAAACAAGAGTGCTTGCTTGCTCAGACAATTGACCATCAGTAGTGAAAGTATAGTCCGGCAAGAATTGGAGGAGAGAAGTCAATTGGTAGAAAAGTCTAAAAGATGAATGTAACTAGGAAATTATCTTTAAGATTTATTTACCTTTATTTTATGTGTATGAATATTTTGCTTGCATATATGTGTTGGGTGTGTGTGTGTGTGCGCACATGTGTGTGTGTACCACGTGTATGCTTGGTGTCATAGGATGTTAGAAAAGGGTACTGGATTCCCTGGAAATGAAGTTATAGATGGTTATGAGCCACCATGTGGGTGCTGGAAATCGAATTCGGTCCTCTGAAAGAGCAGTAAGGGCTCTTAGCTGCTGAGCCATCTCTCCAGTCCGGTACCTAGGAACTTCTGTCTGCTTTATCTACAGCTGCATTCTCAGTACTTAGAACAGTGCCTGGCAACTGTTAGGTGCTCCATAAGTCTGTGTTGAATTGGTGCAGCAGTGCTTGGAATGGATTGGAAGGAGTGGAGGGAGTTTGGAACTCAGAACTTTACAATGCAGTTTTATATCTGTGCTGAGAACGGACTGAGTTGTTGGTATTGTTACTTAAGGTAAGAATAAGAATAAATTGGCGTGATTTGCCTTGGAGGATTAACAAAATGCAAAGGATCCGGGTGCTGCTTCTCAAGACATCAACTACAGCCAATTGATTAGGACTTGTTCTAGAAAGATTAAGATGCCTAGAACCTCTGAGAGGCTGCCAGCCATGCCTGTGGTAGAGGACGTTAGTTGTGGACAGTTGGGGCCCTGTCCTCTCAGCAACTCCTGCCTGCCAACAGGGGTTGACTTTTCCTTGAAGAAGCTGGATGTCCTTGCTTTTTACAAGAGTGCTTTACTGATTGTCAAACGCTAGCGTGACGCGGGAGATGTGAGCCGCTGTGCTTAAGCAGTGCTACTGAAAATGATCTTCTAAAGAACGCCCTCCAGATGTACCCTGACTGTAGCTCTTGAAGGCCTAAGGGAAGGAAAGGCTGGCCAAACGAACTGTGTGCACCATAGCAGGAACCATTCGTGTGGGGTTAAAAACATGTCATCAATATTCAATGGTTCCCCTATATGGCATGTGACAGCTCCTGAAGTGACTGTGTGTGGTACTCTATGCATGTGGGTGGTATTCTTTTCCTTCTCACACAAGTATGTATATGTCATTTGTTGTCTTCTCCTTTTGTTATGCCCTTAACCATCTCTCTAAGTTTAAAGAGAAGGAACCAGACATGAGACAACATTTATTCTCCCTTGGTCAAGTACTGCATTTTCTGAATCCATTTTGAATTCAGCTCAAGTGATGCAAAATTAGAGATGTCTTGCCTACAATCACAAATTCAAAATATTGTCACCAAATTTCCTGTCCCTTTATTGTTTCATTATCATACATGGGAGGCAGAGTTATATATTTTAATGTGTCTCTTTTGAATTGTAGCCCAAGATGCAGGCAGCAGTTTTCACATGGTAAACACACACACACACACACACACACACACAGCCTCTTGCCTTTTGTCCTGCTCCAACTACTGTGTGATTCTGAATCTCTTCTATCCCCAAGTGAAACTCTTGGGGCTAGGGCATACAATGGGACTCTCTTTAGCAACCAAGACGAGGGGGAAAGTCACAGGGCAAACTGTAGACCCAAGGGCACATATGGTTTACGGCTGAGAAACTTAGTCGCTCTTCAGACAGGAAAAGATGTCGACTCTGCAAGCTGAAGCCGCTCCCAGCAATAACTCACTCAGTGGCGTTTACTTGGCTGAACACCAAAGGTCTTGCTGAACTGGTAATACACAAAGTTGATGTTGATGAAAGAATGAATTACAGTAGCAGTTCACAGGGACATTATTTGAGTTTCCCACTGTTTAGAATGACCCCCACCCCCACCCCAAACTCTCTCAAAGTTCTATGTTTCAACTTTCTCCTGTGACTTTGAAACTGACATAGTGCTTTTTGTTGTTTGTTTGTTTGTTTAACCTATCTCAGAAGACTGTTTCTGCAGGTTGTAATATATGGCTTCCCGACCGCAGAGCAGGTGCTGAAACTATCCTGCAAGAGTCTGTCTCATGATGTAACTGAGCTACAAGTAGACTCAGGAGAACCTTCGTGTGCTGAGAAGCAAGTGAGCTGCCTTATGCAGCATGCTGGTCACTACTGCCTGAGAATGAATTATGCAGGCACTGATGGAGGAGCACAAGGACTGTAATGCTTTTAGTGATATGTGGTGTCAGGCAACTAGAAGGTGGACTTTTTTGTAAATACTAGTTTACAGCTCTTTTTATTTTCCTCCTGAATTAGGACTATCCATTGGTCTTCAATCATTTTGTAGCTAAAGTTTAACTTTTATTTAGAGGCCATCTAGAATCTTCAAAGTACAGATGAATGAATGAATGAATGAATGAATACATGGGGATTTTTATGAAGGGGAAAATTTGTCATGTCAGACTTAAGATGTCATAGAACATTTTTTTCTTCCAAGACTCGTGTATTTTTCCTTACACACCTCTGGATTTCAAGCAGCTTGGTGGGGGACAACATAGAGAAGTACCTACGTCATTCTTCAGATCCAAGGATTTGGCACTGGTTGAAGACGTAAAGATACCACCTGGACACTCTTTCTTTCGTGCTCCTGTCCCCTGTTTCCTGGGTACCCCTCTACCATCACAGCTCCAGTGTACAAACTTTAAAGCTGAGCCAGACAGAAGTGAGCAAACATATCGCACAGCCTGTTGGGAAACTCCCTCTGCCATACACCTCCTCAACAGAGGCCAACTATCATCTTCCCTTCTGTTCTCCTCCGTTCCTGAACTTCTAGAGTTGGAAGTTACTTTCTCCCACTCACATTGGCTTCCAATGTCTTCGACCTAGTGTGGTCCAATTTCTGCCTCTACCAGGTGGCTTCCACTAGAGTTCAGTGACAATGCAGTTGCAAATCTAGTGAATATGTTAACGTTCTTCCCAGAGACATATGTCTGCACTTTGATATTAACCCCCCTCTCATTCTTAACAGTCTTGGTTCCCACAACCTTCTGACCTCACTATCACCCCATCTCACAAGATTTTCTTCCTTTGCTTGTTGCTATTCCCCAGTGGTCTCTGGGTTCCTCATCCCCTTTCTTGTCTACACATGAAGTTTCAAGTGCTTTCTGCTGAGATCTAGACTCAGACTCTCAATTGCCTTGTGGACTTTTCATGTCGGCACAGTAGATAAAAGTTCAACCCATCATAGTCCTCCAAAATCAGCCCTTCCTCCTGTCTTTTGGACATGCTCAGTACTCCATATGACAACTTGTATATGAAGTGTTCCATCATGGCTCACATGTTGAAGGCTCGGCAGGCTCGGCAGGCGGTGGTACTGTCCAGAAGTGTGTAGTTCTAACTCATCCATGAGTTTATATGGAATGGGTTACCGGAAGGTGGAGCTGGTTGTAGGATGCAGATCGTGTGAGTCATGACTTTGGGCTGTTAGGAGGAGGGCCTGGTTCCAGAAAATAAGTCACTGGAGTTATGACTTTGAAGGGTGTATGTTGTGCCTGGCCTTTCCCTTCCTTCCCTCTTTACTTCCTCAGCCACCCTTCCTCCATGATGGCTTTGCTTGCTACTGCTCTCAAAGACATGGAGCTAGCCAGCTGTAGATCAAGTCCTCTGGAACTGTGAACTGAATAAATCTTTCATTCTTTAAGTGGCTTTTCCTCAGATATCTGTCTAATCAATGAGAAGTTAACTAGCTTATCCCACCATGTTCCTGAACTCCTGTGACAGATGTCTCATGTGAATACCACCCACAGGACTGTCACCCAATTCTCTGGGTTTTGCTTCTTGAATGATCTTCAAGTACACATGCCCATTTTTCTACTGCAGTTCAACTACTTCTGTTTTTGCTGAGACTGCATCTTGATATGTAGCTCTTGCTGATCTTGAACTTGTGTCAGTTCTGACCCAGTCTTTTGCTTGTTCGAATCACAGCATGTCTTAGCACGTAGAACATAGCTTCTCATGATTCTTTAATCCTGTTTTTTAATCTTCCAGCATATTTCACCTTATAATTCATTTTATATACTGACACAATTATCAACATAGGTGTAATGGCACAGGCCTATAATCCTGAGACCCAGAAGGATGATAGCTATGAGATTGGGGCTAGCCTGGGTTACACAATAAGATCTAAAACCAAACACCTTTTCCTAAATAATTACTTTAAAGAATATCACCTTGATTTTTCTGTTTATGGTTTTTCCATAGGTCTTTGTGATCTACAAGATAAAAGGTTGAAAATATTATGTCCATTGTCTACTTGGTATTCTTCCATTTGCCTTACATGGGTTAGCTCTTTCAGCATGCACGGGTGGGTTAGTGAGCATAGGGTGGCTAGTATTGCAGGAGTGGGTTTCTGAAAGATAAATTTGGCTCTCTTTTTTCTCTCTCCTCCCTCTCTCTCCTCTGCCTTTCACCATGGGGTGATACCTAGAAACCCTGACCAGAAGGGATTTCATTAATCTTGGGCTCCCCAGTGTCTGGAATTGCAAGAAGGAAACTGGAGATTTTTGGTTTGTTTTTTAATTTTACTAAGCTCAGATTTTTGTTAGAGCAAAGCACTACAGACACAGAAGAGGTGGAAGATGCTGGTAGGTAGCTGAAGGCTAACTGGAACCACACAGCAGTGCGGACAGAAGGTGAGCAGTTGAGTGACCACTGTATGGTGAGGGCAGGGCTTGGAAACCCATGTTGTCCAAGACCTGGCCAAACAGCCCAAGCTTGGGTTTGGTGAGTCAAACACTGCTACAACTGGTTCCTGCCATCGACCTTCTCCAGTGAAAAACTGTAAATCTTCTTCTGTGGATGAGGTTAAGCTGTGGGAATTCAAGGGATGGCCCTTGAGGATGAAAGATGCTCAACAGAGAGACCATGGTGCCTATAAAGTTAGTCAACAAGGGACATGTGAAAATGCAAGAATTCTGCTGAGGGTAGAAAGCATGGCATTTGGTGGAAACCCGGTTTCCACGGTATTTATTTATTTATTTATTTATTTATTTATTTTAATGTGCTTGGGAGAGAGAAAATCAATTACTGTCTACAATAAGTCTGTGGTAAAGAATAGTAATTTGGTGTTAGTGGCCACTGAGGATTTGTCTCCCAATGTCACTTTATTCTTTTGAATTTTATAGAGAAAAAACTTCATGCTCTATGGCGATCAAATTAAGATTTTTCTTTCAAAATTATGTGTAATTCAGCCCAATTTTGAAACAGCAATAAGTAAAACCGAGGTTTTTATTTTCAAGGATAGAACAATGTATATTTAATTTTGATTTTTAAAAGAAATGTGCAAGTGTAAAACTTGTTCCAGAGATTTGGCTCTTATCTAGGAAGCAGGTGCACCAAAGACCAGGAATGTACAAATAAATAGTATAACACGGATTTCAGATTTTCTGAGTGTCACATTAACAATGTGAAGTTTTCCACTGACTGATATTTGAATGTCACACCCCCAGCAAACCTGTAATTAAAGTTATTTTGGCATTTTCAAATCAAATCCCTGCTTTTGGGGGGTGGGCGGGTTATAATTCCACTTTCAAAATGTG
The DNA here is from genome assembly GCA_019843965.1 of Rhynchomys soricoides. Classification (NCBI taxonomy): domain Eukaryota; kingdom Metazoa; phylum Chordata; class Mammalia; order Rodentia; family Muridae; genus Rhynchomys; species Rhynchomys soricoides. The sequence continues at coordinate 1,247,067 of JADRCH010000012.1, forward strand.
CTTCCAGATAAAATTTGACATGAAATACAAAGTCTTCTCCAGGCGACAATTCCCCTCCACCTTCCACCATGAAGTTGAAGTGTTTTAAGTCACAGAGGCACAGTGCAGGTGGGCGTCAGGACCTCGCTCGTTTGCAGAACAAGTGGCAATGCAGCGGTCATTGTAACGCCAACAAGGCAGTTCTAGGGGGACAGCAGTAGAAACGTTCACTGCTTCTCCTGTGAAGAAGGATATTAACTGATTGATACTCTTCTTTGAGAGAAGCAATACTTGCCTGGTGAGAGTGGCACAATCTAAAAAAGCATCGGAACATCAGAATAAAAGAGGAATAAAGGAGGGCATCAAAACCAGCAAGCGAAGCACTTGGCCTCCCCATGGGCCGTCAGCCACCTCTCTTTTTGCGCGCCGTCTCTTCTTTTGAATCTTCTGGGCACACATGTTTTGTGTGGAATTCTACCGGTTTTCTTTGTCACTCACATACGTACCTATGCATGCTTCTGTGTCTGGAACAGGAAGGGACAAAGCGCTACCAGGATCATCTTCTGCCTCCCCTCCCCCTTCAGCTCAGTGTTGCTTCCTACTCGGAGGGAGTTGTTGGGGGGGTGGGGGGGATGCTTTAGACCTTTCTTAAAGAGGTAGCTAAATTCTCCAGTGGCATTTAGAAAGTAAAAGGAGAATGCTCAGGGAGGGGGGATATCTTATGCAGGGGGAGGGGTCATGGAAAGGTCATTCAATTCTTGCTGGAAGGTCACAGGGGCAGTGGGAGGGGTCATTGAAGAATGACATCCTTTAGGTTTTTCTGCACACTCTGGTGGAGGAAAATGTCAGTATAATCTTTCCTGTGCTACACATTCTAGAAAATGTCTGCCAAGATACCCTACCTGTCTAGGGCAGTGTGGGCACTGCGATCATGTGTTAACCTCACAGTGATCTTTCCTAAAACTCCAGACCACTTTACACAACCAGAGACTTCATTTCCTTCAAGGTCCACTTGTGTTACTAACCCTTTCTCTCTTTCCTCCTCAAACGTACGCGCAACTTAATTTCAGAAATAACAGCAGTCAAACCTTAAATACACCCAGGGGCTTTAAGGCTCTGATGGTGTCACCACAACAGGTACATATAGAAGGAAAAGAGCTGCGTCAGGTACCACCATTGAGCTAAACACCGTATTTCATGAGATGCCTTTATAGCAAATTAGAGGGTTCCCATTTCCCCAGTCAGCTGGCTGTAAGATGTAGGGAAGTGGTTTGGTTTGGTTTCTTCTTCTTTAACACAGGGCCCCTAAGAATTTGTAGCGATGTATTTTTAATACTGTCAGTAAACAGCTTCCTCAGGACACAGAGGGGCAATAATGGGAGTTGTTAACACGTGAAAAGCAACCAGCTAGCAAAGGTTAATCACAAGCTGCCCACTAATGACCCCTACAGCCCTCGGTTCAAACCCAACAGCACTTGTAAAGACCAATCAGGTGAATAATTTCCTGTCTGAGGTAGCCTTTATGGTTCAGAATAAAAGCAGAGTTGATTTTGAATAGAAAGGCCCCTAGCAGGGGCGGAGGTTATTATTATTAAGCTGATCTAAACACCTGGGTTTCCCACTGGACCCTATTACAATTCCTCCATTATGTCTAAATATTTCAACCATTTCTGTGGCACTGTGGATTAGCGCATTACTAAGGTAGGTGAGAACTGGGAGACAGGAAAGTTGAGGAGTGGCAAAAACCACCCCCAGACCCCCACCTCCCCATCCTCAAGGTGATGACGGCAGTACAGAGGCTGCCTAGGATAGGAACAGGAAGGCTTCCAAGAATCAGAGCTATCTCTGTAACTCCCTGAGTTCATCCCACCTCATGAAAGACTTCATGCAAAGCCATTCAGGCTAAGAAAAAATTTTACTATTTTAAAGACCCCTAGAGGAGAAGATTCCACCACTTGCCCTGGTAACTCACTTCACTGTGAGTCAGCAGTCGGGTCCCCAGATAAAGGACTAAAGTAATTTCTGCTGTGTGTTAGATCCACTTTCACTGCCCTCCTTTTGGGTGGCTGTATTTTGCTGATCCTTCCGCATTTTATTATATGCTTGGTTAAACATTACTCTAGGTTCAATAAAATTGCTTAAGTCTTTGAAGATTTTATGTCCACCTCCAGTTTGCAGATCTGAACATATTAGGGTGAGGTGCATGGACCAAGGCTCGTATCAGGAAACAATGATATATTTAGGCTCACTGAACGGACAGGATTTAAAAGCAGCAATAAGCTTTCCAGATTCCAACTTGGAAGCTACAATTTGGGTGGTCCTTTGGAGAAGTGGCTTGGTTTGTACTCAGTGCTTCCGTTTACCCTCTTATCATGCTGACTTCCTATCATGTTGTACGAAGTGTGTAGTTGTCCTTTTCTACTAATTGTACTATAAGACGTAAGTCAAACAAAACAAAAATACAACTTTCACCTTAAGGGAAACGAAATAGTTTGTTCTAGAGCCAAATTTGAATGACTATGGCCTGGGAATAAGGATTTGGGGTTCCCCAAATTCTATGTGCCAACATAAAAAGTTTTGTGAAGTCTTATAAGTTTACAGAACAAAGAAAGTCCTAATCAGTGAAGGCAAGTTTAAAACACGTTGGTTGGTACATCAGATTAGTGGTCACAGTAAGAGAGGAGAAGCTTTCTTATAGGCTTCAGATGTTATCTGATGACATTCTTAGCTTTGGGGTTAGTGGGATCTAGTGGTCTGCTAAATTAATCAGTTCCCAAAGGGTTTTGTCTATTAGTCACCTGGTGTAAATTCTGACACAGGTGGGCAAGGAATGCCTATTCAAGGGTCTAAAGCTAGCCCAGATAAGGTAGTTAGGATCTGGACCTTCAACAGGTCAAGCCCTTCACATCCCTGGAGTTCTAACCAATCAGTGCTTGCAAACAGGGTTTCTGAACTGGAGCTCTCATCCACAGCCCCATAAAGAGCATTGAGCACAGTGGAAGGCTCACAAAGGAAGCGGATGCAGTGGGGTCTGACAGTTACTTCCTGTGATAACTTGAGCTTCCCAAACTTGCTATGTAGCACAGGCTAGCCTTGAACTTCTGATTCGTCCTCCACTCCCCAAGTACTGGCATTAAGTTCAATTTTCTAAAAAAGCAATGCTCCTTCCTGGATGGCTGTAGGGGTGTGTGGTCACTTCCGTGCCTGACAAGCACTGTAACGTGTTAGTTTGGGTCCCTTTCTTCTTGTTGGGATCCTGAATTCAGCACAGGGACTTGGTTAAACATCCTCAGGAGTCATTCAGATTTAGTACTGGAGATCACTAGTTCCAGATAGCAGACAGAACACTTTAACTTTACACCAGCCTAAGCAAGAAAGGAAGGATGTTTGTGCAGCTTGGTCACTTTTCACTTTTCCTATCTTTACCACCATAGGAAAGGAGCCAATCACCCCTGAGCTCCAGCTGGACTCTGTTAGAGGATTCGGAACACGGCAAACGAGATCCATATGCTTTGCTAAAGCTAGTAGCTGAGGTTGGAAGTTGGAAGAATGTTGACTGCCGCTTTTTATTAAGGGCAACGGGAGTGCGGTGATGAGTCTGTCCTCCAGGAGTAGAGGTATGACCGTGATTCTATCCATCGCTTAAAGGTCAGTAATCTTTACTAGAAAATGACCACACTGATTTCCAGCCTTGTGCTTCTTCCAGAGGTGCCTAAGACACAGGCTTAGAGGAAACCACCTCTCCCTGAGCTATACCCAATTCCAGGCTGCATCTGGATTCAGTCCTGCCATGCCCGGAGTCCTGTGACTCAAATGTCTCTGTCCTTTCCAAGTTATTTACTCTAGAGGGCCAATTTGTCCTCTGTGGGACCAAATAGTCGATCTAATAATTATTCCGTCTCAATTACTCTATAAATTATAAGGTGCATCCCCTTGGGTGATACTAATATGAGGTAATGAGAAGTGAGGAGAGAGAGAGAGAGAGAGGTGCTCTGCAACAGCTTCCCGAAGACATCATGTACATTCAGCCTGCCTCCACCACCTCCACCTCAGATGCACAGACCTACAAACTTACAGTGGGGGCAGTGGGAAATTACCCTAAGGGGTCAGGGCTGGGTGCTGATAGCTGGACCTGGGTCCATCAGAAACTTTCTACATTTCAGTGAATGCCCTGGCTTCACGATCCCTGGCATGACAGCTTATATCTGTTGGTTAGACCCCAGACTCTGTGACAAAAAGTTCACAAAATCAAGGAGAAAAACGGAATTATGTGAACTTCAAAAATACCCTTTGCTGTCTTGTTTCATTTTTATTAGCTTTATAGGAGCATAAAAAGAATCGAGTTGAACGTTTGTTTCAACTGCAGAGCAGAGGCTTCATCCCAGCCCCTGAGGACGTTGCTGGTCCCTGTGGCATGCTGCCTCTGTCTGTGCATCTCTATCACTTGTCAGAGGACTGACTTACAGCAGAATGTCATTCATGTGTCGGATTCCATAAGTGATTTTTAGGTACCTGCTGTGTGGTGGGCACTGTCCTAGAAACCATTGGTTATGGCTGAATAGGACAGCTCTGCCATCAAGTTTTGTATAATCTAGCAAAGTACACAGATATGTAGATGAATAACAAAACGAGCAATTGCAGGGTACTACTGAGATAGGTGCTGTGTCAGAGAGTCTGGCTATGGCAGGGATTCAGACGTGACATGGGGGCTTTTTGTCTGGTGAGATTCTTGGACATACTCACCGAGTCATTCCTTTGTACAGCCACAATAGATGATCAGATCTGTGAGGCAAGAGCTTTCTCTAATGACAGGACCTCGTGGTGGAAACCTCAGGCAGGGTCTTATGTATTCCTAGCTCACCTGGAATTCGTTGTAGCTAAGGATGACCTTGAACTTCTGACCCCCTACCTCTGTTTCCCAAGTGCTAAGGTCACAGGCCTGAGTCACCCATGGAGTCCACACTGATGATATCACAGGACCCTCCTATCTTCTGAGTAGAGTACACTCTCCATTTCATAGAGGACTGGTACACATTCTTGCACGAACAGAATGCACAGTTGGCTAAGGTCTTGTGTCCTGCACTTGACCCTTGAGCTTGAACTTTCACCCTTTGAAACCTCCTAGCAGCCTGGAAGGACCCCGGAGGGCTTTGCCATTCAATTGGAAAACGAGGAAAATGAATCCGTAGACCTTCGATGTCACCACTACTAGTACAGAGAGAGCTGGCTTGGACTTAGGATGGCTTGCTTATAGTTCTGCCTTCTTCCCAGCACAGGAAATGGACAATTTGCACCAGTGTAAACACTGGAACCCTGTCCCCCCATTGCCACCATGGGTCCTATACTGGATTTACCAATCTACAGGACATCTCATGCCAGACAGTGAGGCAGGCTGGAATATAGGAGATATAAGGTACATCTTGTTCCTGGGTCTAGAAGATAAGTAAAGTGACATCCGCATAACCTTGCTCAGAAGTTGTTTAATAGAAGAATGGGATTTGTCCTACAAAGCCAACATGCTATGCAGAAAGCAGTGATCTGAAATATGTATTTTAACGGAGACATCTGAGGCAAGGACCTTGTAGCTAGCTCATGATGAGACCTGATAGTGACTCAAATGTCACAGTAGTGTGCCCACACAGGTCAGCTTATTGCAGACGGACAGAGGTGAAGCGCTGTGAAACTGTGGTGTGAATGGAGACTCGTGGGTGCTAGGGGGTCAGCAGCAGAAGTCTGTAGGTGAGCCCTCATCTCATCTCAGTGGCGGTGTCCCTGAGAAGCCTTTAACAGAAGCTGCCCTGGCCTCGTCATTTGCCTCCTTCCCGAGACAGAAGCCTGTCTTCGGCACTCTGCTGAGGAATTCTAAACCCATCATTCTCTGTGAATAAAATAGACCCTTCATATGAGCTGAACAGCACACAGGTTCTCAGTGTCTAGGTCTCAGCATCTTGAGAAAACATGAGCCTGCTCTTTTCTTGAGAAGGTGGTAGATATTATTTACTATTTCTCATTCTGAGGGATACATAAAGAGAAGCAATGTACAAGTGCCAGCTTAACCGCCTCTCACAGCGACACGAGGTTAGACAGAGGCCGGCATGGAAGCATTGCACAGATAACAAGAACAATGCGTCTATGGGAACACTCTTAAAGAAGGAACCCTCTCAGAAAGGCCAATGAGAGGCAAATAAGTGAAACATACGGAATCCATCACATGCCCCAAAAGGAAGAAGAAACGGTAAATACAAGAAACAGAAAACTCTGTGAACTGGATTATTACCTAGAAATGTGGCAGCACCCTTCCACTCACCCCTTCACACACACCCGTGGGGGGTGGGAGCACAGAGTTTAACTTCTAGCGTCTTTCCTCAGACTCCATCCACCTTGCTTTTGGAGACAGGGTCTTCAACTGGCCGGCCTGTGGAATCCACTGTCTCTGTCTCCCATGGCCTGGCATTCTAAGTGCACACAACATAGCTTGGTTTTCCCTGTGGGTTTTGGGAACCGTGCTCCAGTCCTCAGGGTTTCTGGGTAAGAGCCTTCCTTCCCAGCTCTCCATTCTCTGAGGGCGTTGCCCTGAAGGAATGGCTGCCCAGGACTCTGACAGTTCTCTGACTGGCTGGGCACAGCTCCGCCGACACTTTTGCATCCACTACAGTTCCTGCGCTGCCCTACTATATTGCATTACTGTGATTAGGTCTTCTGCATTGGAGTGCTGCAGGGAATGAGCTCACTGAGAAAGCACTCCATGCGTTATTGAGTTGCCCAGTGCAAAGCAGGTACTCAGTAAACAATGGCATTAATGACCAAGTGGGTAAAGGAAGCTTTGCATCCTAAACCCTGTTTGACAGATTAAACAATTGTCTTTGAAGAATGGTTTTTGAAAGTTCTGGGAGACCTCATAGTCTGTGTACTACTGAGTGTTACAATGAGCATCATTTTATTAATTACTCTGAGATGTTTTAAAGTGAAATTTATTCAACCTGGGGTAATCCAGATATATTTGCTTCTGATGGTGAAATCATGTCCAGTAGCACAGAGAAAACACTCCTTAAAGGTTGAGTCAGAATATGAACTGGCTAGGCCCTGGTGAGTGCTGAGCTATACACAAGATCAGTTTGAAAAGGACATGGACTAGCGTGGAAAGATTTGACAACTCTGCAGTGACACCTTAGAGGACACACTGGAGCTGACTGGAGGGTACAAATGAGGGACCTAGGTTTTCCATTCTCCAGCTACCAGAGAGGACTCCTGCTGCCCAGCACTGACCCCGTGTGTGGTCATGGCGGGTTGGAGGAGCTCACGCACAGTTAGCAAAGGCCCTTCCTTCCAGTTCTGAGGGGACAAGAGAGCTGCTGGGAGTGTCCTCCTGGGATTATGATGACAGTGTGGGGAAGGACAGACACCCACACCCACACCTTTCCTCTTTGCACTGGGCCAAAGTATCTAGTCTGGTCTGTCTTGCCCACTTCTGGCCTCCTTGGGAATCTGAACATAAGCTGATATCTCTGCGGCTGTCTAATGGCTTGGTGAGCTCAAAGGTCCAGAGAGGACAAGTGATTTCCGGATGGACACGGGGAGTTGACCCTAGGAGTTGGGACTCCTGCCTTCCAGCTTAAGGTCTTCCATATTTCCCCTAGTGAAGAGTACATGGGAATCTGGCTCCACTCTGCAGGGGGATCCGCCCCACTTCCTTTACAGAGCCACTCCAGTTCTCAGAGTATCCATCTTTATTTCATAGTTTTACTAGAAGCCTGCAAGCTTCTCTGGTGCATGCTTTTCTCTGGTAGAGTAGGTCTTTCCAGTGTTCCTGGCCTAGATTCCCTTTGCAACTCTTATTTTTGATCCAAGTTCATGTGCTTTGGAGAAAATCTAACTTCTGCCATGCTGCACACTCTCCAGTTGTCAAAAACCTCCTTGAAAACAGACAAGGAGGGAGGTGTGCCGACTTCACACGCCCACTCCTGAACTCCTGCCTCCCTCTCTGAGCTTCATTTATAGCCCGCTCCCTAAGCAGCAGCGCCAGGTTAGCTCATTTTCTTGTCTTACAAATCTGTAAATTTGGCTTTCTTGTTTTGCTAAATACATTTTTTTTTTTAAATTGCTCTCAGATATCCAGGTTGAGAAAAATGCTTGTACTTCAAAAAGTACTTAACTCTTAATTTATCAGATAGATGTTTGGAACTTTGTTCAAGAGAGAGGGATAGAAGCCAAGGTCACTCAAACTCCACAGCTCTGTGGAGACTGCTAGGTAGAATGAATGTGAGGACATTAGAGAATGGGAGAGGGGGGACAGGAAGCAAGGAGGGGGAGGGGTGAGAGGGGATGAGAGAGAGACGCCACAGAGCCTTATAAACACCTACACTTTTCAAATGTGAATTGTTTTCTTTTTCTTTTTAAAGCAGAAACCAGGCCAAGCTTCTCACCAGACTCCTCTGAAAATAGAGAATCTGAGTCTCCTAAACAGCTCAGGTCCATCCTTCCCAAGAGCACATGGGTTTCTTCAGTGTAGATCTGATAGATCCAATGCTCAAAGGCCAAAGGCCATCTAAGTGGTGAGATGACCTCTGTTCACTGCAGTAGTAAAAACTCCTATAGGTAAAAATCTTGCTGTGTGTGACCTGATTTGAGGCACGGGTCTTTCTTTGTTTTCACTGCGTGTGCTTGCGTTTTGTTTTTTGTAAACATACATGGTCTTGATGCCATACTAGACAAGGCCTGTGGATATTGCTTCATTTGTGCCAGTTGAAATAGAAAAACAAAACCAAACAAAACCCCAAAAAGCACTTCATTGAGAGTTCTCTTACCCTCCTCCTGGTTGAAACAATTTGTCTAGGTGCCTCGCTAAGGGAAGGGCACTGGTTCAAAAACTGTTGGAGAAACTGGCCGGCTCTGTCTCCCTGCACGGGTTCACAGCTCACTTGGGAATTGAAGTTTAGGACAAACATCTCATTTTGATTCATTAAGAAATCCCCCTGTTCTCTCTTCTGTTCAGATCTGCAAGGTTGTTTAATTGAAGTCCTGTTTTGTGGGCGCAGATGCAGGAGGAGGTTGAGTCGTCAGCCTCATTTGGTGTTTTGATGCTGTGTGTTCCTCATTAGCATTCCCAGAATGTCCAGCGGACCTTATGCTCCTCCTCAGGAAAACTCAGAAGCATTGAGCAGTCAAAGAGTCCTTTCTTCTCCTCCCGCCCCCTCGCCCCCATCTTCGTTGAAACTTTGCCAGTATCAGATCTCACTCTGTCTGTGGTGCATTAAAATGAAGGGCCTCCCTCCCTGCAGATCCCCCAGCCTCTGCTCCCCTCTCCAAACCCCAGTTTCTTCCTAAGTGGGTAGCCTCCTTTGCTTGCTGTGGCTGAACTTTTTCCCTCTTGGTCTTTCCCTCTTCCATTTCTGCCTGGCTCCTTAGGGCGGGTTTTGGATTGGGGGGTGGGGGGTGGGGGGTTGGGGTTGGGGTTGGGGGGCTGTGATGGGAAAGAAGGACCTGGCCTGAGCGCTGCAGGAGCAGCTGTGGCCACTTACAAGCTGAAGCACCGGACTCCCTCCCCTCCCCCCAAGACTAAGGGCGCTTCACAGAATCCCCTCCTGCAGTCCACCGGGTCACTGCAGAAACCCTGACCGCTAGGGCTCAGCTTATGATTGTTGTTACAATTATTGGATTGTTGCTTCCCTTCTGATAACAAGATCTTCGGAGCAGGGGCCCGAGAGTGAATTATGTTTTTGTAAGGTGAGCTGCCTCGCCAGAAGCCAGAAGCGGGGCTTTCTGCCTAGCCCCCAGCCTGTCCTCCGCCCACCTCCTGTCCTTACCCCCTTGAAGGCCACTCAGGAGGTTGTACATTGTGGAACTTTTGTGTGGCTCGGCAGCCTTTTATTGTCCTGTGGGCCTCATCCTCTTCTTAAGAAAGAGGCGGGTGGATAGAGCACACCAGCTTGGTTTCTCAAGGTTTGCATACGCCTCTGGCAATCTCAGGACTGAAGGGTTCTTTTGTCTTTCTTCTCCTTTTGGCGCACCCGTGAGCGCTACAGTCCACAGAACAATTACTTCATGGTTTTTAGGAAGAAAGGGACAAGGATGAAGAGAATGGGCAGATACTTGTTTTTTAAATGGCATCAAGAAAGCCTAGATAATTAGGGAAAATACTTTTATTGCTGATTTAAAGCAAGCCTTGTATTTTGAGGGTCGGAAACATCCAAATAAGCGTCGATGTCTAATTTGAAGTTTTGATATGCACGTCTTAATTTTTACTTTTCTTTTAAACCAAAGTTCACCTCTTCCTGACTACTCTCGTGATTTTTATACTAACTGCACACTATCTATCCCTTTATGTTTAAATAGCATGTTTGTTATACGGACTTAGCTTTGAATTATAATTTACTTGCTAGAAACTAAAGCTACAAGAATATCGCTATTATAAAAGATAAAGTGATTGCTCTAAAAAAGAACATGGTGGTAAAAGGTAAACACATGGAAACACTGTTAGACTCAGGACTGCAGCGCTGTTGTGAACAGCACAGAGGTGCTCTTCCTACTTTGGACAGGGAAACTAAAGGACAATTTTTAAACCACTAGTGCTTACTGTGTGGTGCCGGGTCCTCCCCACCTCCTGCACCATCCCACCAAGGTGTATGGTGCCAAGTCTACCATGGGCCAGTACCTGGCTCTAGAATGGCTATTTCAGGGTTTGGTGAGATATATGAACTATTTCTAGCAAGAAAGAAACAGCTGTTCTCTTGGTCTAGAGAATGAGAGTTTTACAGCAGAGTCCAAGTACCAATGTGAGAAGAAATGTAAGAGAGAATGAGTTTCAAGGTCTACGCAGCAATGATGAAAACCCAAGATGATATGAGAGTAAGCATTCCGAGAAGTGTGCTAATGTCATCAATTCAGTAGGTGGGTATCCGCCACGAAAGTGTCATCAGCGCTGAAATGCATAGGGATGTCTGTGACATGCGTGAGGCTCTGGCAGCAGAGAGCAGTGGTTAAAATCCTAGTAGAGTTGAAAAGAAGAATCCTGGCATGAACTAGACCATATGCTTAGCTCACCTACAGCCGGCCGCCCCCAACAGCCAGCCTCAACTCACCACCCTGCCTCAACTCACCACCCTGTCCCCATCCAACCTCCACCTACCACCCTGCCTCCACCCACCACCCTGCCTCCACCCACCACCCTGCCTCCACCCACCACCCTGCCTCTACCCTGCCACCACCCTCCAGCCTGCACCCGCCCACCACCCTCCAGCCTGCACCCACCCACCACCCTGCCCTCATCCTTCACCCTGCCTCCACCCACAGTACTCTACCTCCAACCACATCCCCAATCCCCTGCACCATTTTAGCTCTGAGAATCTGCCGCGCTCACCTTTCCCTTCAGTGCAGGGCTTTGGAGAAATGCCGATATCCTTCCCTAGGTTTCTGTTGGCGTATCGGTTAGATGGTCAATGGAAGTTTCTAAAGTTGATGCAGTTTGTTACAAATGATTTTTTTATAATCAGTCTGCTTCTCTACACTCCCCATTGAAGTTGATCTGACCATTTGCTCTAAGTACTCAGATCATTGTTTAGCAAACATCTACTGAGGGTTTCATATATGAAAGGCTCAGTGTGAGGGACCAGGAGAGCAGAGAAGCTGGCTGTAGTGGTGTCTGATAAAATCCATGGCAAGGGTAAGGATCAAAACATCACAGCTCAGATCCAGTTCCCTAAATAGCTCTGCGGCTGGGAAAGCTGAGAACCTGTGGCCCAGTAGAAATTAGTTAAGGGTGTGTGTGAAAATCAGAAAGAAACAGTAGTCCAGGAAAACAAGAAGACTCTCCAAAGGACTGGAGTGACTGAAGGATCATGGGTGGGAGTTAGCATGGTAGGTAGAGGTAGCATGGGAGGTGGAGGTAGCAAATTAGGTGGAGGTAGCATGGTGGGTGGAGCTAGCATGGTAGGTAGAGGTAGCATGGAAGATAGAGGTAGCAAGTTAGGTGGAGGTAGCATGGTAGGTAGAGATAGCAAGTTAGGTGGAGGTAGCATGGTAGGTGGAGGTAGCATGGTAGGTAGAGGTAGCAAGTTAGGTGGAGGTAGCATGGTGGGTGGAGGCTGGCAGAGTTGGGGATGCAAAGAAGGACCTTAAAGGGGGTTAACTTGTTGCATGAACAAGAAAGCTCACATAGGGTTTCATGAACCAGGGAGGAGAGATGGCATTGGGAAGAATATGTGAGGCTAGACATGGGGTTGTGGATGGCCCAGAGGTGAGAGGAAGAATAAGAGTATGTGAGGTGGGAGATGTGTGGCTAGTCAGCACAGGCCTTAAGCTCACGATAGCCACTAGGGCCTCATTCTGAGTATCCCAGAGGGGTACAGTCCATTGGCCTGGGCACCGTGGTAGTGGCTTGGGGGAGAGAGCTGGCAGAAGAGGGGCCAAGAAATAAGCGAACCTTTTTGTTTTTCATCAAAATAGTGTGTGTGTGTATTAGTGGTGTGTATATGTGTCTTCATGCATGCATGCATGCATGCAACTGTATGTGATTGCATGTCTTGCATTTGAGTGTATAGGTATATATGCCCTCTATGCAGGTCAGGCACTTGTGGAATCAGAGGCAGATAGCAAATGTCTTTCTTTATCTGACTTATTCCCAGGAGATAAAGTCAGGTGTTGAAGTGGAAGCTCACCCTTTGGGCTAAGCTGGCTTGCCAGTGAGTTCTAGAGATCTGTCTGTGTCCCCACCCCCAATGCTGGGATTATAGACATGTTCTCTTGCTGGGGTTCAAACTCAGGTCCTCATGCCAGTCTGGCAAGTGTTCTTACCCACTGAGCTTTCATCCCTGGCCCCAGAGATGGTTGTCTTGAAATGTAATGAACAGCATTAAGCTTAGTGGGCTTACTTATGGTCCTGTTGCAGTGCGTCCTGCCCTTCACACCTTTGTCTGACCTTGACAACTAGTTTTCTGTGTTAACAGAAATAGCCATTTCCACTGCCAGGTGTGGGGATGACATTAATGGGAAATGACATCAACAGTGTAGAACACTTCATTTCTTCATTTAATGTCGTACTCCAAACTCCATGAAGTTTGTGTTTTACAGATGAGAGCACTGACTGAGACTTACAAAGAACAAACAAGTCCATAGTCAGATGCTAGAAACAGAACTTCAACTCAGTGTTGACTGAAGACAGGGAAGGGGACCAGACTGCTACGTTAAGGAGGAGTCTGGTGATGAACTGTAAAAAAAAAAAATTAAGCATTTTAAATAGAAATAACAACAAATAAAACTTACTTTAAAAGGCGTTTTGGGTATTTGTTTCTTTCTCCAACTTTCTCTTAGAATTTTAAGGTAAAGTCTTGCTTAATTAAGATTTATGCTACATTATTTTAAATTAAATTTGGTTTTACTAAACACGGAAAAACAAAAGGAAATACAAGCCGAGCAATTTTTTTCCATATATTTGATATCAGTAAACAGCTCCTATTAATACCCTACACATTTGGAGGCAGCTTGCCCAAGGTACTTATTTTTAAAAATCCAGGGCTAATGTACTTCAGTCTTTAGTAGCTACTCCCATCCATTGGGAAGCAGAGTACCTATCCTAGTCTACTGGTCTAGTGGCCCCAGGCGTTCAAACTCCTCAGGAAGCCAAGAACCCAAAAAGCTAAGCAACTTTCTTGCCCAAAGCTACAGTATAAGGTCTACAGCAGGACTTCAGACAGCATCCCCTATCACACAAGGCAGGATCTGGAAACCATGCTTTCCATTCTCTGTGCTCTACTAAAGTAGGGGATATGAAGTGCAATGTCCTAGAAATCAACAATTCTCAATTTCACGATGGCATATTGTTCTGGGTCTTCTGTCCATTTTCTTCTTATTGTCACCTCTTTCTGAACTTAGCTTAAAAGGGGGGGGGGGGGAATGTGGCTAGAGAGATGGCTCAGAGGTTAAGAGCACTGGCTGCTCTTCCAGAGGTTCTGAGTTCAATTCCCAGCAACCACGCGGTGGCTTACAACCACCTATAGTGAGATCTGGTGCCCTCTTCTGGTGCTCAGGCATGTCTGCAGGCAGAACCTGGGAGGGTTGTATGTGGTAAATGGTAAATGACAGGTTTGGTACTGTCTGGAGCCTCTAGTATCCCTTAAGCAGGGCTAGTAGAATATATCCTGTGGATAAGACAGACAGAAATTGGTTAATCTTCCAAAACCATTAGTTTCACTCTAAGGTTTAAAAGCAACTAGGTAATGTAATTACAGTACTTAGTGACTGGGATTTCTGGTATACTAAAATGAACATAGTCACATTGAAGAGCGGAATAGGAGTTATTAAATAAAACAGGAGAATCCAAAGAAATCTCCCTTTGAAGAAAGGAGAGTTCAAACCGAGGCTCTGACTGCCTATGCCTTCATGACATATGTCTTATGTTCACATATGTTCTCCCTTCTTTTTTGAGACACTCAAGGCTCTCTGATGGACAATAGTAAAAAAAATTAATAACACTGCCTATAATTATTCTGTTAAATGCCATTGTTTGATGTAGGAAGCATACTGTTTGATTTTCCATTGATAAATAACTTAAAATTTTCTAAATACTTGCTAATAGGTGCTTTAATAGAACCAGTCTTAGTGTTTATCTGCAACCTTCAAACTTTAAGCCAATTTCAATACGTAATGTTCTTGATTAGAAGTGAGGCACTTGAATGAATGCCAAAGGAGGTCTTTGAAATGACGTGAACAGTCTGTTTTATCCCCACAGGATGGTGACTGTTAACACTTCATTCTCAAATGTGGCGTTGTCATTAGGTACAGAAGCTGATCAGTCTTCTATTAGGCCCTCTCCAGATTCTGGGTGGTCTTGGCAACTATACCACATGAACTGGGACACACAATAGAACGGGTTAGGACTCTTTTCCCCTAGTTTTAATTCTGAATCTTGGAACTCCTGTTGGCTGAAATTGAGTAAAACAATGAAAGGCTTCGCTCATGCGTGGAAGCACAGTTCTTCACTAGTTAAAGAATATAAATATTTCATAGTTTTGTTTTTGTACATGTGGGTGCTTTATTTACTCAGCCCAACAAGCTTAGGCTGCAGTGGGCGTGGGGCTTGGGGGTATGTTGATGTTTGTCTGCCTGCTTGTAAAAGAGAAGCAGTTCTAGTATCAGTGATAGCGTTAATTAAAGTGCTGAGTGAACCATCCCTTAGTAAGTTTTCTTAGGCCTATCAGGAAGAACAGGACAGTTCCCATCAGTCCCAGACTAGGATTAGGAAGCAGCAGTTGTTAGCCACCCTGTTTTGTTAGAAACAGCACTCTTTTCAAAGGGTGGGACTCAAGTGTTCCATGTAGTTTAGGCTTATTTATAAAAATACCTTTAAGTGCCATAAATATAGTAAGCACTCAGAAGTAGCTATGGATTTGAATTCCTTAGAACAGTAGAATAGAGGGGAATGACCAGCTCTCTAACATTGGCTGCATATATTGACTGGAAGGTAGTGATATGTGTGGTTTTGGTAACTCAGGAAGAAAAAATACCTCACAAACCATCTTTTATGTCAAGAAAAATATTCATTTTTAAAAAAACTGACTTTGTGTAAGTAAATTTAAACGATGATGATTGATATTTTCAGATATAAGGCCAGACTGACCGGCAAGATGTCTCTTGTTTCTGGCGCATGAGTTACAAGACTATACAGAGTTTGGACATTTCCAAAGACAAAATCTGGGACTGCATAACAAAGTTCAGGCTGAAAATACGCTACTTTTCTTTCTGGTGTAAGCCACGCCCCCACCCCACCAGCCCAGCCCTCTCACCCTTCCTTTTTTCTTTACATCATTCTATACTGTCTCTTTCAGATCTGAAATCTTAATGCTTCTCCGTTCATCTTGGCCTTCTGTCTCTACCTTCTCAGTGCTTTGGTTTCTTACTGGCTTAGCCTTAATAAGTAACATCAACTTGCCCCTCCCCCTTGCTCCCCTTTCTTCCTTCCTCCTCCTCCACCTCCTCTGGTCCACACTCCCTGTCCCCTTTGGTAGCCCCTGGGATGACACTTCATTGATGTGTCTGCCTCATTAACACTGCGGCCTTGGCTCAGTGGTGGGGGCAATCTGTCACGAGAAACTGAAGAATGCCCTCCTTTTCCATGCCTCTGTGCCAGAACGCAACTTTTCCTAGGCTGTTTTTTCTGAAATTTCCCCTGGAGCAGTCAACTTTCCCATGAAGTCCTAGGAATCATATTATGGCTTTCCAGCTTCATTGAAAAGCTCCCCGTATGAGTTTTACACACTAGCTTCCTTCCCCAACAACGTCAGAGTCAGAGTTATTTGCAAACAGAACAACTTAGTACATAAAAAAAAAACCCAAAAAAACAGGTTTTGTCTCTTATTGTTTTGAAGTGTAGGGCACATGAAATGAGCAATAGCTCTTTGAAAGTGCAGGGTACGCATCATAAGTGCAAATATATATTTATTACACATGTCTCAAGAGGCCACTGCACTAAGTACGAGGCAACCTCTGCTCCCCCCCCCCCCCCCCCCCCCCCCTTACAGACAAGCACATTTTGTACCCACCACAGAGGACTGGCTAGATGTGGCACTGGGTGTTTCTGTCGCTTCAGGGGCGAGAGCTTCTCACAGAACTTCCCATCTGCTTTGTAGCTTTTGGAGGAATACAATTTAATAAATGAACAAATTAATTCAGAGCAGATAACCAGCTGCTGATTAAATAATGATTCTTACTATATACATATACATATTTTATCTTGCATTAAAAACTGACCATTACAACTCTGGGATGTACAACTGTTACCAAGACGAATGTCTCCTAGAAATTATAACGCATATAATGTGCTTTTTGCCCAAGTGACCCTTCACTTCCCCACAGAGAGTGCGTTCCTTATATTGCATTTGAGTAACAATTTATTACACACGGAGATTGTCTTTAGTCTTTTTAAAAGATATATTGCTGGTTTTAGTGTCATTATCTGTAAATCAAGAGTCTTTCTTTCCACATATTTTTATCTTTCTTATTCTAAAAACTGTCGGATTACATTGTTTATTTCATCACCCCTGGCCTGTCATACGTACTTTCTCGGTTTGAGTAAAATGATGATACCCTTTTGAAAGTGCTTTAGTGATAACCACTTAGCATCTTAATTGATTTCATGATCCTTTGGAAGGAAAAAAAACGAATTTAGAACGAGAGAAACAGGAAATAGCCAACTTAAAGCTCACTGAGCACCAAAGGGAGTTAAAACAACGTAAAGAGAAGCAAGCCTCTGTACTAACCCCGAAGGGAAATAAAGTTCTTAAACGACAAACCTCTCATGTGAGCTGTTCTCTCACAGGTTACTAGAGTTACATGGAAGATTTCTTTAGTTGTAATTGACTGATTTTTTTTCTGAGGCGGACAGCCCGGATCTCCCGGCCCCAGCACCCGCCTTCCAATGCGGGTTCATCTCAAACTCTTGTCTTTCCTTTCCCTTAACCCATCTCGTCTCGAGCTGATGGGAACTGCTTTCGTTCCTCTTGTGGATGTAATGAAACAATCTTCTTATTCACTCGGTTCCTCGGGGCCAGCGCCGTGCGACAACAACAGAAAAAGCAAGCGCACACCCTGATTAATGGCTGCTAATTAGCAATGTTAATGACCAGGTGTCCAGGAGCAGGCAGCTCCTCTCAGCAAGGAGCGGGCTCAATGAGGACCCTGCAAATCCTTTCCGTGACCCTTCCCCTCAGCTGGCAGTAAGGAAACAGCTCAGTGTTCCCAGGAGAGGCCCAAGCGGGGACCCAGGCCCGGACCCAAGCCCCCGACCTTCAGTCTAGTGGGTCTTCCATGAATTAAAATTAACATTTCTGGCCCCCCAAAACGCACAAAGGTAATGAAGTGAGGCGATACACTCAAACTCTCATTTGTCAGGAGACTTTTTTCCTCCCCTAAGTGGAAGCAGTAGTTACTATTCACAGTTCCGTGTACATCTGTGCGCTGATCAGATATTAGCTCCTCCGTATCTTTTCAGTCTGGGCCTTTATTATTCCCGAATAACTCATGCGAGCGGCCCCTCTTTGCTATTCAGCACAGGTGACTGAATGGCCACAGCTCACCGCAGCTGGAATCCCGCTCTGAAAAGTGAGGCCATCTTGAAAATCTTTCCCTAGTTAGAACTGCAAATGCTATTAGCTTTGATTTTGGAGTCAAAGAATTATTTTACCTTCGAAACAAATCAACTGAACAAAACCAAGAGCTTTATACAAAGACCCCAAAATTATTTTTACTAATTAGAGTAGGTTCCTTTCTTAACGCTGACTAGAAGGTTGAAAAGTGACAAGTCTTTGTAGATAATTAACCATTGACTGTGTTGCCAATTGGTGACAGACTGATTCTGTCTATGAGTTACACAATTATTCATTTTCTCTCACTGCGAAATAACTTGTACTTTCTCCAAGGAGTGCGTGTGTGTGCATGCGTGTGTGTGTGTGTGTGTGTGTGTGTGTGTGTGTTCAGATTGGAAGAAATTCACTGAAATGAAAGAAAGCATATCAAGTCACTTTTCCCTTTCCTTCTTTAAAACATGCTTCCTTTCATATCTGTTTAGTTCTGTATCTGTATCTCTCAGGTTAGGAGAACATCTTGGTCTATTTACAAATCCTTTAAATGTATTGTTAAAGGAACTTACGCTAGATGCTATTGTGATCTGTTTCTTTCAATTATTTTTTTAAAGACTATATAATTTGCTGGGATAGAACACTGTTATAAACATTACGAACTATTCATAAATAATGAAATACAGCCATAGGCAACAATCTAGAAGGAAGACTTTCAAAATGATTGTGATATGGTATTGGGAATGCTGGCCATGCCTATAATGCTCCACTGAGAAGGTAGAGACAAAGATTACAATTTTGAGGCTAGCCTGAGCTACACATAGTAAGATATTGAAAACAAACAAAAACATTGAAGATGTAGTTCATTGGTAAAGTACTTGCCTAGCGTGCTCAAGTCCCTGGGCTCTATTTTTTGACATTCAACAACAGTGTGTGTGTGTGTGTGTGTGTGTGTGTGTGATGTGTGTTGTGTGATGTATGTGTGTGATATGTGTGTGTGTATGTGTGTGTGTGTGTATGTGAGTGTGTGTGTCTGAGGGTCACTAGGTTAGTGGTACTTAAAAGGTCCAAGTGAAATTTTGGCAAGGCCAAAGAATATTACCCCATAAGCTACAAAAGGAGTTTTTGTGTCCCACCTGCCCCTGCGATAATAAATATTATAATACTTGGTATAATTTGGGGGGAGTTAAATAAATTTCTTCCCATAGTTAAGGAACTCTGAAATGTTTCATCCTAGAAGGCACTGACAAGCATCCCCCCAACACACATACACACGCACACACGCATACACACATGCACGCACACACGCACACACGCATACACACATGCACGCACACACACGCACGCACACACATGCACACGCACACATGCACATGCACACACACGCGCACACACGCACACGCACACGCACACACGCACGCACACGCACGCACACACACACACGCACATCCTTGCAGGCCCTTGCTATGTGCAGCATGCTCAGGCTCACTGAGAACTCACCAAACCACCATGTTACCTCGTTGCTAGTCATCTCTATAGGCGGGGACTTTTCATAATGTTTCAGAAACTGCATTTGACAATGAATGACCTAGCTCAATGTGTGAAATGCTCTACCATAGTGTATTATGACAGCCACTGCTGAAGTAATAACTCTTCATTATCCAGGAATGGGTGGATGGAAATGTCTGTAGTGAACTATTTCTGATGAGAGTTCCTAACCCTGAAGGAAATGCACAGGCGCCATCCTGGCTAGCCCTTCCTACATAATGGACTGAGGTTTTGTGGAAGATTGGGTTATATCTCTCCCTCAGTACCTCACCCTGCTCTGCCTCCTCTACATAGACCACTGGACAATCATAAGGCGCCAAAGAAAAGAGTTCACTAACAGGCACAGTGTCCAATTAATTCACTCTTGTCGAAGAAAGGGGTAATACACAGGCTAAGCTTCACACAGGGCAGACAGTCTTATCTTCCCACCTGAGTATAGACAGTCTCTAGAACCATGCCTGGCATATGACACATAGGGACAGAGACCTGCCTTAGTATATTTAGTCAGGACTTGAGAAAACCTTACAATCCATCTCTTGCCTTTTATGGACTTTCCCCTCTGTTTTTCAAAATAATAAGTCTGAAAAGGAATCCTCCCCCCCCTCCCCCCCAACATGTTGACTCTTAAGATTCTCACTTGGGACTTTCAGGTTTCTAACTGAAACCTGGCTGTCTATCTAAAATGTTTTAAAATATTTTACTTATTTTTTTTTACTCTTTTTATGGCTTGAAGTCCACTTGTAGATATAAATACACACTGGCTTAAGAACTGGATAAATACACTTTCAGTGGCTGGGGAATTAATCACATTTACAGTTAGCCAAAGTTAGGAAGGACAGAGTTTAAGGAAAAGTGTAGTGTTGCTGGTCTTAATTTTATTATTATTATTATTATTATTATTATTATTATTATTATTATTTAGCTTAGGAAGTACACATTCTAAAAGGTGAATGATAATTAAGGGAAAATAATAATCTTCCATCAGAAGATGTTTTGTAGCAATTAGCCAAAGAAAAAAACTAGATCCTTTGCAGATGCCCCCTCCATTGTGTGTGCAGGGCCAGCTGCTCCTTGCTCCTTGCCTCACCTACCTCTGTTGTTTCTTCCTTCAAGCGAGACCACTTGGGTAAATTCAGCTTGTTATAAGAACCAATGAAGAAGGCTGAGTGGCCTTGGCCCTTTCCTTCATCTGTCTGTCTGCTGTTATATTAATCATCCGATTGAAAAGCCCATTTGAGCATTTCTCTGCAAGCCCATTGTCTGCCGAGTCAAACAACATAGGCTTCCACACTTTACAAACTGGAGTTGAAGAGAAAGCAAGAATGGAAGTAAAACAGGCAACCAGTAAAACACTGAGCAAGTACACGCAGGAAAAGGGATGGCAAATATCAGTGTGGTCAATCGGTTAATAGGTATGGATCCTTACTAGCTCATCCTGAGCTGGGGTAAAGAGACAAGTAAAGAGACTACAGATACAAATATAATTTTTATTTATTTATTTTAGTAAATTACAGTTTTAAATTGAGAAATGAACATTGATTTACTATTATTATTATTATTATTATTATTATTATTATTATTATTATTCCGGGTTTGGTTCGTGGAGGTAAGTGCATGGGACCCAAAGAGAGAACATATTCCCACTGTATCCTTGCTGAAGACACAGCAGCTATGAATCCCCAGCATCAGGGTCAAACTGGTTAGAAGCATCACCTCTCCAGGCCCTCCCAGTCTGTGCTTTACTCCATCTGCAGCACTGAGGCTGACAACATTAGTGTTTGGAGAATTAGCCAAAAGTCAGCCAAAGTCAGGAGACACGGCAGGCAGAGGAAAACACAGGGAATGGAGCCCCATCTTCAAGTGTCCTGGTGGCCTAGAGGAAGTCTCCAAAGCTAGCCACATGGATCGTGACTCTTAATCTATAGATCAGTAGAAGACTGTAGAGGGCCAATTAAAAGGCCAGGGTTCAGTGAAGAAGAAACGGTACAGACGAGGCAAAGGCATCTACATCTAGCTGGTGAGTGGTCTGCTCCTCTAATGCATGCCTTGAGGATGCAAGGCATAAAATTTTTTCTTACCCAAACCTTATTTATAAATATTACATCCATTTTTCTTTTGTCTGATCCAAAGGCTTTGCCTATGCTAAGCAAATCCTCTTGCTGAGCTACAGTAAAAGCTTTTTGCTTTCTTTTGGCAGTACTGGAGATTGAACCTAGGGCCTTTGCACATGCTAAGTCAGTGTTCTACCACTGAACCATATCCCCAGGCCAGCTAAGGCTCAGTGTTTTCTAGACTGGCCTTGGATGTTTAAACTTCCGAGTTCAGCCTCCAGATTAGCTGGAGTAATAGGCCCATGCCACCTTACCTGACTTACAGTCTAAGCTTTATTCAAAGTTTTCTGACATTGATATCTTGGCCTCGTATGTGATATTTTGGAAAATTAGGTTTGTGGCTTTGACATAGCAGTAAAACAATAGGTTTTGAAAGTCTGAGCTAAATAAATTAGGTGGCTATCAGCTCTGTGGTGGTTGTTATGTCAAGGATTCTATACATTGTAATTAATCCTCATAATTTCAAAATAAAACAGTGCTGTTTATGAATTATGAACATAGAGGTTCGAAAATAAATAGGCCCAAACCCCAAATCTTGCCACTGAGCACTGCTGCATGGGTCATGACACCAGACCGCTATGTCATGTTGTTGCAGTTCACTGCTGTCTCACACAATTTAGAAAACTTACTGTTGATGCTCTTTTCCTTTTGGGGATATACAAACCCTTAGTAGGGGTGAAGTTGATTTTTGTCACCCATGTGCTTCCTGTTGCCCTAGTTTATGCGCATATGCGTTCTAGTGATTAGTGTTTAGTCACCGGTGGTCTTACATTATAATCATGATATATTTTTCTAATACAGGTGTTGGTGGGTCTAGAAAGGCATGATCTGGTACTGAGGCACTTGACTAAACTCTTTGAGACATCAAAGAGGAGGTTTTATATTAAGTAGAGATCTTCACATCTAAGAAAAACCCGGGAAGGAATATGGCCGCTGATAGTATTGGACCAGGTCCTTGTAGGCTTAGATTTCTCAAAACCTACTTTAATAAGGGTTCTGAAACACTTCAACTCCCCTCCGAGCCCACCACCCACCAGAGGTAGTGGAAAGGAAAGGTTAATAGAGCAATAGGTGGTTTGGACCTGTTTAGAAATAGTTCTTTGGGCTGATTCCAATCTCTGTTGGTCAGGATACCAGCAGCCCAATTCAGTAGTGCCAGGATACCAACAGTCCAGTGCAAAAGTGTCACCAAACACAAATCAGCAACTGTGGCACACAATACAGAAGAAACCACCAGGCCTCTGCCAAATTGGCAGGAGTCAGCTGGAGTGACCAGGAGCAGCCAGGATGCTGGGAGTTCTCTGCCACACCTCTCTAAGTGAAGATCCGTGAAAACACAAGACCAATGGCAGCTAGCCATGAAAGTGCGCCATCACTGTCTGTTGAGTCCTACTTACATTCTCTCCAAACAGCACATGTCCTCCCATGGGCCTTGCTTCAGCACAATGTCACATGAGTCTGCCTCAGCCAAATACCAGGTGAGTCTACATCACATGACACAACTAGAAACTTGCACTTCAGGTCCTAGTTAGAAGTCCCGAGACTTTCTCACATGTCTCTCACAGTAAGCCTGGTGTGTGGATGTGTGATCTCCTCAGAGGGGATCCAAAGTGGTGTCTCACAGAGTCTCAGGACAATGTAACTGAGGTTTCAAGAGGAAAGTACACTTTTATATCCACAACACGTGATGATTTCTTCCAGTGCTCTTTTGAAACACAATGCTGAAGGCTTTTCTATACAAAGAGACCCCTTAGAGGTCTCAGGTGAGTACTTGGAAGACACTAAGGAAAGACCTCAAGGTGGTGGGAACACTGGCTCCTGGTGATTGCCTTTGAGAAACAGGCAACAGGAAGCTGCCTGGATCACGATGGGCCTACCCTAGGAGAACACAAGGACTCCAATGATCAAAGGCCGGGGACCATGTGTGGCTCCTTATCAGCATCCCAAGAATTTTCTTCCTTTTGAGCTTTTTGATAGATGCTTTATTTTCAAGATTCAAGTGTGGGTGCAATTGCTAGATCTTCCACAATGATAATATTATAGCCATTAGTCACAACTCTGTTAAGTAAGATTAAATACAGTTAACTATTCAATTTCTTAGTCAAAATGCAATATTTTGAGTACTCATTAACTACAGGCAGGTAGGGGGTGATTAATTCACTGGACAGTGTAGGTAGAAAAGGTTTCCATTATCCAAGAAGGTTCTATTGAAGAGAGCCTGACAATACAGAAATAATAGCATTAAAGTGATTCTACTTTATTGCAAAATGGTAAGGATATATAAGACTTGACATTTGGACTAGAGGTATAGCTCAGTTGATGTAGTGATTGTTTTTATACTTGAGGACATGAGTTTGAGCCCCAGAACCCATAGGAAAAAAAGCCAGGCATAATGAGACATGGTAAGTTATTTCTCTGCCAGTGAAATGAACCAGGTCAAGTCAGATTAGATCATATTGTATACAGGTTTATTGGGAAGCTGCTCTCGGGTGGGTGAGTTCACTCACCCTGAAGAAGGAGGCCAGGAAATTCACCATAGGAAGGGAGAGAGAGATGGGGAAAAGAGACCTAGAAAGAATGTGTATGTGCAGAGAAGGAGGAGGAGGAGGAGGAGGAGGAAGAGGAGGAGGAGGAGGAGGAGGAGGAGGAGGAGGAGACACAGATAGAGACACAGAGAGAGGAGAGACCAAAGTGTCTGAATTATATAGAAAAGAGCAGCCCAGTCCCTGGGCAGCAAAGTTCAGGGTTGGGGGCAGTGTATGCCAGGGTAGGGACTGAGAGAGGCTGAGAGAACCTAGAGGTCAGGTCTGCTGTGGTATGTAAAATATGCACCTCAGCCCTTGTACCAGGATCCAAAACCAAACAATGCATACTTGTGATCTCAGTGACAATGAGAAGATAGATCTCTACCTAGCCTAGTTAGGGAATCCCAGACAGATGAGAGACATGCTTCACAATGGTGATGGTGGTGGTGAAGATAAGTGAATGGTGCCCAAGAACTGACACTGGAAGTTGCCCTGTTTTCTCAGCATGCATGTGACCTGCACACACAGGATCACAGATATCTTCACACACATATACAGAAAGAAAGAAGATAATTTCACATTTTAAAAGACTTCATTGCCTTAGCAAAAGAAAAGGTAACGTTAAGCACAGGTTGGAATACTCAGCAAATCAGTAATAATAATAGTATCTAGTTGAGCATGACTACAAATGTGATAGGTACATCCTGTTAAAAGTATAGACCCACTGAAGTAAATGGCATAATATCACTGGTGGATGGGGAAATGGGATGAGGGAGGTTAAGAACTACAGGATTTGTGTCGATGGGGAAGGTAGATCACGGTGGCAGCTGAATGTGCTCCGGTTTGGGTGTGTAACCAGTATTCTACACAAGACAATTTTATAGGGCTGCTCCAGAGAAAGTTTTGAGAGCATGGTACTGGTTGGAACTGGAGGTATGGAGAGGTTGATCTTTAAAGGCAGAAAAGGCTGAACTCCATGTGACACTTCCCTTTACGTGCTGTCTCTCTGTTGACACTGATGTCTGCAAAATAGTGCTCATAGCTACATGGCTACATATCTATACATCAGTGCTGTCCACCACTCACATTTACTGTGTTTCCATCTATATTTGTCCATTTATGACAGAACAGTCCGACTCACTCCAAGCCAGTGAGAAGGGAGAGGCTCCTGTCCAGGGACAAGGACAGGAACTGTATAATTCTGTTGGTAACACTTCCTGCTCTGACCACAACTCAAGGAGAAACACATTGGTGATGAGTAAAGCCAAACGGGAGAGATGGGATGTTTTTGGAATTTTTCCAGTCGGTAAAGCAGGTTTTAAAGTTCTACAGATGTTGTGAGGAGGTTCTGGGGCCAGGACTTCATGCTTGACTTAGAGACCAGAACTCAGATCCCTGTTACTTTACCTGTGTGTACAGAGTGCCCGTGGAAATAAAAATCCTCTCTAATACGCCATGCTCTAATATGCCATGCTAATAGGCTTACTCAGTGCCTTCCCAAATGGCATTTCATTACCAATCCATCTCAGTTAACTCCACAAAGGATGATGATGGCCCACAGTGAAAACCACATCCTCGCTGGCGACTTACCATGTCACGCCCTGAGCACTGCTTTCTTGGAATCTTCCTGAGAGTGGCTTAGTCTAGTGTATGGAACCTGAGTTTTAGTGAACACACAAGAACTTTGATGGTGCTAACTCTCATGTTATAATTTTTAAATAAAGAAAATTAGTATTAAAAACAATTACATTTGCATTATTACTAAAGTCCTTTAGTTCTCAAGTAGTGCTAATTCTAAGGCTCAGTTCGTTTTCTAATGCTTAATCGGTGATTTTTAAAAGATTAAGTATGATCTCATGATTTTTTTGTTTTTACTTAAGGTTTATTTATGTAAGTACACTGTAGTAGTCTTCAGACACACCAGAAGAGGGCATCAGACCCCACTACAGATGGCTATGAGCCACCATGTGGTTGCTGGGAATTGAACTCAGGACCTCTGGAAGAGCAGTCAGTGCTCTTAACCGCTGAGCCATCTCTCCAGCCCGATCTCATGATTTTTTAAAAATGCAAATACAACTAATATTTTAAGTTTAGTTTAAAATACTTTCCAGATATATTCTTTCTAAATATATATATATATATATACTTTTTGAGACTTTTGAGCCAGTGCTATATAGCACTGGCTGTCCTGGAACTTGCTCTGTAGATCAGGCTGGCCTCAAACTCACAGAGATCTGCCTGGCCATCAATGCCTGGCAAATTGCTTGTATCCTCCCACCCCTTTTTGAGTTGTCCTTTCTATGTTGGAAGCAACTTTAGAAATCTCAGACTCTCCAGATTATAACCCTACAGTTCACAGATCCTGCCAGAGTTGGAACTTATACCCCAGGACTTCCTTTTTTAGAGTTAGCAATGGTTTAAGCTGTTGGCTTATCTCTTAGCTGCATCTCAAGCACACCAAGTCTTGGTTTAATAAAAGTTTAAACGAATTAAGAAATGAATGGCATACCTATTGGCTATGGAAGCTAGCATCCTGCTCTCTCTGACGAGGTACAGGAATTGCTTAAAAATCACATAGGTCCTGTGTTCAACAGAGTACTATCCATAGGTGGAGCTAGAAGAAAGGACACCTTTGGGATCATCAAGTTCGATATCCGCGGCTGTGCGTGGAGAACATGAGAGTTTAAAGGAGTCATACAGTGCTACACAGCACAGGGAGCCTCTACTCCAGGAGATCTGACCTCTACATGATCCTCTTATTCCTGTTATTTCTAGTGTAGTACACACTTCCCAGGGGACAGTCAGGTGTTCAAATAACGATCCAAATATGGTCAAGCCTGTTGACTCTTGTTCTAATTGGTGTATAGGTGGTTAGGACATTGACAAAGCATAAATATTTGCCAAAGAATCATGAGTAAACTCAGCTGGACATAAACTTTGATATGCAAATGATAGAAAAATATGGACACCCCCCCCAAAAAAGAGTTTCTTTCATTTTGATTCTTTTATACTTTTTCAAAATAAGCGATAAGCACACGGGAAGACAAGCCTTGTGAGAAAACGACACTCTTCCCAGCTTCTCCTAGCTCTGGGATACTGCATCGGAAGTGGGGCCTTGATAATCCTTGTAAAGAATAATGAGAAAAAGAAAAAAAAAAACCTGCTTGCCGACAGCAACCTCCAGACAAATGAAAACCTGGACCGTGCCCTGAGAGTTTTAGGTAATCCAGGCTCATAATTTGATTTGAGAAGAGCTACTCCAGGCTACTGTGTAATTACGGCAGCATTCAGCAGGCTGGCTTCGGCTGGCCTCGGAGAGTTCTACTTCATCGCCCTTTATACCAAAGCTCCTGTTGATGAGAGGGCGGAAACAGTAAGTGTAAAAGAAGCAATTAGCAGGCGGGAACCACTACCACTGTTTGAGGCTAACATGCGGTCTTTATTGGTACTTATTAAGTAGATGTCTGGAGCTCTGAGACCGAGGGAAATACTGCAAGCCGCAAACATGAAGAAGAGCGTGGGAACAAGAAGAATAAGGGGAACTTTTAAAAGCAACGGATCTATTTTATATTTTACAAACCTGATCCCAAGGCTAGTTTCCAAAATGATATTAAGCCTCCAGCTCACGTTTATCACTGTTCATGGTTGGCTCGCATCAATCACTGTGCATGACAGGCTCAAGTATGGGCTGAGCTCTTTCCATGTTGTCTTTTCTCTCTCCCTACTGATTTACTCTAGGATCATGGGAGTTGACTTGAAAAATATTTTGGGCAGTTGCTGTTTTGAGTTTGGGTTGCAGTTAAACCCACCAGCAGGGGGAGTTGGGGAGACTAGCAAAAGAGTTAGGTCTCTCTAGGATCCAGCTGCAGAGCTGGCCCTTGGGGACACTTAAGAAGAAGCAAGAAACAACAGTCAAAAGGAAGGAAACAGGAGAGCTCAGAATGGTTTGAAATTTTAGTTTATGGTGTTGAAGATGGGCGAAAAGTAGTCTCCAGTTTGTGCCTTGCAGAGTGACTGTGTCCTTGCCTCTGCTGGCTTGTTTGAAAACAGGTAACACATTCTATCCTCCTGCGGGCTTCAGTCCTTGTCCTGGGTGGGTGCACAGCTTTGCTCTTCTCGTTCTTGCCCCGTTTGGGGCATGTGAGTACTGAAGCAAGGTATGCAAGACGGCTGAGCTTGGAGCTGTCCCAAATAGATGCCCTGCACCTGATTCTGGCCTAGTCTTTGTCCTCAAATGTCTGTCCAATTAAAGCTCTGACGGCCACTTCCGCTCCCTTAGCAGCAAACAGTTTCCAATGTGCACAGCGCCTTTAAAGTCAGCCAGCCTAATGGAAGTATGGAAGGTTGCAGAGAGAATTGCATATTTGGGCTTTGTTTCTAGAGAGTGGTGGAAGGGACTGTGGGCAGAGGGCCACACACACAGTTCTGTTAAGATCTGTTTGAGGCAGCGGGGGGGGGGGGGGGGGTGGGCAGTTGAGTGGCACTGGTGTTGCAGTAGACAGCCTTCATCCTTGGGAAAGTAGTCTTGTTGGCAGCTTACTTTTAGTGTTCACTGGAGGTGTATGCACACCTATTTTCTTCTTGACTCTCCTTCTATCTCTTAGCAACCACTTATGGCAGACCCAGAGAATCACGAGTTAAATTTCATGGGCACTGATACTGAAGAAAGTGTTTGCTTTACTCTTTGGAAGTACGTGCTTGGGTAGGGGAAGGGAGGGACAATGTCTCAGGCCAACTGAAGGCTGCACATGTTGGTGATCAGACCTTAGTAAGTATCAACTGGGGGACATAACTGGCCTCAGAAAACAGGGCAAGGTGACACCCAAAGTGCTCTGTTACATTTTGAGGATGTCAGTAAACATGAGTATGATTATCCTGAAGCTTTTTTTTTTTTAAAAAAATAACAAAACAAAACAAAACCAGACATTATGTGTTCAAATGGTTTTATTTTAAGGTCAACTTCACAGTCATAGACTTTAATCATCAGTTCAAAAGTTCATAACGTAGAGTTTCCACCTTTGCTCTCTACCCTGCTGCCATTATTACATCACCCACATCTCCTTGGTTAGTCATAGTGTTTCTTGTTCAGATTCCTGAATGCTGCTCTTCTCATAAGCCTTGGGAATCATGGGTGACATAGCATCATGATCTTTCAGACAGGGTGGCTGGAGAAGCCCTGAGATCTTCTGAGTAGCTCTTGATATCCTAGTGTCTTGTTAATCCTAGTCAGAAGTTGCCTCCACTTGTTACCAGTTTCAGGATACAAATGCAAGAAACTGAAATTTGTTTCACTAATTATTAGAATACCATTAAAATTACACACACACACACACACACACACACATACACGGCTGAGAACCTTGGCACTTCAGAAACGTGGCAACTGGCAAAATGGGATCAGAAGAACACAACCCTCCCTGCCAGGCTCCTTTTTACGTGCTTTCTTTGTGGCATCAGGCTGAAGAGTAAGGTAATGAGCAACCCCCAGATAGACAGCCTGGAGACCCTGTCTACTTAACCTTGTAAGCAGGGCTTCCAAAAGCAAACTCCTCAGGATGCCTCTCTACTATGAACTCTCCTTTCTCTGGAGAGTAAAATTTTGATGACATTTTAAAGAGATGTTTAAGAATTTAATGCTTTGATGACCCCCAAAGAAAGGTCTAGAATGATAGAGCAATTCTGTTCCCACTCTATCACCCACCCACCTCAACCCTCAAAAGTTCTTTTGCTCTATGTGTAGATGGTAGCTCACAGCTG
Organism: Rhynchomys soricoides; assembly: GCA_019843965.1. NCBI lineage: Eukaryota > Metazoa > Chordata > Mammalia > Rodentia > Muridae > Rhynchomys > Rhynchomys soricoides. The sequence continues at coordinate 1,277,052 of JADRCH010000012.1, forward strand.
ATCAGTGTGCTTTGTAGCGACAGAATCCATTGGCAGTCAGGATGGCTGAACAAAAATAATTTTCTTTTAAGCTCATCAAGTTATAATATTTTTGCAGGACCAACCCAGCAAAAAAACAAAAGTAACTATCACAGGGTTTTCCTAGTAAAGGGAGACACAATTTTTACCTTATTGGGAATGTAACCAGAGATACCTCTATAGTCTTATTCAAACATACATCTAGCCCTTCTCTGTCCCCCCTAGGTCCTTTGAGGCTTGCTCCCCTCTTAAGGGCAGCCTGCAGCTTCTTTGGATGACACCTGAAAGGTGTTAAGTGAATTATCTCCCAGGAGACTCAAGAGCAGAGCGTAAGGAGGACCAACGCTTTTATACTGCCTGCAGTCACTGCACTTGACACCATCTGAATCTCCTGTAAGAAATGCTTGGTGTTCTGCTTCCGGATGCCTTCAGAACCTCAAGCAACAACAAAACCCACTTCCTGCTGTCTGGGAGGAGACTAAAGAACGCGTTTCAAATTCATGACCACAATCTTTTTTCGGCTGATGATGCTAGTTGTGATAGGGTCCTACTGTCACAGTATGGCTCTGTATAAGCAACCCACGCTGACTCAGTGAGCCACTGGTGCATTCCATGGCCCTGTACTTACTATGAGCATTTGGTGACAAGCTGGCCTGGTAGGGATAGAAAACACCTCCCTTCAGAGCAGCTAATCTCCATCAGCTGTTCAGGTCTGTTTCTTACTAAACAAGTCACCCTGGTTGATCTTGTAAAGGCAGCTTCTGACAGTGAATGGAGGTCACATTATTGGACATGTGTCTGTGCTGTCATTGGCCTCTCAGAGACTCTGGCTTGGAGGTCTATGTACATGAATCCCACCATCCTTTCTGGAACAGAGGCAAAGTACACACCCCAACTGCCTTGTGAAAGCAGTACATCTAATCACATAAGGCCTCTATAATGTGGTTTTTTGAATTAAGTGACCCACAGGATATTAATTTGGTGGTAACAGCTCCCAAGGGATGTGGTACTGGCAGACACTTCAAGAGCAGGGAGGACCACTGTTAGATGTGATGTTCATTTCATCTGAACATATGGAGGGCAAAACAATCCATGAGAGCTCTGAACATGCTATATTGTTCCTAAACCTGCCATAAATAAGGGCCTCTTAAAAAGCAGCCAATTAATAAATGTGCATTGAATTACAGTGTTTAAATATTCCATAATATGGGCCCTCCACCACCCCCCCCCCGCCTACATTCCCACTCCTTCGGGGGGCCTCTTCGTTATTCAAGTTGTTATAACATTTTCTGCTGCATGGCACATCAGTTTTGTTGTTGTTGATTGAGTTACTTGGTTGGTCTGCTGCCTTAAGAGAGGGGGAAAAAAAAGACAGAAAGAAAAAAATCTGTAAGCTATAAAATTCATCTTCTTTCTTCCTTTGTCTGGGCATTAGAGTCTGGCTTGGCACTAGAGCCCCACCCCAAACCTCCCACCAAGAGTCTGTCAGATTTCTATAGGCTCCTACATGCTCAGCTGTACCTCTTTTGAAATGATGCCCAAAATCCAGCAGTGTTTACATAAGTAAAAGGGAGTTTTACTTTTATGCCATAACTTCGGCACGAAGCAGAGAGTTTCTACCGTCGCACCTTACACTTTGTTCATAGTTGAGCTTCTATTTTTCTAATGTGATGGTTTTATCCAGATCTGACAACAAATTTCTTTAAGAGATTACACACCCAGAGTGAACTTTTTTCCTGCCAAGTTTTATGGCACACCTGGAAGACCTAAATCATTTTTATCTGTGTTTTAGAAGCTTTTCATACTGAAATCGCTTATCTTGAACTAGACCTGTGTCTTGAGGGGAGCTTAAGGGCACATATTAGGGGTGTGTGTGCATGAGCGCATGCACACGCTGAGGTCATAAAATAATATATCCAAAGCAGATTTATTTCTCATCAGTCACTTCAGAACATCATCTCCGGGACTGCCTCATCTCTTATATGCCTGCTTCCCGAATAACATAGGTGAATGTGGCTGTGAGCTTTCCACAGACAGCTTACACCAGTTCTCATGCTGATCCCCATTCATGTTTGATACGGTCCCCGACTGATTTAAGAGATCTCAGGCACTGTATCTTTTGCATGTGTTTGGCACTATATACACTTTGGTGATAGAAATGATAAAGTTGTTATGTCCCCCCCCCAAGATGTGTTTGATAATTATGCAATATATTTTGAGAGAGGGAAATACTTTCTACGACTCTGGGAATGCCGCTGCATTGCATCAATTGACCTTAAAAAACAGTCACTTTGAGTTTGTTCTGGAGTTTGGAGACCAGTCTGTTTCCTTTCAGTTGTCAAGCTGTCAGTGCGGCTTGTCAGGCACAACTCAGGGATAGAAAGAGTGGCATGATTAGTTGAAAAAGTTGTTATTTGTATATGCTAACACATTAGATAATGTTGTTCATGTTTGGAATTAGTTACATGAAATTAAGGGAAAAACCCTTCAAGTTTTCTGTGAAATTGGAGCTCCCAGTTTTGCCAAGAAGCCCAAATCTTCTTGTTTTCCTGATAGGAGGCTGGCTCAGCAGTAAGCGCATGCTCTCTGTCCCTCCCCCATTAGGCTAGGTTATACCAAGAGTTGCCAGCCAAACAGGTTTTGTTTATTCTTGTTAAACAAGGCGAATTTCTCCTCTTGGTTGTCTCTGCTACCAGAGTCAGCATTTTAAAGGCCAAAAGTTCCCATAGTGACAAATGCCATGTGTATAAACATTTATTTTGTTTGGATAAAATCCCTGTGAGATTAAGAAAAGGATTAGAAAAATCGTGGATAAGTCAGCACATTAATTTCGATGATGTTTCAGACAACCCAAGGATGATCGTGTGATGTTACAAATAATATTTAATAAGAGAGTAGAGAAAAAACAAAATGCAAATGCATTAAAAGATATTGGCTGTTAAATTAACATATAAATAATTTAAATTACTATTACTCCCAAATTACTATTTTCTGTTACAATGGTTTAATTTTACACAAATGTTACTAAATTCTGTCCCAGGTGTAGATAAAGTCATTCCGTTTCTGTAAGAAGTTCAAATTTCCTGATAAGCAGACGTCAAACCAAGAAACAAGCAGAATTAGTAGACAGCCTAATGAATGACGGGAAAGTTGTATCTGCCTCATCCTGTCGTTCCCACACACTCTGGTTACCTCATTACCTGCCCTGGGAATTTGGGGGCCAATTGGGCTGAAGAGCTTGGGTCAGGTGACCAAAACATCAAAATGTGTCTGAAACTCTACCTGACAGATGGGGTTTCAGCGGGGCCTCTGGATAGCTGACTCCTGCCGGGCTGCTGTGCAATTTTCGTATTTGATTTCACGTTTGCTTTAAGGCTTAGCGTTTGGTTCCCCAGCCTGACTGCCGAAGCAAACTCGTTGATGTGGGTTTTCTGTGCAGGTGCGTGGGCTAAATTATTTCCTGTACTCCACACTGCACCCCGTTACACAATAACTAAGAAAACAAACCAAAACAAAAACTGGTCCGTTGCGATAGACTGGTTTTCAAGGGCAGAGGGGGGATTCTAACGTGTTCCTTTTCTTTTATTTTGCTTGATTGGTTGTGAATAACTTTAGGGGTTGATTTTTTTTTACTCTAAAAGATACAGATGATAATGTCTTAAATTTATGAAACTCCAAACCAAGTTTGTGGACCACTGGACACACCTTCCCAGTGTGGGGCTGAGAGTCGGGGCTCTGCTTAGAGAAAAGGAATTTGTAACTCTATCACCTGGCTAAGGTTTCACAGGACAAGAATGGTGATGACAACAACTGCTTGTTTTGTGCAGATGTAGGAAAGCTTTAAAAAAAACATGTGCAGGAAGCCACAGAACGCCCGGTCTTTAAGGGACAGGTGAGTGAGTTGAGTTGCAAGAAATAAATCATTTCATCCTTAAAACTGCAGTCCACACATAGAATCCCTCAGGACACCTCTGTGCATGTATTTGCTTCACATGTGGGTTGCCATTTGTCTTGATTGCTACCATAAGCGTTGGGAGCATTCTGGCTAATAATTCATCCTGAGTTCTCTGGAGAGGAGAACCCATCAGAAAAGAAGCCCATTTGAAAACCGAGTTGTCATGAAATTCCACGGAGAGAGGAAAGTCGGGTGCTGATCACTCCTGTTGAAAACCAGGCCAAGGAAAACAAAGTGGCCTGCGTTGTCAATGAAAAGATACATGTAAAATACATCCCGTGGTTTACACAACAAACCTTAGTATGAGCTAATGATTATACTACATGGCAGAAGCACAAAGAAGACGATGAGGGGGTGGGGGGTTGTGTAAGGGTGGTGGCTCCCTTCATCCAGCACTGCTGGAGCTGCCTCACTAAATCTGAGCTCATCCTTGTGGGCCAGAGAGGTGACTACCCCACGCTCTATTACAGGTGAACAGACTGGGGCTCAGAAGAGAGATATAAAGTGCTCTAGACCATACACCCATTATTTGGGGGGGGTCACGGTGATAGAATCCTGCCCCATTTATGATAGAACTTGCAACCTCTGTTCTCAATGGTTCTCCACTGCTAGCTACAGATGGCTCAAGGATATAAGTTTTTGATGATCTGTAAAGACTGTTAAAGGCCTGTGCTAGAATGAATTGGATGGAGAAGTAGTTGACACTATGCATACTAAAATATCTAAGCACAGTATTTGTGAAGAGTCAAACATTCAGAGGAGACACGGTTGGGGCTGGAGCATTCCCCAGGAACCTGTATCTGCTCTATGGCAGCTGAGCATGAGTGGAAGACACATGCTCTGTGGTCTCTCTCCCTGCAGGAAATTCCATGGAAATAAAATGATCATAGAAAGTGCTGTGTAAGTCAGAGTGAACTCCCATCCCGACAGGTGCCTGCCAAATAGAGTAAGTCAGTGCTCACATGTCTTCCAGTGCAACTGTTCCATTACTAATTCATGGTCCAGGTCTTCGGCACATGCTGTTACTAATATTAGGTTTCAAAAGAGAATAATGAACGGGAACACTGGTCGAAATGTCTTAACATTTTTTAAAACAATGTTTGCAGTGCTAAATTCTATTTCTGGCCTAATTGTGGCCTTTACATAAACAAGAGGAGAGTTATGATGTGTTGGGGGCATAATTGTCCTACAGCTTAGCCACAGTACAGGTACCAGTGATTCCCGGCTGGGAGCAGTGCTGAGAATGTAAATGGGAATTTCTTCCCTTTGAGTCTCAGTGTGTTAGTTTATATCAGACCAGGGAAAGAAAGGTCTCCTGGGTGAGGTGGTAAACCAGAAAGCATGGGTCAGCCTGTGCTTTTCTCTGGAGGAAGACAGAGGGAGGCCTTGTCCAGATGGGGAGACATCCTGTACCTGTGGCCCCAAAGCAAGAACAGCTTCTCCAGTAGGCTCTGCAAGCAGCATATCTGGGAAACCCACAACACTTTAAATATTTTAGCTTTAATTCCTCTTAACGTTGTGCCACTGAATGCATTCACAGTGAATGTGTGATATTGAGTTTGGCTTAATTTGCATTCATTTTGATACCAGTGCAGTTGTAAAATAGAAGCTTTAAATAATCCTGAGGAGAGATGCTGAAACAGTGACTGGATCCCCAAATGTCATGTGGTCCTGATGCAGGAGGCTTCTTACCAAATGGTCAGGGAGGGCCGACTAAATACCTTAAGTGATTCCACTAGATAGCCTGTCTCTCCTCACTACTGCCTTTTCTCTGTAGATCTTATTGGTGATGAGTATTTGAGGAAAAACAGAACAAAAAAAGAGATAAGACAAGAAAAGAAAAATAAAGGGGCAAAAATTATATACATTGATAAGAACATTAAACTTATATTACCTGTAGGTCCCCTCGGTGTTCTGCCTGGCATGGAGTTAGCATTCAGGAATTAGTCACAATTAGTTACAACTGAATCAAAGAAAAAGCACTGGTTTTAAAGAATGTGTTTGTTATTTACTGTGGGGAGGCATTGCAATGTAGGGATGTAACAGTAACAGAACATGAGGTGGCTGTGCTCTCTCACCTCACAGGGATTTAGAGAAATGCCCAATAACAAGAAAACACAGAAATGGGCATTTATAAGCAGTAGAGGGCAGGTAAATGTGAGGTTGGAAATCCCAGATTCCTGCCTTTCATTTTAGCATGAGTCACCCCAGCTGAGCCTACACCTCAGTGTTAAAGTATGACCCAACATACAAGAGAATCTGAGCTCAGCCCTTGGCACTATGCGCGTGTGCGCATGCACACACGTACAAACACACACACACACACACAACATGTCAAGGAAAAAGATTTTTTTTCATGACATTCAGACACAAGCCGCAGATTTCATAAATGATTGTATACGAAGCTTTAACTGAGCTATTTAAAGCTAAAGGCCATTTAATGGTTTTCAGTGAAGTGTGGGCTGATTGGCTTTCCTTACCTGTCTGCTGCTGCTGGGCCTTCCAGGGCTCCTGTTCAATTCTGAGATTCCACTGACATAAGAGTGAGTCTCTTTGGTGGAGTCTCTGCGATATGAAATTTAATAAGCCGCAGGCTCTGCTCTCTTAATTTCTCCTAACAAAGCTCCACAGCAACATGTGGGGCCTGCCCGGTCCATCCACACAGCAGTTATAGGATGAGAAGCTATGGCTGTGCCCCCTGCTGTCTTATTGGGAGGGGCTCACTTCTTGGAGGGACAAATGCTAAGCATTTCCAAATAAACATGGTAACAGGTTTCTGAAAGTACCATCCCAGTGACTATCTCTGAGTTGTTTTTGAGACCGTAACCCAATCTTGCCTGTCGTTCTATCTTAATACTGGCCAAGGCATCATGCCTTCCCTAGCCAGGATGCTTGGTCCTCAAACTTGACCAACCAGAATCTCTGTTCCATAGGCATGCAACCAGATCTGAACAGAAGATAGCTTTCATAGCCCATTAAGGCTGGAGCCAGCCACAGTGGATTAGATGTGTGAAGGAGAAGTCCTGCTTTAATCTGCCGTTGAGAGAATTAAGTTATTAAATTTTATTGACTCTAAATTTCCTCCACTGTTACCTTCTTTTTGGAAACCAGTAGGGAACATTAAGAATAATTTCAGCATAGACACTGGACAATTGTGTTAGTATGTCATACTGGAAAAAGCTGGAGAGTTCCTATGACTGGAGCCAGGGTACAACCCTGTCATCAGGCCTCGGCCTTCCACTCAAGTGGCTCTTTTTTTTGTTTCTGTTTTTTTGTTTTTCCAGACAGAGTTTCTCTGTGTAGCCCTGGCTGTCCTGGAACTCACTCTGTAGACCAGGCTGGCCTCAAACTCAGAAATCCGCCTGCCACTGCCTCCCGAGCGCTGGGATTAAAGCCGTGCGCCACCACTGCCCGGCTCAAGTGGCTCCTTTTATACCTGCGGCTAGCTACTGCAAGACTGAAATCTCTCAGGACACATTCCTCCAAACGCCAGCCCTTTTTCTTACCCAATCCTTCTGTGCCTTCCTCCCCGTCCGTGGTTGTCTGCATAGTCCATAAGTTGCCAGATTGGCTAGAAATATTGAGATACTGTGCAGAAATGCTCACTAATGACTGGAGCAAGGGAAGTCAGAGCTGGAAGGCCGTTCTAGGACTCTGCACATCATGGAGACTGGAGTGATATGTGGACCGGAAATTCACCAGCTGCCTCAGCCCCTGGCTCCTGAACTCTACCCGGCAAGAGCCGTTTCCCTTCAGCACATCTGTGAGGGCCACATCACCAACATTTGCAGAAGGGAGGATTTACTTTTATTGTGCTTTCGGCTCAGCAGATCTGGTGACATAATATCACGCCACGAAGGAGGATTACTCACCAGTTTCTGGAAGCTTCAATTTTAGAAATGAACTCCACTTAGCGCTAAGTGTTGGAACTAACAACTTCCCCTCTCCCTGACTCCCACTCTCCAATCACCCAAGCAACGCGTATTCCTTAATGCAAAAGCCAGCTCTCTTGGGACCAGATGGATATAAATAATTTGCCTTTAGGATGAAACGTTGACCATTCCTCCAGAGTAAAGGTTTTATTATTCTTCTTTGATTATTAGAAACAGATGTGTCATATTTATGATATGACTTCAAGACTCCTCCTCCCACGGATTTATGGAAAGCAGTTTATGTAGGGTAAAATAATACAGCATTTGTGAGTTATTTTTGAAGGGGAAAAAACCAAACAAACAAATAGGAAGATTCCATAGTCTGCAAGACAATCAGGGAGCAAGGGGTTTGGAAGTATCTTTTCACCTATGGTGATCTGTAGGAGGAAGGACAAAAGTCGGGCTGTTATTAAAGAGTAAGCATGCCTGACATGGTAAGACAAGGACTACTGCCGTTCCTTGTTCATCAGTGGATCCCTGGATGTCCCTGCCTCTCCTCACCCTGCTGCTTAGCAGCATACCTTAAAACCACGCCTTCCTTCCTGTTCCTTTGTCCCTTGTGGCATTTCTATTGGCTGCTGGTGAAGCAACTGCTGGTCTCCTCTCTCTTGGCTGTCTGACCTAATGTAATGCTTCCTATAGTGAACAGTGTGGGGTGAGGTGGGCACAGGGACAGGCAGGCAGGCGCATGCCCGGGAAGTGCATGCTGTTGGCTGAAGTCTGAGGCAATGCAGTATATCGGTTTTGCAGTTTGTTACCCTTAATTGCTGTGGATAAGGACTGGAGACACCTCTGAATTTAAACTCTGCTCTGGGGCTAAGGAAATGACTCAGTCAATAACGTGCTTCCCTTGCAGCATGAAGACCCCAGTTTAACCAAATGTCCTCCCCTCAAATGCTAGATTAGTGACATACCCCTGTAGTTCCAGTGCTGGAGAGCTGGAGAGAAGCAGATCTGTGGGGCTCAGTGGCCAGCTAGGCTAGCCTCCTTGGCAAGTTCCAGGCCAGTGAAAGATCTATTTCAAAAAAAGGTAGCTGGCAACTGAGGAGCGGCACTCATGGCTGTCTCCTGGCCTCCACACAAATGCACCCCAATACACAAAAATAAATTTTAAAAACCCAAAACTTGTTTTGCCATTTATAGGAAGGGTACAAGCTTTATAATAGTCTGTATCCATATTTTATGGCTTAGTCCCAGATTATATAGGATACAGTTCTAAAAACCCTGATCTTTATCACTTGCATATCTAAAGAAAAAAATTTAAACAATTATTTTAAGTAGTATCCTAGCAAGACATGGTAGTGTGTGACTATAAACTCAAGAAGCGGATGCAGGAGTGTCTAAAGTTCAAGGCCAGCCTGAGCCATACAGTGAGACCCTATCTCAAATTTTAAAAAAAGGAAAAATAAATGTATTCTATTCATATTCTCTGTATCTAGAGGATAGAGGTATGCCATAACCATTTTTTAATATTTCAGAGTAATGAGAAAGTGATCAAAATTATGTAAAATGCTCTGGCTTAGTCTATCTATGCAACAGACAGTTAAATATAATGGTCTCCTTATTCTGCTGTGATTGACAGCCAAACTTCGGAGTAATTTGCATCTGATCAGATAGCAGGTTTTCTCCCACAACCTTGAGGGCCAAACCTCTCTGCCCTTTATTGTGACATCATTTTCCCTTTGACCCTTTGGAAAAACTGAACCTCACATCTTCTTAAAGTGTCTCTTTGGTCCTCCTCGGATGTATACACTAAGTAATTGTCTCTACTATATGATCACAGCAGAGCTCAGTTTTGCAAAACGTGTCCTAATTAAAATTGTAACCAGACATTACTGGAATGTTCTAGAAACTAACCTAGAGACCTGGACTTGTTGTCTTTTGAAGTTTGGGTGAAATTGCAGTGCTTTCCATGTACTTGATTTCCTATCTTTGCAAAGGGGGAGGGAGTGCAGGAGAGAGGAATGTTGAGAGCTGAGGTGCGCTCTTACACAGCCCTTCCTCCTTTTCCTGTGGTAGAAAAGTGAGGCTGCAGCTTGGCTGGTCCATGGGGTTACCCTCAGAAAGTCCTTTTTACCTGCTTTATTTAAAGTGGAAAGAAAAGCGCAGCTGAAAACACACCCTGAGAGAAGCTGTCTCCCCTGGATCAGACTGGTCTCTTTTCATCTTTACCTGAAGGTGGCCTGTGCCCAATTTAATGTATCTGTATCGTTTATTTCACCATTAGTGGGAAAAACCTCCCCAGGCCTGCTCACAATGGTCGTAGGGCTCCACAAAAAAGATACACAGGGACAGTGAGCAGTTCTCACTGCCCTGCTTGGAACCCCTTCTTAAGGTAAACTGCACACATGGATGTGGAGCCAAATGTCAAGGTTGAGGAGGGCAAGCTTTAAATAACAGAGAGGTTCTTTCATGAAAGCCTTTGGATGCTGTCACCCAGGAGACAGAGGAGAGCCCTTCATACAGAGAGACGTGTAGGAAGGAATCAAGACATGTAGGAGGAAGGAAGATGCTCTACAGTCTGCTGTACCAGGGAGTTTTGGTATGTATCAGCTAATCTTCATTGGCCACAGGTATTTTGATTATTCTATCCCAGAGGCATAGAGTAATAATCGGACACACCCTGAGGGTGGGGATTTCTCCAAACACGCTCACTGGTGCTGAAGCCAGGCTCTCTGCCCCAGTCTTTCTCTCCACCCTTTCATGTAGATGTGGACCAGTGTTGACCCTAGTATCTCCAACTCAATCAGGTTCAAATTTAGCCTTTGGGATATCTCTATCCCAGTGAGGCCAATTAAAGTCCTTGGGGTTTCTTAGAGAGGTCACGTATGCCCTCCAGGGAGGAAGGACAGCTGTAGTGTGGATGGCTATAGGCTGTTCTTCTTATAGAATATACTATGGGGAGATCTGACAACCAGTATCGAGTATTAATTCACAGCAAATAAAATGTAAGGCTTATGGTGGTCTGCTGTTCCTGTCTTCTACAAAGCAATGCTTAGAGATTTTTTCCCAGTTCTGACATTGATGGGTCTGTGCACTGGCATGTTCAGTCCCGATTAGTGTAAATTATTGGCTTTCCATGGGGCTCTTTTCAACCAATAATCCTATCTAATATCTTCGTGATTCACAACCAGAAGATTCGGGCTGATGTTTTGTACAGTACTACGCATGTGATGAAACATGTTCTGTCCTAGGTGACACAGCCTCGAACACAACATTAGAAAGTTCTTTTGTGGTTTATCACTGGAGCAAAATATTGACAGAGTTGAGTGTAGTGGAGGAATGCTAATATCAGAGTGAAGCTTCTGGGTAACTATAGTTCTAATTATCTTTTGTCTTCTGTCATACCTTCTTAAATGGGGGATTGCAACCCTATAGAAGCTCCTGTAAGTGAATGTGGGGCTTTGTGTGAGAATGTTGGCCACAGTAACAGGTTTCTGGACATAGCAACCAAAATTATTAAAAATCAAACACATGATGAACCCCAGGAGTTTCTGCCAGTGCTTGCCCGTGTTTTCTCCTAGGACATGGCTGCAACCTTGGTTCTGAGCATACAGCATGAGCACTTTCCAGGGCTCAACCCACCCAACCATGAAAAGCCAACCAATGATGTCTGAGACCTGAGGCTCAGGGGTGAGGTCAGTGTGTGTGTTGTGAATGACAGTGATGTATGGTACACAGAAAGGTTTTTGCCCTTACCTAGATGTACTAGTTCAATACATGCTCTTTTTGTGAGACAGTTACCCACTGAGCAGCCCTGGTTGGTCAGGAACTCCTCTGTTGAGCAGGCTGACCTCAAAGTCACAGAGGTCTGCCTGCCTCTGCCTCCCGTGTGCTGGAATTAAAGGTGTGTGTCACTGTGTCTATCCCACAAGACAGACTCTTATATTTTCCTGACATCATTTCTCAGTATATAAATATCAAATTAGGACATCCTTAAATTATGTTGAATGTTTGGCTTTTCAAAAATGCTGTTTGAGTTGATTTTTTTTTTTTTTTTTGCATTTCATTTTTCTTTTTAAAGGTTAAGCAAAGGGCTGGTGAGATGGCTCAGCCTGAATACCTGAGCTCTATGCCGGACACACATGATGGAAAGGGAGAACTGATTCCCATAAACTGTTCTCTGACTTCCACATGTGCACTGTGGCACAAACATGTGAGCATACTCAGGTGCACATTCTCTAGATGCACGTGCACACACACATACACACACACACACACATTCAATAAATGTACTAATTGTGTTTGGCTGCTTGTTTTGTTGTTGCTGTTATTGTCGTTGTTCATCATAATATTTTTCTTGATTTGGGGGGGTTCACATTATATACCTACTCACATTCACTATCCTTCCATGTCTTCCTCTCCCTCCCCCGACAACAAATTTATTTTTCAAGTCCAATTTGTGTTATCTATATACTCACAGGAGCATGGTTGACCTCTCAGTGGCCTGCCCCTTAAGTAGAACGGAGTCTTTCCCCTCTGCAGCTTGCCAGAAGCCATCAGCGGTGGAGAGCTACACTTGAGCATCCTTATTACACTTTTGAAAGAGTTCCCTTCAACAGCTATCTGTCTAAGCTGTTGCTTCTTTGGGAGTGGGGTAGGGGTTGTCACAGAAGTCTTCCGTGTTCCTCTTTCTCAACTGTGCATCTGCTGTCATCGGTGCCATCGCCAAAGTAGCTTCCTTGCCCTTTATAGTCATCAGGAGGATGGATCTCAGGCTTCCACGCGGTTTCTGGCAACACCACAGACCACAAAACAGCCCCCCAGCTGCAGTAGGATATTTAAAAAGAAGATCAAGCTGAAAAATACAATGTGCAAATTCACTTAGAGTGCTAACAACCAACATTGGTGCTTGTGTAGGACTCGGATGAGCTGTGATGGTAAAATCTCTGCCCTGCAGGTTAAGAGTAAGGAAGAGCTTTCTGCCACCAAGCAGAGATATGGCCTCCCTCAGAGACAGGCTTCTCCAGCTAGGGATCCTGGCTAGCTATGTGTTCTTGGTGAAGGTAAAATTGACCTTCTCTCTCCCTCACCCTCACCCTTTCATTCCAGATTTTGTTCTTGATAGCCTCTTCTGTTCACCTATAACTGTACGTGGATTCACTGGGCAGATGTCATCAAAGGTTATTTGTCAATGTAAGTATGGCAAAGAGACTAAAGCTGAGCAAAACAAAATGAAATGTTTGTGTCTAAAGTAAATTTGAGAACAAATTTAAAAGAAAATTCATATTTTTTTTCTACTATAGTAATCTGGTTGGCAGAATGACGTTCTCTGTCCCATTCCCCATGCCTATATCTTAATCCTTAGGACCTATGAATGAGTGAAGTCATGTGGCAAGGGGAGCTAAAGTTACAGCAAGAATTAAAGCTCATAGGAGGGAGGACTTAACCTTGATTGTCTGACTGGGCTCCTGTAGTAAGTGAGTGTGTGTGTGTGTGTGTGTGTGTGTGTGTGCACACAGGTAGACATGCGTGTATAGAGACTCTGAGAATATCTTTTTTTTTCCCAGTCACCATTTGCCTTTTTGTTTGTTTGGTCACAGGATGCTGTCTGCATTAAGAAGTTAGGAGGAATTATGGGTACTCTGTGTGACAATAGGCAAGCCTTCAAACTCAGGAGAGAGAAATGGAGAAACAAGACTTAGAAGAATTGGTAGTCCAATGGAAACTGTCTAGGGGTGAGACCTGACTCTTGGAATAGTTTATGAGTTTAGGATTACACATTTACTCTTGGCAGGAAAACAACTTGTATTAGCTCTCCAGTAGATAAATAAACATAGTGTTTATAAAATTCAAAACCAAAGTGTTAAGACACATAACCATTCATGCTTTAATTATTTGTAGTTTGCTTAAGAGAATTTATTTTTTTTTACAGTAAGCATCATACTTCTGATTCAAATTTTCAATGTGGAATCAAGCAACTGGTTTAAAATGATATTTTTAAATATAAGTTTTAATTGATTAAATTGGAAAGTTTGGCTAACTACTGCACTTGCAGGGAGTTAAAAATAATGAATTTATATACTACCATGAATGATATTTAAGGTATTTAATTAAGCATATCCATAAAATTGTCAAAATATTAATTTTTGGCTTTTTAGAACTGATTGTTAAAATATGTTAAGCTTGCGTAGTATATGTTACTAATTTCAAAAGTGTAAAGAAGTTATTTTTTTTTTTTTATTGAGACAAGGTGTTGCATACATTATAGGCTCTTACTACATCCCATGCTAAAGCTTACTGCATCCCATGCTAAAGCTTACTGCATCCCATGCTGCTTAAATTAGCTGCCTTCTTGCCTCAGCCTTCTGACTGCTCTAGATTAGAGGTATGAGTCAGTACACCTCACTGAAGCTTTTTTTTAGAGACAGGGTTTCTCTATGTATCCTTGGCTCTCCCAAAACTTGATTTCAATCAGATTGGAGAAGAACTTGTGGAGATCCATCTGCCTCTGCCTTCTCAGTGCTGGGGTTAAAAGCATGCACCCACATGCCCAGCTAGCTTTGATTTATTTCTTTTAACTATAATGGATTAAACCACCAATATTATTTATTACCTGTACACAAAAGCTACTTTCAACACTATGAAAATTTCACCCTTAATGCTATTGATCATTACAGTAGGAGAGTCTAGTAATGGGCATCTGCCTATTAGTGGGTTGGTCCCCAGACATTTTAAAAAATTCACACCATCAGAATAGGTTCAGTCAATAGGCCTATACTGTTTGGACCTTAGACATCTCCTGATTGTTCTCCAATATTATTTTGATTCTTTGATAATTTCCTGTGTTCAGGATAGTTTTATGTCACATAACATAAGCTAACATCATTTGAGAGGAAGGATCCTCAGTTGAGAAAATGCCTCCCTAAGATCAGGCTGCAGGCAAGCCTATAGAGCATAGTCTTAATTAGTGACTGATGGTGAGGGCCCTGCTCATTATGGGTGGCACCATCCTTGGGCTAGTAGTCCTGAGTTCTATAAAGAAAGCAGATTTCACAAGTCATGAGGAGCAAGCCAGTAAGCAGCATCCCTGCATGGCCTCTGCATCAGCTCCTGCCTTCAGGTTCTTCCCTGCTTGAGTTCCTGTCATAACTCCATTGATGATGAACTATGATGTGGAAGTGTACGCCAAATAAACTCTTTCCTCCCCAACTTGCTTTTGGTCATGATGTTTCATCACAGCAATGGTAACCCTAACTAAGACACCTTGGATGACTATTCCTTTCCAAACTTTCAATCTCGTGTGTTCAGTTGCTTCTGAAGACAAGAGATATGAATTTAAAGTGTATCTGAACAAGAAACAAAGACTGGAAGGTTTGTGACTGAAGAACTATGTGAAACAAAATGAAAAACAAAACACTTGACACAAGGTGGGATAAATTATAATAAAAGTCTATATGTTAACTAAAGTGTTCACTAAGAAAACCATTACCGCAACACAGGTTGGTTTGCAGCTCCCCAGCCCCTGCCCACCACACAAAAGATTAAAAAAGAAAGGAGGAAAGGAAGTGGGCGAGACAGTCCTGTGATCATACAGACTAAAACAGTAGACTTCAAAGCCTTGTGAGAAGCCATCCTTGTAATCCACAGCTTAATTTCTAAGCACCAACTGGCAAGATGGGTTCAATGGCTTAAATCTTCATTAGGATGCTCACTAGGATACAGTCAGAAAGACTCTGCGAGCACTGGCACATGTGTGGTAAAGTGCTAATTTCCACTTTTGTCTTTTTGTTTGTTGTTTGTTTAAACCTGCTTGAGGTTGGTGATTACTTGTTCCTTATTTCATGAATTTCACAAATGTCATCTTTTCACCTATTTACTGCCATTTCATCAGGCAAAGATCCATTGTCTCTATAGTGTGTTGGATTCTGCTTGGGGTTTTGGGGGCAGAATTCAGTTCTGGTGCTGGAGTCTTGAGACTGAAATGTTCGGTTGCCTGGCTTTTTCCCCAGCAACCTTCAGCTACAGCCTTGGTCTAGCCTGCTTGTTTAGATTTCCTTACAAGGACAGGGAGGAAGGCACATGATTCTTGCTCTACAGAAGTCTTTGCTTGCTGCTTGTGAGCCTTGAGCTGTATAGGCAGTTTGTGTTCCCCCTCCTGTTGGAGTCTCTGCCTGCCTGCCTGACATTCAAGGCTTGCTTCTGTGGTGAGTTGATCCCGGAATCTCTCTTCAGGGACCTTTCTGGTTTATTTTGTCTCTATGGATGTGGTAAGATGTTGTGGAGATGGAGAAGTTATGCCTACTGGAGGCTAGAGCCAGCTGACCCTGGGGTGATGAACTGCCTAAGTCCTCCCCTGCACTCTGGATTCTATTGCAAGTCAGGTCACAGGCAGTACTGTCCTGTAGAAAGCTCTCTGTTCTGTTATCCAGGTCCTGTTCCTTTCCTTAGTCTATATTACTAAGAATTTTTCCTGACTTGGATATTATGATAGATGTAGCACATGAGTGATGATACAAACCACTTAAATAATACATACTTTAAAAAAATTAAAGGCTAAAATGATTTTTATTGAAAATAAGTATTTTTATCACACAGTCTATTCTGATCATGGGTTTCCCTTCCCCATCCCCTCCCAGATCCTCCCTATAGCCTTAACCACCCAATTCTCTCTCCTTAGAAAACAAACAAACCAGAATTTAAAACCCAAAACAAGAAGCACGTGCGCACATGTGCCCCACGCACCCATGTGCCCGTGCGCCCCCACCTCACACCAATGAAGAGAGAAAAAATCTACAGAAACACCATTGAGTTCATTTTGTGCTGGCCATCTACAGCTGGGCATGGTGCCTTCCCTTAAGTATAGTTTATATAATCCAGTGATACTTTATTGGAGAAAATGAGTTTTTCCTTTTATAAGTGATTGTCAACTGGAAATAACTTCTTGTTAGGGTAGGATCTCATATCTAGTTCATCCTCTCTGGGCTGGGAACCCACCTGGCTTGGACCTGTACAAACCCTAAACATGCTGCCACACTCTCTGGCCTATCGTGTTGGAGGACACTGTTTCCTTGGTGTCATCCACCCCCTCTGGCTCATACAACCCTTTTGCCTCTTTTCTGCATAGCTTCGTGAATCCTGAGGGGAGGGGGTTGATCAAGACATCCCATTTAAGACTAGGAATTCTAAACTCTCACTTTCTGAACATTGTCTAGTTGTGGGTCTCTGTATTGATTCCCATCTACTGAAAGAGGAAACTTCTCTGATTATGGCTAAGCAAGAAACTGATCAATGGGTATAGCAGAATGCCATTTGGAGTCACTCTATTGGTATGTTCCTTTAGGAGAACAATAGTGTTTGGTTTTCCCCTGGGCCCATGGCCTTTCTAATGTTAGGATCTTAGCCACCCAAGCATGGTCAGTCATGGATTCCATCTCATGTAATGGGTTTTAAATCCCATTACATGATTGGCTACTCTCATAATGTTTGCACCACTATTACACTAGTCTGTCTTGCAGGCAGGTCACCATTGTAGATTGCAGGGTTTGTAGCTAGGTTAATGATTAACTTTCTCCTCTGGTAGCTTGCAGAGTACCTTCTAGCACTATGGACACTAGTCAGTAGGGGTGAAGTCTCTAGGTAAGCACCAGCTTGATTCTTCCATATTCAATGAGTTATGAAAGTGTTGTCTTCCACAATAGGGCCTTACCATCCATTTGTGGAAAGCAACCAATAGCTATGGCCATAAACTAAATGATTTGGGAGTTTCCATTGGGGTTACACTTTGGTCAACAACTCAATAGATGAGATGTAACCCATTCCAGGTAGTAGAAGTTTCACTTGGTGGTGAAAGGTGTCTAGCTGGGGCTTTGTCTCCCTGTTACTTGGTTGTAGTGAAAGTTTTGGCTTCTTTAAAAATCTAGTTATGTTATGTGAATATGTTTTTATTTTAATTCCAGGCGTGGGATAAGAAGATGCTTCACAGTAAGTGATTATGATTTGTATCGTGCTCTAGGAGGGGTGTGATGCCAGTGGCAGACAGTTTGATTCTGGGGAGGAG
Source organism: Rhynchomys soricoides (assembly GCA_019843965.1). Lineage (NCBI taxonomy): Eukaryota > Metazoa > Chordata > Mammalia > Rodentia > Muridae > Rhynchomys > Rhynchomys soricoides. Next base: position 1,294,957 of record JADRCH010000012.1, read on the forward strand.
GCTGCTGCTCCTGGCTGCTGTTGTTGTGGTTTGTCAACGTCAAGAGCAAAAAGATGGGAAGAAGTTGGAGATATTGTGATGATGGAGATTGGACTGGCCCCAAGAAACACAACATCCCTAATCAGCAGGAAGTAGTTTAAAGAAGTCTACTCTCCCCTTCTCTTCTAACTTTCTTTCTCTCCTACCTAGTGTTGGGGGTTGGAACGGATTAAGGTGGAATAAAGATTGGAAGGGAGGTAGAGGAGTAAGAACTCAATAAAATCGACCTAAACAAATTAGTACCAACACTTGGTGACCTCATTCATAATTCTTTCATATATGTATATATTTTAAGAAGCTTCTATTACAGAAGGCTTCCATGTGACCCCTCAAAGGCCCTTAGTATTAGTTGTCTCTCCCCACATTCTCTCCCTTTCCTCCTTCCCTCTCTCTCCTTGTTTAATTCTCTCATTCTAGTCTCCTCCCTGTCTCTCAATAATTATATATTCTACTTCATTTTCCTTGGGAAATGAAGTTGTTTCTTTCCCCCTACTCCCTTACTCTATACTCAACCTCTGTGGTTATGTGGATAATAGCACACCTATTGAAGGCTTAAAAGCTAACATCCTCATATAAGACAAACACATACTTTGTCTTTTGGGATCTGGGTTACTTCTCTCAGGATTTTTGTTTTGTTTTCTTTTAATTTTGATTTGAATTTCACTGATAACTAAGGATGATGAACATTTCTTTAATTGTTTCTCAGGCACTTGTGTTTTAACTTTTGAGAACTCTGTTTAGCTCTGTACCCCATTAATTGAGGTATTTGGTTTTTTGGTGTCCAGTTTTTCAGTTCTTTATATATTTTACATACTAACCCTGTATCAGATGTGTAATTTATAAATACCTTTTCCCATTTTGTAGGCAGCTGCTTTGTCTAAATGCTTTGCCATACAGAAGCTCTTAACTTTCATGGGGTACTGTTTGTTAACTGCTAGTCTTAGTGCCTGTGCCATCAGTGTCCTGCCAAGAGCATCTTTTTTCCTGTGCCAATGACAGTAATTAATTTTACCTATGAATATAATTTTTAAATTGGAACCGTCTACTAACTTAGTCCTAATTATTAGATACAGGTGATTGTGGACGAAAACAGTTAAACATGCTAATACTCAAAGGAATGTAGATCATAAGGTACCTGCAGTGGCTATTTCTGATTGCCAACTTCACTGTATCTGGAGTGAATTACAATCCAGAATTAGAAGGCTCACCTGTGATCTAGACCTTGAATCTGGAAGACACAAGTTTCAGGTGTGGTGGTACGCACACCTCTAATCTGGGCCACACCTGCTGCTGGAGATCTACATAAGGACATTGGAAGGAGGAAGATTCAATCTTTTTCTCCTCGAGCCTTGTGGGCCTGCTAGATCCTCAGGTTTTCATTCACAGCTACTGCTGACCATAAGTCATTAACAAATTCCCTTACTATATAGAGACTACCTATAAGTTCTGTGACTCTAAAGAACCCTGACTAAAACAGTACCATTTTGAATTTTAAAGGTTAGAATGAGGTGACATGATGCAAAGATACCCACTAAATGTGAAAAGATGGTGCTGTTGCCACATTTATGAAAAGAAGTTGGGTGAGTGATATTAGGGGCCCTGGAGTACTCATACTCTTGAGACATCAGTTCTGTTTCTAGGGATTTAGTCGAAGAACTTACTAATATATGTGAAAATGATGTCAAGTATAATGTGGTCTAAATATAGAAACTAAGAGTATACGTGAAACTCCTGCAGGAGTTTGCTTAAAGGCACGACAGTGCAGCTGTTATAGTGGACCATGTAAGATCAGCCAAACACATTCATGGCTCTTATGATGTACCTTAAGTAAAAGGAAAATTAGTTCTAAAATAACATGTACTACAGCATCCAGCTTTAATTCTTTTTGCATCATAGGCTAAACAACAGAAGTCTGCGTGCCAGCAGACTAGCGATGACCTTCACTGAGTGGTTTGATTGTAGCACAGTTAGTTTTTCCTTAATCAACGTTTACATTTCTATTATTCTAATTAAAGAAAAATATCTGAGTGATTAAATGCCTGATTTACGTCACACATTCTGAAACTTTTGGGGCTCAGATCCTTTTTACTTTCCTAAAGCTACAAAGGAATCTAAAGACATATGCACAGACACACAGACATACTAGAAAGTGTGTGTGTGTGTGTGTGTGTGTGTGTGTGTGTATGAGATATAAGTTTTAAAAATTCTAAGTATAAAAAGAAAAGGATGAATACTCAATCAAGGTGGAAGGCAGCTCCTTGGAAAATACCAGAACATTAGAGAAAAACTTCTTCAAACTCCACAGCTTTGCGACTGACTCCACTGAGGTGACAAGGGATTGGAGAAAGGATGACCTCATGTACAGAGAGCTGGGATAAGTGGCTATGTTCTCTAATGAAGGGACATCGGCAGGACCTGAAACACTGTACTTTTATTCTATGCATCTCAATTGAAGAGACGAGTCTACTATATACAACTGAGTGAGGAGGCAGGTTTGGCCAATTTTGGTTTCTATGGAATAGTCTTAAGCTGTAATCAAACAAGAGGAGGAAGCTATAGTTGATATTTTCTACACACACTGTGGATATTTACACACACTAAGGGAGGCTTTTTCCTTTCCATATGAATGATGCATTTGATTATAGCTTCATATGGCTGTAATCCTGTCAACAACACAACACTTTGGAATCAACCACACATCCCCCACTATAAAGAACCTAGACTTTTACATATTAGTATTAGTATATTTAATATTTACTTGGTTAAAAACAGTGAATACACTCATGCTATACACAGCACAAAACCTTAACTATGTATTAATAATATAAAGTTAATTGCAGAAACTGTGTAGACCATAATCTCAGATCACAAAACATTAAAATGAAAAAATAGGACGTTTTATTCCTGCCCACTTAGGAAACACACATTATTGTTGTGGATAGCCCTCGGGCTTTTTGTATTCTGCTAATTCTGCCCTCCTATGAGGGGCTTCAGACAAGAAGTTAGTTACACCTGTGACTTCTTGTGTACTAATCCCCTAATGAATAAAGGAGCCAATCACTGGGCATGTAGGGGGACTTGGAGGTCGGAGAGAGGAAGAGAAGAAGCAGGAGAGAGAGAGAATCCTTTTGGAATGGGGACAGCATGTAGGTAAGATGTAGCTACTTGAGTCTCCTGGTATGGTGGAAATGCAAGGATTCGCCACCAGAGGAATCAGATTTAAATAAGGCTTACAAGATTAGGTTTCAGTTATTGCGCCCAGAGATTGAGTTACCATTGTTTCTGAGCTAAGTTCATGTTGCGTTTTCTTTAACACAGCTGCTCGTCTGGGTTCCAGAGAGAAAGGTACAGCGCCAAAGTGTGGGTTTGCCTGATGTGCACCACAGAGGCCATGGGGGTATTGAAACTTGGGGCTGGCGTGGTAGCGACCATCCAGTGGGAACCTAGTGAGCTGGGTGGAGAAATGGTGGAGCTTCAGAGCTCTTTGAGATAAAAGCAGGTTGGCCATTGCCTGCCAGTGCATGGCTGGCCAGCCTGACGTGATGAGAGAACCAGGGAGTAGTGCGGGAACATGCTGCTACCATACCTTTTATTTTAATATTTCCTGCTACACATTATTCCTTAAAAATAATTAAAAGAAAATAAATAAGAAAGACCTAACATTTTACTGGGATTGGTCAGGGCTTTAAGATAACCAGTCAACCCTATGGCTTCCTTCCTCCTTCCTCTGGCTGTATGCTTTCATTCCAGTACAGCCAGTGTCAGGTGGCATGTGGGAATCAGAGTACAGAGCACTGGGAATTCTTTCACATCGGGAGCAACTGAAGCCAAACATGTCAAAATTAAATAGGAAATATAATAAGAAGTTTTAAAAATATGAGATGAAGAACCTGGGAAGAGTGGTATATACTTTGTAATCTCAGTACATGGGAAATAGAGCCAGGAGAATTAGGAGTTCAAAGTCATCCTTCAATACACATGGAGTTTGAGGCCAGCCTGGGCTACATGAGATCCTGTCTAAAATGAAACAAAGCAAATAACTAAAGCTACAGATATACCAATATATCTATTTTGTATTTGGAGGGATTAAGTACCAAAAAGCCAAAGTTTATTCATATATATCACAAAACACGTGCCCATCTTACAAGTTAACTCAAATGAAAGGGAAGACTCTATGTAGATGACCAGAATTCACTGTGTCTTTGCCGTGATAGATAGCAATGCCAGAGTTGGTAAAAAATGAATCTGTCTGTCTGTCTATGTATCAATGTATCAATGTATCTATGTATCTATGTATCTATCTATCTATCTATCTATCTATCATCTATCATTATCTATCATTTATGTATATATGCATCTGTGTGTCTATCTTTCATATATATATATATATTATATAATAGAATCACCTATATATATAATATATATATAATAGAACATCACCTATGTTTCTATGTATCTGTCTGTCTATCTATCTATCAAATATCTAAACAGGATTTATTGGGTGGCATAGAGACTGTGATTTGACTATTCCAACAATGGTTGTCTCTCAATGGATAGTCTGAGCATCCAATAGTTGTTGGGTCCACAAGGCTAGTCACAGGTAGTCTTCAGTACACATTGGAATCCTGAAGAAGTCAACTCTAATATTAGTGAAGAAATGAACTTGCCAGTGAGAGTGAAGGCAAGTAGGCAAAGACCAAGCACCTCCTCCTTCCATGTCCTTTATGTAGGCTGCTACTGGAAGGTGTGGTTCAGATTCCAGGTCTTCTCACTTCAGATGATTCAACCAAGAAAAATCCCTCACAGGTATACCCAAATGCTTGGATTTTACTTACTTATAGATGTAGTAAGTTGACAATTAAGAACAGCCATCATACCATCTATCTGGAATGTTTCCTAGACTCATTGGAACAGAGATTGAGTCAAACAATTGAATGTGGTTCAGTGTCAAGACTATGGGTGAAAGACACTCCTGGGTGCTGGGTAAGGTGTACATCCAAGGCTATATGATTTGAGGTCTCATACCTGAAAAAGATTAAAAACACAAGCCCTTCACCAACCCACAGTGAGCGAACAAAAGTGTGAGTATTTTCTGTCTCAGCCAGAATTTCTTCCTGCTTAGTCTGTACTTTAATTATTTTTTTTTTTAAATTCTGAACTCCAAACTGCAAATGTACCAATGATCCTTTAATAAGAATAATCTGAGAAGTTTTATTGCTTAAAGGTATACATCTTTAAAAGTCAACCAGAAAACAGACGGTCTCTCTCATGTATCTCTAAGCCCTGAAAGCCAGAGTGGTTGTATACTTGGCACCATTCCCTGAGTTCAACAGTCAGGCCAATTAGGGGGATTTGTCTGTGTTAATTTTTTCAGGAAGGCTGCCTTTTGCTCAGCCTGAGATGGCCCCAGGCTGGGGCTTGAAGCTGGGATCTTCCTCATTGGATTACAAAGTCTGATAAAGAAGGGGGGCGTTTTAACATGGGGGAAATTTCAGCCCTCTGCCCAAGGAGTTGGTCACATAACAGCTGTCAATAGTTTCACATATGGGGTTCTTTCAATTACAAGAAATTTAACTCATGATCTTCTCTGTGAGGTACCAAGGCTGTATCACAGGGCACAAAGAAGATGTCTACCTGGAGACAGGTGGATTTTAACTTCATAGTGTATTTTAGTCTTGAATTGATGCTGAGTATAGGAGACCAACCTAATGGACCATCTCCATTATTAATCTCAATGCATCTATTTTCCTCCGAAGGCTTCTCACCACATCCTCTATGGGACAGCACCAGACAGTAAAAGAGAATTATCGAGCGTTGTTTTTACATATAAATTTTCATCAGTTTTGAAGCTAATTGAAAAATGAACTGCTGCTTTTTATTTATCTTTTTAAAATGGAATGCCTTTATATAAATTGTTCCACCAAAGAGAATTTCTTTGCACTAGGCGTTTTCAACTTTCTACCTTATTATACTGCAAATCCAAATGAAATTCTCTGTAACACACTGTAGGTACTTTTGAATGTAATTTGGAGACTTTTAAATTACAATATCAAACTGAAAACAACTGAAATCTCACAGGCTGGTAATATTCTACCTCTAGTTGTTGCTTTTCTGTAAAACAGTGAACTACTCTTAGTGAATAGCTCTATTTTTTTTTTATTTTCATATTTTATTTACATTTCAAATGTTTCAGATCTCCCCTTTGGAACCTCCCCATTCCCTCCGCCTTCCCCCTGCCAATATGGGGATATTCTCCAACCCACCCTCCCACCCACCCAACCACTCTTGTGTTTCCTCCTTGTCATTCTCCTATACTGGAGGATCTAACACCCTCAGGCCCAAGGGCCTCTCCTCCCCCTGATGGATAACAAGACCCTCCTCTGCCGCATTTGTGTCTAGCACCATGGGTCTCTCCATGTGTATTCTTTAGTTGGTGGATCAGTCTCCCAAAGTATGGGGGGGGGGGGTCAGGCCAGTTGCCACTGTTGCTACCTCCCTGGGGTTGCACACTCCCTCAGCTCCTTCAGTCCTTTCTCCAAGCCCTCCATTTGGGATGTCACACTCAGAACTACTGTTGTTGTGAAGTGACTCTTGGGTATTTCAAACTTTTGGGCTAATTGCTCTATTTTACATGACTTTCAAGGTGGAGCTCCCTGAATCAGTGTCTACTAAGGTAGAGAGCACCATGAGGAAGACAGATAAGGTGAATTTGTAGAGATGAAAGATGTAGGGTGAGATCGTGGCATTTTCTCAGAGGGTTTTGCTGACATCTGCTCCCTCAGGCCAACACATGGTCATGCTACTTTAGCTCTGAAGACTGAAACAGTCTCTGGGCAGTGAGTCTCCTGAAAGTTGGTACCACATTTTATTTGCCTGCCCCCATTGTGATTGTGACTAGTCTAGTTAACTCTTCTATATTTTGAGTGGTTTGTCAGATGTAAAATGTTTAGCTCACTTTTCCTCTCACACCTTTGAATCTCATCTGCAGCTGGTCTTTACTACTTTGTAAGTTCTTCTTTCCTCCGCCCTTCTCCTCTCCTTTTCCGCCATTTTAACCCCTTGACGCTAGATAAGAGAGAAGAAAGGATAGAGAGGAAAGGAAAGAGATCCCTGTATAAAGTCAGAGGTCAGAAATATTGTTAGACTACTTCTTGCTGATTAGGAGCACTGAGTTCCTTGGGCAAGTTTGATCTTCCTTGTCAGGATACCTAAATTCTGCTTCTTCTTGTTTCTTCTTCAAGAACAACTACTTAAGAAATGATAACCAACACCCAAAAAGATCAACAACCAACCAAAACCCACCTCATGTCACACAATCACAGAAACTATCTGTAGCTGGCAAAACCATGCCTCTGCTAGAGCATGAGACAAATCATAATCAGCTGCTTCAAAGCAGCCCCATATCCCCACACCTGGGATTAAAGCAAAAACAGATCCCTACACTATTTTTGTGCTTTTTAAAGAAACCAAAATTCAAACATTGTCAGTACACACATCTCTGGTTTTATCTGCCCACTGTTATACATACACATACACACAGGTACACGAGCGTGCGTGCATGCGTGTGTGCGTGCGTGTGTGTGTTGTAGTAATACAATGATGTGAACTAAGATTTAATGAGTGACTTTCTGAGAGATGATCTGTTTCTTTTGCCTTTCTCTTCCCTTCTCATTAGTTTTTCTTCCTTGAGAAAAGATCTCACCTTGACTCCAGGTTCTTGCTTCAACCTCCCAGGTGCTGGACTTACAAGGGAGAGTAATCACAGCTAGTTCTGTTTCCTAATCTCATATTCTAGCACTTTCCTTTCTGCTCCCTTGGCTGCAGCCAACCAGGTCCTGCTAGTCTGACTCTGGGCCTTTGAGCTGATTGTATTGACTGTTCTGTCTTCAATGATCCCACTACAATGCCCTCCACTTGAAGCACAAGTTTTGAGGTCTTCCTGACACTCTTGTGGACTCTGTCATGTTTCTTCTTTTGTCTTTTTCACTACACTGCTGTCACCAGATTGGGGTCAGGGAGAGAAACACCACTTATTTATTTTGTTATTTTCATTTGTTTTGTTTTAGTTATTATCTCTCTTCTTTTGCTAGAATGAAGCTTTGTGAGCCAGAAACAGCTTTATTCATGCAGTTGATCTTCAATAGATATTTGTTCAATGAACAATGAAATGACTGAACAAATGAACTAGTAAACACAGGAGAGGCTTCTCAATGCTTCATTTTACATCCTGTATCAACTTAGGCACCCCTGGACACAATGCTATAGATCTTCTGCTCCCTACATCTTTGCCTGCTACTTCTTTTCAACATCTGCATTTCCATTATATTATAAAGTCATTGGGATTCAGTGACAGTGTTTGTTTATCTGGCATGCTGGGCCCTAAGTTCTGCTCCTATTATAGCCATAATCTTATCACACAGAAGAAACAGACATAGTTCACCTTGTTTGTGATCTAAATTAAGGACTGTGGTGTTCAGTGTGGTTTAGTTATGCAACTATAATATAATCTATAACCTATAATCTATCTATCTATCTATCTATCTATCCATCCATCCCAGGATTTACATGACATAGATATATCAAATCAGTGTACATTACATATATGATGTATTTTTCAAGAATTAAAATATCCAGTTGAACGTGTTGTTTTGCTTTTCTTGTTCACACAGGTATCCCAGTGACTGATTTTGTAATCCCTGATCCTCAGTCCTGGGTACTGGAAACCTAGCAGAAGAGATTCTGAATTTTGTCAGCAAGAAAACCTGGTGGTGTCTGGGTTTAGCTTTCTCTCTTAAGCAGTTCTATGTGAGGAAACTAATTTCTGGTTAGTCTTTATTGGCTGCCCCTTTTTGAAGTGAGAGTCCTAGGAAGTACGTTAATGCTCCATTCATATTTGCATATGTATACTCACACTCGCTTTTTCATAGAATCAAAATTATTTTTCTGGGCTGAAGATTTAATTGTAAGTCATTCTTTTATTAATAGTGATGTATAGATTTCTGTCATGATGAAAATTTAAGAACCACATGTAGAAATTAGTGGGTGGATTTAAGAAGTCAGTACTGTGTATCCTATTCAAAGATTCTCTGGGTTCCTGCTTCAATGTCTTTAGCATTTAAGGGTGTTTTCCAAGCAACACTATTGAAGCCACATGTGGGGGTGGCAGCCTGGCTGTACATACAGGTTCTGGTTGTCCTAGAGAGGAGATAAATGTTTGGACTTAATTGCTAAAAGCTGGGCGCATGTGTGGGAGGTGTTAGGAAAATAGCTCTTACTTGTGTGGAACACTTTAGACGCCTAAACACATTAGAGACTTAGCTCCAGTTCTGTTACTTCCCGACAATACCTTCAATTATTGTCTCTGGATCTCATCTTTTCAGAGAAAGCATGTAAAAAATGTCAATTTCTTAAATATTAACAGCCTTGTTGTTTGGAATCTCGATTTTTCACTCCAACCTTCTATAAGCCTGTCCCAGGGGATTAATTTGATGGTTTGATAATGATCAGACTAATTGCCTTAGAAATATGCATAGATGCATCTAGTTCACATGCAAGTCTATTGAAAGTGACCATTGTTTTATTTTGTTTTGCTTTGGTTTTTTGTTTGTTTGTTTGTTTTGTTTTTCATGCTGAAATGACTGTATATGACTAAGGATGAGAGAAAGAAAGGTGTCAGGGTGCTAGCCCTATTCCTGGCTTGGATGATAGCACACAGTCTGGTTTCAGATTCCTAATTTATCTGGACCATTAGAGGTCATTATCTGTACCTTAGAGATTTGCTGAGATACTGTGGTATTCTCACTGCTCATTCCAGAAGCATGAATATACCAAAGTAATTATATCAACACATCAGTGGGTTACTGAGATAAACTAATCAGTTTGATTCTGTGAAAAAGCTAGTGTGCAATATACATTTGGAGACGTGAACAGAACATTAAAGCACCTCCTAGCAATCTCACCAGAGAAAGGGGATAATGCAACTACCATCTGGTTTGGATTGTTTACTTTTTAAGCATGAGAACCTGAGTTCTAGCCTCAGAACCCACACTAGATTGGTGGCATTCTCTTTTAATCCCAGTGCCTGGGAGATAGGTGGATCCTTTGGGCTTGCTTTCTAGCCAACTTAGCCGACTTGGCAAATGTGGGATCACTGAGAGACATTGTCTCAAAAAAGAAAGGTTGTTAGTACCTGAGGAACAACACCCTAGTCTGAGAAACAACACTCCTCAACAAAAGTTATCCCCTGGTCTCTCTCACGTATGTGCACACATGTACACAGACAGTAGCACACATGTGCTCATACACATATGCATATACAAGAATGGCTAAATAAACTAGACACAAGAATAACTGAATAACCTAGTGGTCAGAGTGATTGTAACATGACCTCTTTCTGCTGCCCAAGGTCAATGTGCCCATGTGTGCATTCATTGTGCTGTCCAGCACCTCTCCATGGGTGATATGTATTGTTAATCTTTTGCTATGACCAGTAGTATCTGTTGTTGACTGAAGCTGCAGGAGTAGGGCCATGCCTAAAGGATTAGCATGTTCTTCAGGAATGCTATCAGCAGTACTGACAATTTTGACATTTGTCTGGATCATTTGTAAATTAAAAGAGAATGATGAGGTTAAGGACCACATTATTTTTCACTCTCAGGATTTGATTTCTTATGGTCAAGGAATCTTACCCATGAATCTGCTGCCAGCAGAGGCTACATGTATTCAAAGAATTCTAACAAATTTAATTTTCGGAGAGACAAGTCACTGTGTGAGGTCTCCATCCTGTCTTAAGGCAATTGGTTGGTTCATCTCACTAAGTCACCAATGTTTGTTTGATTACTTTGGTATATTCATCCTCCCTAGGGTGAATAGTGAGGCCAACACCACAGGATCTCAGAAAATGATCTCTAGTGGTCCAAGTAAATCAGGAGTCTGAGACGAGACTGAGTACAAGTTATTCAAGGTGTTAACACCTTGACCTTCCTCTGCCTCGTGCCCACAGCTGCACAGTCCCCTGCTCCCAATGACTTGACCTCTAACAGGCACCAGACGGTGATCTTTGTGATAACTATCACTGCATCTTTTAGGTCTTTATCTTGTCTGGACTTGTAGTGGACACTTCACCTCTGGTATCTTTGTCATCTTGTCCTTTAAGCTAACCCAATCAGTAACCGAACTTTATAAAGTAGAAAAGCCCCTAAGAAGGTTATTGTCACCATCGAAGAATAGTGCCTAGAAAATTGAGGCACTTACTCACACTGCCTAAATAAAAGAAAAACCAAATCCTTTAAGGCAGCCGTTCTCAAACTGTGAGTCACGACCTCTTTGGGGGTTGAATGACCTTTTCATAGGATTTGCCTAAGATCATCAGAAAACACAGATTACAATTTATTACAGATTTATATTACAATTCCTAACAGTAGCAAAATCACAGTTATGAAGTAGCAATGAAAACAATTTTACGGCTGGGAGTGACCACAATGTGAGGAACCATGTTAAAGGGTTGCAGTGTTAGGAAGGCTGAGAAATGCTGCCTTGAGAGAAGCCCATGCAAATGAAATTGAGGGAGTGTTTTGCTTTAAAAAAAAAATGTATTTTCTTCAGTGATTATATACTTTTACCAATTGCTACAGATAGAGAAGGTTACTGATTTTAGATATAAAACAATGTGTCGTATGAAATATGTCTACAAATTAATCACTGTAGGATATAGTGGCACAGTCTTTTAAAGAGGGAATATCAAGCAAAGGGCGGCAGCAGCAGGGTGGGGCTAAGGCCAGCACCGAGAAGGCCGGGTCCATCCCATAGAGTTCCTTATGCATTTATTCATCTCTCCTCAATTCTCCCATGATGCTAGCATTTGGTCAAAGTAAAAACTTTCAAGTGTGGCTGATGTCAAGTTCGTTTTGGCCATATCTCAGAGAAGGTCCTGGGTAAACACTAATTGCTAGGATGGTGTTTAGACAAAGCTGCCATGTCAATAAGACATGGCAACCTCTGAAGGTCATCAGTGAGCATTCAGACATGAAGTCCAAAACACTGGTTCAAACGTGGGGTTTAAAGCTCTATTGTCATAATGTCGTAAGGTTCCAACGCAAAGCACAATGAATCAGTCCCTTATTTGAACAGCCAATTTTTTTATGAAATGATAAAATCATGCAGACGCTTTACTTAAAAAACCATGTAGCCTTCATAAGCTTTATAAATCAAAAGCTTCCTCCTGTGATCTGTATTACTATTGGACACTAAGTAGGTACTGCATACTTGGGTGTTTTCAAGTAAAGATGTTGTCTCCTGAAATAATTACATCAAACGCTGCAAATTAGGTCAAAAAATGAAAGCACTAAATTCTACAATTTAGAAAAAAAATACAAGACTCATTTAAAACACTTTTATTTGCGGATTAAATGCAACTTTTTCATATTTATATGGACCCGTGCAGTTCGAAGGCCTTGGCGATGTCCAATCCTGTCTGTCAGTGACAGTGAACTGGGGAGTGGAGCTAGGTTACCACGGTGGTTTCAATGACTGGCAGGTGAGGCCTTAGAGTCTAAGCTACTTTCTGGGACTCAGCCACAAGGTCTATCAGAAGTCTCCTGTCTTCCGTTTACTATACTCTTCCCTCTCTGTCCCTGAAGTTCCAGGACCCGAACTGTCCCTTCCTTTAGGGGACAGTGTAATTTGTTGGCATGTTTACATGAGATGAACAAAGGTAGACTGTTTAGAACTGTGACTGCTATTTCCCCAAATGGATCATGCAGAAGAAGGTGTTTACTGCCTGGCAGGTCCCAGCATTGCACGGAGAAAGGACCAATGGTGGGGGTCTGCCAGAATCCCTCAACTGAATTCATGGACCAGTGAAGTAGGAGAGACTTAGATGTCACAGAAAACCCTAACATGCAAATTTTTCAATTTGTGGGAGGTGCTAGGGGGAAACCAGATGTTATATAGAATAGTTTTGTTTTGTTTTGTTTTGTGTTAAAAAAAAGGCTTCAGGTGATTTGAGAGTACAGTTCACTCTTGGGTCTGTTAGGGGAAAATGCCTGTAGGAAGATTTCACAAGGCTCTGTGACGACATTGAAAATTAAGTTTCCATAAAGAATTTCAGATGATGGTCTCTAAATGCTCTATCACTGAAGCTGGTGCCAGGTCCCCACAGGCATTGTGGAGAGAAGTGGATAGCCATGTTTAAACCTAGAAGTCCTGCTAAGGAGGTAACTTGCACGGCAGGCAGGTAACAGCTGGTTGTTTTACTGAAACCTGTCAAGCAGCTGCCCGTGGCTTTCTTGGTTTACACTGCTTTTCCATCTGTTTTACCTGTCTCTGCTTCTAAATAATTTATTTTTCCATCTGCATAAACAGAACACCTGCCTGAAGGCTAACTCTTTCACCTAAATAATTTAAAGAAAATAAACCCTTTCATCTTTATTGAAATAATGTAGTGGCTCTCCAGAACAAAGCCCTTAAATAAATAATCCTCGGTGACATTTCTAGTATTTAACATTATGCTAGCAGTTTGAAACATTAATATCAATCTATTTTTTTAAAAATATAAAATGCCATTCCTTAGCTTTTTTCATTAAGGTTGTGTGTTTTGGAAACTGTTTTGGCTTTTAACTTTCTTGCTAGTGAACTTTCTGCCTCCCCACTTAGGAGAACTATTATCTGTGGGTGCTCTAACTCTCTAGATCAGTGGTTCTCAACTGTCTTAATACAACCCTTTAATACAGTTCCTCATGTTGTGGTGACTATATAAATATGTGTGTATGTATATAAACAATAACAAAATAAAAATGATTTTATTACTTAAGTGTAACTTTCTACTATTGTGAATTAAAATATAAATACCTGATATACAAGATATCTGATATGCTACCTCAGTTGAGAACCACTGCTCTAGATAGCTATGAGAAATAGCAATACACCCATGGGCCCAGTGGTAACAGTTTATTCCAATAAACACTGCTTCTATCATTAGCTAAGGCACACAGCGGAGACTAGGGGTGGATGAGATCTGTCTCTCCACAGAGGTTCATCTTGTTGAAGGAATGATTTCAGGTTCCTTTTTACTGTGGAGGAGATGCTGAGCTTATGGTCCAGATTTCTGAAGCTTAACATTTGAGCTTGTACAGATCAACTCGTCTAATTATTTGAATGTGTTTGTAAGTATGTATGTGCACTCGTGTGCTTGTGAGGAGGTCAGAAGTCCACTTCAAATATCTACCTCACTGTTTGAGATGGGATCTGTCACTGCTCCTAGAACTCATTGACCCAGCTAAACTGGCAGTCATCAATCCCCAGGGACCTCTGTCTTCCACTCTCCAGTGATGGGGTTATGGACACTCACTGCCCTCCTTCCCTTTTATGTGGTCGCTATGGATCTGAACTCAGTTCCTTATACTTAAATGGCAAGCTCTTAACCTATCTCTTGAGCCATATGGGTCGAGTTATTGATAATCTTATGAACTCTTAGCCATTCATCATTTCAGTGATGAAAAGTGTCTCACAATAACCCTGTTCAGTGGCTGAATATCTATGAGACCCTGGGCAATTTTGTTTCCTCTTTGTGAACACTAGCTTCCTCATCTTGAGCAGGGCGAGAGCAGAACCTGTTCTGTGTAGTGGAGATGGTGATAGCATTCTCCTGGGGCCTCTGGTGTGGCTGGAGTGCAGCATTGGGTTCAGTACCCTTACTTGGCATTCATAGCAAATGTTAATACGTTGAAAACTCTGGAAGGAACAGTTCAGTGGTGAAGGAACAGTTAAGAGACATATTGCTCTTCAGGGGGCTCAATTCAGCTCCCAGCATTTCTGTGTGAGAGCTCACAACTGCCTATAAATCTAGAGGCATCTGACTCCTTCTTCTGGCCTCTGTGAACACCTGTACACCTGTGGCACTCACTCATGCGGACACACACACACATAAATGAAAATAATAATAATATAAATCCTAAAAAATTGGCAGCTCTGATGAACAAGATTTAAGCAGTTTTAGAATGAATAAATTCTAAGTAAATTCTAAAATGTTTTATATGATTTTTTTCTTTCTTTTATACAGAGAGTACGGAATGTAATTCTATTTGAAGAGCATGGTTGCTAATGTCATGAGTGAGAGACAGCATACACGGTATATACAGGGAGCAACTGTGTACAATAACCCAGCAAGGCTCACCACAAGTCAGTGTGGTTCTCCTAGCTGTTCCTGGAGAGTTGCATTTGTGAAATCTTGTTCTGCTTTTCTTGGTTTGCTGTCTTTCCCCAGCTAGCAGCTGCCATTCTTTCCATGTTTGCAGGCTCTCCAGCATCAGTCTGTCCATCATGTCTGTTTCTGCTTGCAATCTATTGCCATTCTAACAGACACATTTCCAAGGGATGTACTTTAGTGCAAGGATTTGAAAACATTTTGTTTTCATTGGCCAGTGGCTCAAACTGTGCAAGATCACTGGTTTCTGCAGACTGAAATGCTAACTGTATTGGCTTGCAAATCAGATTCTGCAAAGACACATTAAAGTGCTTCTTATGCTTCAGTGTTCACCATGCCAACTAGAAAAGGACTGCAAGACACCCTTATACATTGAAAATTTTAGTACTTTCAACTGAACTACTGAATAAGACAAAATCACAAGCCAAGAAAGCAAACATGGGCTATGGCTAATAACCTTTTTAGTTTTGTCTGAATTAACTGTGTTCAAATTACTGAAACACAAAGAGACCTGAGACATGGTCATTGAGATGGTTTACAGGTACCATGTCCCTTATAGGCTCCCTGTTTACCTGGTCCCCAGTGGGCAGTGACTTTTGTAGAAGGAGTGGATCCTTAAGAGATGGAGCCTTGTAGGAGGCACTACATTCCTGGTAGTGGGCCTGGGAATTCTGGACCATCTGACATGCTTTCTCCTGAAAGTACTTGTTTCTTTACTTGAAAAGCTACAGTAAATCATTTCAAGATCCTGCTGCCAGGTCTTCTCCACGGGGAGAGACTGTAGCTCCTTTAACCATGGGAAAACTAATCTTTTTTCCTTAACACGCTTCTTGAGATGCTGAGCTCTGAGTACAGAGTTGAACTTGACTGTGGTAGTAATAAAGAGGAGAAAAGAGGAAAATGTAAATGTTGCACACTAAAAAGGTTGAGTGTGTTTGTGTTGGCTGTGTGACAAGAGAGGTTGACATAGAGCACAGACTAATATTGACGCTGCAACTATAACTTCACACACTTGTACACATGCCACATGTATTCATATACACACACCTACACTCCTACACACATACTCACGTACACATGCATGTACATACATGTAAAATGTACCTACACATATATTCATATATGCATGCATAGATAGTACATGTGTGCATGCACATACATGCATATACATGTGTATATATGCATATTTACATATATATACACATACACACATATGCATGTACACACATACATGTAAATACATATACACATACACATTGCTCATATTCAAATATGCATATATACATATATGCATATATACATACATACATACAACATACACGTAATACACACCTACACCCATGCACACATACATGCAAACACAGACATCTAGGTACTACACACATATATATATTCTCCTCTGCCATTCAGTTGGATCACTTGATAAATGGGCTGGAATGATACACTCAAATGAAGAATATGTTGCCTCCAAAAATTTAAAAGCTGTTTCTTGGTTATAGGAGGGAATTTTCAAAGGTCCATTTCAATGAGCCACTACACTATAGAAATCTCACTAGAGTAGAAGTCCCTGGATTTTAGACAGATCTATACAGCACAGTATCATTTCAGTAAATCCTGAGTAGTTGCTATGTCTGCTCTTTGGGTCCAGTGTAGTGTCTTCAGTTTAGACAGGTGTGTTATTTTGTAAGAAGGAAAGACAATCAAGATACCATCACACTGACTTGTAACCTAGGGTTAGCTGGAAAATTGTTCAATTTTTCAGGTAGAACAAGGGAGGAGTTTCTGACCAACAGAATTTGACAGTGGTAATAATGAAGAAGAGAAAAATCTAATGAGACAAAGTAACAAATTAAAAGGATCTTCTCTGTTGGCTACATAGCAAGATGAAATCATGGAGAATACAAATAATGCCTCATTCTGCAGCCAAGAGGGAGTTTTAATGGTAGGTGGAAGGAGATAGGAGAGGGATAGGCATCAAAGCATCTTCTATGTCATGTAAGACAAGGAGGTGGCTGTCACATGGATGTGTCTCTACATATCTGAGTGTGTTGTGTACATATTCCTGCCATGTTGCCTTCTCCTAACTAAGGACAACATTTTCATCCTCAGAGGACTCCAAGAAAGATCCTTCTCTGAAATAAAGGAAACATATTTTTGTGGTGGTTTGAATAGGAATGGCCCCCATAGACTCATGTGTTTGGATGCTTGGCCCATAGGGAATGTCACTATTAGGAGACGTGACTTTGTTGGAGTAGGTGTGGTCTTATTGGAGGAAATGTGTGACTAGGGGATGGGCTTTGAGATCTCAGAAGTTCAAGCCAGTGCACTTCTGATACATTGGATCAAGATATAGAACCTTTAGCTCCTTCAGCACCATGTCTGCCTGCATGCTGCTATACTTCCCACCATGATGATAATGAACTGAACCTCTGAAACTGTAAGCCAGCCCCTATTAAATGTTGCTGTGTCTCTTCACAGCAATAAAACCCTAACTAAAACAGAAGTTGTTACCGGGAGATGGAGTATTGCTGTGATAGGTCTGACCATGATTTTGTTTGTAGGAATCTGGACTTTGGGACTTTGGATTTAGAAAATCAATTGAATTCTTTAAGTGGGGTTTAATCAACCATACCAGTAGAAGCATAGAAGACATTGGTGCTGAGGATGATTTGGACTGTGGGGGCCTTGGTCAAGAGATTTCAGAGGAGAAGAATGTTAGTATGTGGTCTAGAGCCTGTTCTTGTGATATTTTGTTGAAGAATGTGGCTGCTTTCTTCACCTTGTCATAAAAAAATCTGCCTGCAGTTAAATCAAAGAGTTTTGTATTAATTGCCTTGGCAGAGGAAATCTCAAAATAGCCTAGTATAGACTCTATTTGGTGATTACTAGTGTTCCCTTTGTGACGATCTATAATGGAAAGGAGCAAGCTGAGCAAGAAAAAATACAAAATGTACAATTTAAGGAGAAAGGGAAAACCAGGAAATGTAATGAAGATAAGTCTTGTGTTCAGGAGATAAACAAATTAAAGAAAATCCTGATATTAAATGCAATAAAGGAACTAGTGACTTCAGGGTAAGGTCTCGCTTGTTAAAAGGTGTTAAAGAAAAACTTAGAGCTGAGAGTGGGGATACACACCTTTAATCTTAGGCAGAGGCAGAGGCAGAGGCAGAGGCAGAGGCAGAGGCAGAGGCAGAGGCAGAGGCAGAGGCAGAGGCAGAGGCAGAGGCAGAGGCAGAGGCAGAGGCAGAGGCAGAGCCATCTCTAGGTTCAAAGTCAGCCTTGGATCCAGAGTGAGTTCCAGGACAGCCAACCTTAGACAGTGAAGGAAACCATGAAACACAGAGAGCTGGTGAAGATGTGATTTGCAGAACTTCATAGCTTTGGCCATGTGATTCTGGCAATAAAGTCAAGAATAGAAGAGAGGGGTTATGGAATCTCTTTTCATAACTAAGGAAAGCCTCTGAGACTGGGCGTGTGGCAGGGGTGTCCCTGCATGGAGGCCCAGAGAGGCAATTGTGTGAAGCTGTGAAGGCAAAGCCTGGATTGCCTTGGAAACCCGAAGATGTTGAAGATGCCAGAGCCTTGGAATACCTCCTGAGGAAAACTGGTAACAGGGAATGGAACCAGCCCACGAGAATGTGTTGCAGTCAACACAGCTGAAAAGAGTTGGAGATCTAAAGAGCTCTTCAACATCGTAGTTAGAGCTAGAATTTGGAGTTTGCTCCGCTGGTTTTCAGTCTTGCTTTGGCCCAGTATCTCCTCTCTATGCTCCCTCTCCTCCCTTTTGGAAAGGGAAGGCATATCCTGTGCCATTGCATGTTGGAAGTATGTGATCTGTTTTATTTTTTATTTCTACTTTATTGACATTTCAAATGTTTTCCCCTTTCCAGATCTCCCCTTTGGAACCTCCCTATTCCCTCCCCCCTCCCCTGCCTCTATGGGGGTATTCCCCCACCCACCCACCCACCCACTCTCATCCTCCCCCCTTGGCATTCTCCTATACTGGGGGATCTTGTTTTTTGTTTTGTTTTGTTTTTTGATTTTTTTAATTTTGTTTTTACAGAGGATTACAGTTAAGAGAGTACATGAATCTCAAAAGAGACTTTGAACTTTGGACTTTTAAAATGTACTGAGACTATTAATAGACTATGGAACTTTTGAAGTTGGACTGATGCATTTCTACATTATGGTATTGTTACAAGCCTGTGGGGGCCAGGAAGTGGATTGTACTGGGTTGAATAGGAATTACCGCCATAGACTCATGTGTTTGAATGCTTGGACAATTGGCAGTGGTACCATTAGGAAGTGTGGCCTTCTTAGAGTAGGTGTGGCCTTGTTGGAGGAAGGATGTCACTGGAGGTGGGCTTTGGGGTTTCAAATGTTCAAGGAAGGCCCAGTGCTTTTCTCTCTTCTTGCTGCTGGTGAATCCAGGTGTAGAACTCTCAGCTCCTTCTCTAGCACCATGTGTGTCTGTATGCCGCCATGCTTCCTGCCATGCCAATAATGGACTGGACCTCTGAACTGTAAGCCAGTGCCAATTAAATGCTTTCTTTTATAAGGGTTGCCATAATCATGGTGTCTCTTCACAGCAATAAAAATATAGCTCTTCTTCCTGCCTTGTCAATGCTCTGGCTCAATGCTAAGGGAAGCAAAGATCCCCTGGGTGCTGCACTCTTCCCTTCTAATGACAATCCATCTTCCTAGGTAAGCCCGCAAGCGTTATCCAAGAAGGTAGAATAGCAGAAGATTGGAGAGTTTCTTGTTTGTTTGTTTGTTCTTGCTTGTCTAGGCTCTGTTACTGCAGCAGTGTAGTGTTTTATGGCTAAGAATGGAGTTTGGAAGTGAGCAGGGGAACAACATCAATTCTCTTCATAATTTTCCAATGATTGTGAGATCCCACAGTGGATGATAGCCATTTTCCTCCTTCTGATATAGGAAGAGATTGTCTAGGTGGCTAAATTCTCCAAATTCCATTGTAATTAAATCAATATTTGGAACTGAAACTTGTGATAAGATTGATAGTCACTACAGGATTTGAATCTTCTGGTGGATGACACTTCTCTGGTACTTATTTCTCCTATACAATACCTTCATAATTTCGTCATTAGATACATGGACTGCATATATTAATGGTCATCTACAAAGGTATCTGAATTTCTTTATTTCCTATAAAATCGAAAATAATGTCATGGGTCTGAAAGTGTAACTGAGTGACAGAGTTACACTAGCAAGTGTAAGGCCCTGGGGCTGAGCTTCAGCATTATGGGAAATAAGGTAGAACAACACCTTCCCATAATAACTATTTACGAATGAATATTTATTATATGAATAGAAGGATGAATAAAGGTTTATCAGATTAGGAATGGCAGATAATGTTGTGGGCGCTGGTGATCTGTTTGATATTCCCAATTATATTAAATTAATTTTTTTGTCTTTGTAACTTAGATGATTCCCTTATGGACCACATCAGAGATACAGCAAAGCTGTAGCATAACCACTCATTGTTACTATGTTGCTGAATCGCTCAAGTTCTCCAGAAGCTATTTCAGTTCTTTTACAAATTGACCTAATCCTCAACTAAAAATGGTTTCCTTCCAGGTCTATTTCCTCAACCATGCAACATGTTTGTTTCCTCCTGGGACTGTCAGGCATTTTCTCCTTTGCTTCTGTGTTTAAGAACTTGGGGTCAAAGACTTCCAATGTGACACTTTGTTGAAAATGCAAAATAGTGCAAAAGCAGAACAGAGAAACTAAAGCCTAAGGCAGTTCCTGGCTCTCTGCCTTCCTCTGCATTTACAATGGGGGAGAATCCAGGGGAGACATGACTCCCTTCTGGAGTCTGTTTCCTGTGGCTGTCTCCAGCCAGGAGAGAGACTGACAGAGCGATAACACCTGATGCCAGCCTCTCTTGCCCACTCAAAGACCCTTCCTCAGGTGTCAGTTGCTTGGCTGAGCTTCGAGGTCAACTAGACACCTCCCTTGAGGCTTACCTGGCCTGAGGGACACAGCTAGCAGAAAATCCTCTGAGGCTGGGCAGCTGTTATCTGAGCTAGGATCAAAGGCCCCCTCTGTACTCCAGAAAAATATCTTCCAAACTGGGTCTCTTTCTCCATGATTTGAATGAATGTTGAATGAGTCCCCAGGGACACCAGTTGCTCTGCTTAGGGACAGACCTAGAAATGAAAAGTCATCTCCCTTTAAGGCCTGTCTGTCTGAGCATTTCTATTCATTGGAAGGCCATCAGACATGATACAGGAAACTGAAGCAACAAAGACATGGGAGGATTAATATTTTTGACTGTCTTTATTTGTGTATTAACGTTTGTCTCCGCCCCCTCCACCCCTGACATATGACATTGTTTCTGATAACTTTCACAGTGTCCATGAAAGACACAGAGAGCATAAAAAGCCATTATTCACCCTTTTGGGTTTGAACATGAGAACAGTAAAAATAAGCAGTAACTTTTCTGAACTGGGGTTGTGAAGTGATACCATCTCTCTCACCTTGGAACAAGTATTTTTTTTTTTTTTTGAGCTGTACAAAGTGGGGACCTTAAACTAGACAATCTGATTGTTCCTCGTGTAAAGATGGGAGTCCAAAGGCTTGGGACATCATCTTCCATCATGGAGATCACCTGACTCTCCATCCAGTGGTTTAGAACTACAGAACTGATGACACGAGTTAAAGGTGAATACATGATAGGCACAGAATGTGTACTTGAAAGAATGCAGCGCTTGAACGTATACTTTTCTGATGAGGCCTTTAGAATATTCCCATTCTTGTCTGTCTGAATGTATTTTGCTGACATTGTAGTACAGCGGTTTTATTCCACACAGTTCAGGTTTTCTAGTTAAGATTTCTGTGATTGGTAGCACTGCCAGTGGTAGGTGAGGGGTCAGATATTTTAGTCATGGCTCACACTATTGTACAGACATCTGTTATATTGAATGGATTATTTTGTTTATCAAGTTTCTTTGAATAGCAATTTCAATTTTGTATCTTATTTCCTTCTTTGATGAGGGTATTGCTGGCAGATGCAAGCTACATATTGGCTTGTTTCTTGCAATTCTCTGGCTTTTAAAAAAGTTTTCTTTTTCCTCATCTTAGTATTTTTCTTCTCAACAACTTTGTTATTTTTTTTAAGAAATTAAGTAAATGAATACAATATCCTGAAGTGAAGCATCTGTAAATCTGTAATTCTCTTAAGAAACATCTCTTATCTCTCCAAGGTCAGTACTAATACCTCAGCTTCCTTTTCTTTCCTATTTTTCTGTCTGCTTTTGCCTAATTGGTTTATCCCTAGCACCTAGCTCTTTTTTAACAATGAATGCTAGCTGAGACAAGAGTTTGGGCCTTTTCACTTCCTCTTGAAAAGTTGTTCTACCTGATAAAGTCACATCAACTCTCTGATTAGCACTTGCACCCCAGTTTGGAATTGTAAGGGCCAGTGTCGGGTCTGTAATCTGAATGAACAATCTGAAAGCTAGGTGATGGGGGCATGTGTTGGCAAATTTGAGGACAGTATCCTAGGGAACCACGAAGCTACCTTCAGGATAGCCAGTTAGATGATGGTGATGGTGGTGATGATTTAGGTAGGTAGTACTCTCCCAAAATTTAATCTCAGTTATCATCTGAATCATCTTTCTGCTATCTATCTATCTATCTACCTGTCATCTATCATCTATCTATATATAATTTGTCTATAACCAATCATCTATCACCTATTAATTAATTTATCTATTACCTATGTCTCTATCATCTCAACTGTCTGTCATCTATTATCTATTCTCCCTCTCTCTATCTGTTTTTCTCATGTGTCTTTATTCAAATCCCACAGCAAACCAGTTCAGTGTTCCCATCTTCACATCATACCTGAGAAGACTCAGAAACCATAACACTAAGTCCAGTCCCTAAGTTCAGAGTAAGTGACGACTAGTGAACATAGATAGGTGCTTGGTAGGTGACAGATAGATGATAGAGAGGAAGCTGACTGGCAGATATACAGAGTTAGGATCTGAACCGATGTAGCTAGGGTGCAAGGCTGTTTGCCTAGCCCAGTGCCCTGTCACTCATAGTGATATAACAGAAAAGTGACAGCTGGATATTTCTGCATATTGTGCTGGATATGAGGAATGGGGAGCCAACTTGACTTGCCTTTCAGTGCTTTATAGTTGGAGATGAGAAGGAGGACATGAGGTAAGGATGGGTATATAGGGATGAAGAAGGGTGAGGAAAGATCTGGGTAGACATGAGTCAACCTGAGCAAAGACTGAAGGAATGAAGGCAGCTGAAGGGGAGGGTACATGGGTTGTAGATGATGAGGGAATCGTGGTGGAGGCAGGACTGTGAGCCCAGCCCTTCCCACAGCATTACTGGAATGCAAACAGCCATCTTAGGGCGGGAGAAGACAAAGAGAAGGAGGCTTCCTGTGAAGCCCTTGTAATGGATTGTCTTGAAGGTCTGCAATGCGGAAAACAAAAAGCTGTTAGTAGCGAATTGTCCCTCTCTTCAGTACCTCCGATGGAGGGGAGAAGGGGTCTGGCATGGGGGTCTGTGACTAAAAGCTCACTAACCATTCCCTAGTTCTCCTGTAGCACACGGTCTCAGTCTGAGGTACATGGTGAGAAAAGGCAGCTGGCCCCTTCACCCGGACTTGGTAACTCCATAGCATCTTTTGATTTGGGGTTGCATCGGCATCCTGGAGCAGGACTGTCAGGTCATATACTGGTAAGCCTCCCTGTTTGATGTCACTGTACTGGCCTTCTTCCCTTCTCCAACCTCCTTGCTCTTGGAGAGTCAAAGTGATTTTACTGATGGCATAATAGTTTGAGAAAACTGGAAAGTCATCTAATTAGCATTCTTAAAGAAAAAAATCAAAAGGCCTCCAGATATGTAGGAGAAGGGGTCTTAAAAGGACTTTCAAACATGAAGCAGAGGCAAAAGGCAGGGCAGAGTACCCTAAACACATGCCTTGAGGACTAGACTGTGAGGTCTAGTATTAGTTCTCTTAGTATTTCCAATGCCTATCATAGTGCTTGGCACAAAGGCATTTTAAAAAAATGACCGTAAAAGTCATGTGTGCTAAATTACAAACAAACACTATTGAGAGATATGGGTTGTGCTGTTAGGTGGGGCGTTGTGTTGAAGAAACCAGAGGGCTTAGGATGGAACCTTGAGGGGGAAACGTGTTGACAGAAGTGGTCACCATGGCAGCAGCAAGCTCAAGGGTTTTGGCCTCAAAGAAATGCTTGCCTCCAAACCTTGTGCTACATCAGCTGCAGACTGGCCCAGACCCATATGGATAACAAGGACTTGCAGAGGTGTCTCAGCAGCAGACCCTCAAAGTGACCACACCTGCTCTGTTGAGAATAGTTTCTGCCCATCTCAGGAAGGAAATCCAGGAAGATATTCTCAGGAAATCCCAGGCAGCTCAGCTCCCCGCCTTCTGTTTTCTCTCTGACTCAGCAAGGAGTGCTACTGCCACTCCAAACAAGCCCTTGTGGTTGGTTCTATAGCAGCCCTTTGCATCCACTTTCCGCAGGACTATGTCAAGCTGATTTACCATGGCTAGTGGTGGGTGGCCTGGCTGTCTCTTTGGCAACTTCCTGAATGCATTTCATGTTAACTATGTGTGAACCATATCTCCTATCTCATATCGTCAAAGTTATGGAAAAGCAATTGAACAATTATCTTCATAGGTTACTTTTGCCAAGCTATCTTCCAAAGTGTCTGAAGTTAACCAGAAGAGGGTGAGACTCTCTGTGGCTGAACACAAGCCCCTCTATCTCAGCCGGCATTGATGCTGCCACTGTCTGGGAGCTGCCTGCTGTCCTGGGCATGTGGAGCTGCCTCTTTAATTCACAGGTTATAGATGTTCCTGTTCATGTTTTTATTTACTATCTACATATCTTCATTGAAACATTTGTCCAGATCTTCAGCCTACCTTTTAATGAGTCGTCTTCTTCTTTGCCAATACCTTCTCCCACTCTGTGGTTTTTGAAATTCCTTACTTATGTGTCAGGCAGAGCATAAGTCTTTAAAGTTATCAGAATTGTCAGGTTTGGTTTCCCTCACTGCATATTCTGTGTTGTTCTTCAAGGTTCCTTGCTTGAGCCAGGGCCACCTGGATTTTGCTCTTCAGCGATTTTTCTAGAGAATTTGCCATTTTGTTAGTCTACAGTTTGTTCTGTGACCCACTTTATGAAAAGCAGAGATGTAGTCGTGTGGTTGAATGTGAACTGCTCCCTGCAGGCTTGTGGATTGAACTCTTGGTCCCAGCTGGTGATGCTATTTTTGGAGGCTAAGGAAGCTGCAGGGGTTGGGGCACTGCTGGAAGTTGGTCTCAGGGTAGCCTTTGAAGGTTGGAACCTGGTGTCGGTTCTACATTGTTTGCTACCGCCTCATCCACTGAGATGTGAGGAGTACCCTCACAAGCTCCTGACGAGATCCCTTTCCTGTTCATGGAAGGGAATATGAACTCCAAGCCACAAATTTCCCACTCTTAAGTTGTTAGGCAGGTGTTTTGGTCACGGCAACTCAACAGTAACTAACGCATTCAAGTGTCTAGACTCATTTGTAACTCACCTGTTGGGTGTTTTTACTGCCCTGTACCAGTGGCTGTTTTGATTCTGATCTACGTCTGCCTTGCCTGAGAAAGTCTGTTTATACACACAGAATTATATGATTTTCAACACCCTAATGTGTTTTCTTTGGTTTATCATTTCACCCTTCACAGGCTCTGTGATGAAATGGGTGGGCTTGAATATTTCTCATCTGTCTTTGTAGTTTCTAATATGTAATCTGTACAGTGGAGAGATAAAATATTAAACTTTTCAACCGAAGGAAAGAGGAGTTACGCTTACTGTGAGCAATGTTTCTGCAGCCGCACTAGGAATGGCTGCATCTTTTTAGTCCTCAGAAAGTGTTATTCCATATCATTATCAAAGAAACAGAAAACATAGGGAGGTCCTAGAAGTGGATCTAGGATTTGAAGCAAAGTGGCTGCCATTCCCTTTGAAGATACTGCCTTCCACTCAAGGCTCCAGCAAGGCTAGCTGATTTGTGCTTGGATTGAGGCAAGAGGATTGGAGGCTCATGTTAGTGTTTGTCTCAAGGAGAGAACAGGTAGAGGAAGGGTTATTAAGTGGACCTCAGGGACATTTGCTCACTTGTTACCCTGGTACTAGCAGACAGTGAGGATTTAGTGAAGAAAAGGTCTGGTTAAGACCTTCCTAGGGATGACATGAATGCAGGTGGCAGAGGGGGTGGTCATCTTGGGACATTGCCTTTCTTTCCAGGGGTGGGACTCCATCCTGCAGGATTAGCTCTATGCCTGTGGGAGGTCTTGGAGACACAGCACAGACATCTAGTATGTCATGAGGATGAGCCCAGAACCCTGTACTCAGCACAGATGGTCCCAGGAAACATGTATCTGGAAAACAAAATTCCAGGAGCTTAAGAACGGAGTTAAGATCTCTCTGTGAGCAGAAAACTGTAGTGATGTTTCCCATACTGGAAAGGTTACTGCTTGTGACGCCAGAACTCTGCCACAGCCTTTGGTGTGCACTGACTCCAGTCCTCATAGAAACACTGGACCATGTCACTGTGTGTATGGTGACCCTCAGTCATAAAACAGGCTGGTTAAACTATCCTGTGTGGGGTTGCATACCTGGAAATGAATGGCGAGGGTTGCTGGGGAGAGGAGAGTGGGGGGAAGGTGGGAGGAGGGGGTAGGTGTGGAGAGGTAGACTAAATGTGACTGCCAACCAGGAAAGGAAATGAAGTCAAGAAATTGGAAACAAATGGAGCTGGCTTCTGCTTCTGCTTCTTCTCTTTCTCCTTCTCCTTCCCCCTTTTTTCTTCTTCTCCTCCTCTTCCTCCTTTAAAAATATAACTGAGCTCTCTCTCTCTCTCTCTCTCTCTCTCTCTCTCTCTCTCTCTCTCTCGGGCTTTGGTTAATTGTCGTCTGCACTTGGGCAGTTGGGGGACCGGTGCATACAGGCTAGGATCTGTCTAGGATCGGTATCGGATCAGGGTTTTTGGGGAGGAGTGTCAAGTCAATTCCTTTCACTTGCTTACATTTCAGTAGCAAACGTAAACATCGATGGTGTAACTTTGCCACTGTCTTGCTGGCATGGGGACACTGTGCCACCTGGAACCATGAGGAAGCCCTACAGTCCAAAGCCATATCTGGAGATGTTCAAGGTCTGTGCCAATGAACAGTTCTCTGTCTTCCAAGCCTGACATTACTTTTTCCATCTCTATTGAATAAATTCTTTCCTTCATTCCATCCCTCACATTATAATTTAAAAGCCTGTGATTACTATGCTTAATCCCCACTCCCATTCTGTTGCTTCATTCAGCCTAGGCCTTAGGAAGGCAGGGGCCACAGTCTTCTCTTTCTTCTTTCCAGCTCTCCAATTGGACCACCTCACTGGTGATAGCCCTCTTTCGTTTTTTAAATTTATAACTCAATCTCCCACTTTCTTGACCCCTGTCTCCCATCAGAAGACTTCTTTGAAACTGTCTGCATTTGAACTTGGCATTAAGATTGTCAGCCCTGGACCAATGTTGTACTGCGAAAGACACCTCTGGGAAGGAGGTAGAAGGGGCTTTGAGACAACATAAAAGGCATATCTGGCAGCACAAACAACAATTTCCGACCAATCTGATTCCTGCGGTGCTGCCCTGGGAAGCTCCAAATGAGTCCTTTCACTTCTGTTGCAGCAGAATAGCCACCATGACACTGCTTGCCACTGCAGGGTCTGTCATTGTTTCTCTTTTACAAAGTACATACCCCCACCATCTTTAAACAGGTTATTTTACTGTGTATTCAAGCCTGTCTACTAACATGTCTGGGTGCCGCTGTAGATATGAAACATGGGCTTTATCATTTCCCAGGAAAGGCCCAGCTAACCAGAGTTCAGTTTTGGGTTTGAAGGACCCAGCATCTGGGGTTATGGGAACACTTTTGACAGAGAGTACTGACTCAGTAAGCAGTTAAACTACACAGAGAAGTTAGAACTCACACACAGGAAAGTAACTGAGCATTGGTCTGTTTCCATTTCGGGTGTATTTGTTTGCTAAGTGGCAAGAACTGAGTAGATGAGCAAAACCTGATACTCAGTTTTACCAAGCCCAGCGTCAACCCCCACAGCGTGGGATCTTCTTGGGGCCCAAAGGAAGGATATGCTCTCTTCCTGGGCTGTGGGAGACATCCTCCCCGTGTCTACCCTTGGCCTGTCTGTCCAAATGCCTCCTTTTTACAAAGGCACTAATTAATTGGATTAAGGTCCATGCTAAAGGTTTTCCTCCTATCCAATCACACTTGCAGGCATCCTGTTTCCCAGTAAGATGGTAATTTTGGGACTTGGGGTTAGAGCTTCGGTATGAACTTTGAGGGAATACAATTCAACCCATTTCTTTAGGTATCCACTTCTCTGTCTGCAATAGCCTGTATTCACGGAAGAATGACAGGTTGTAGCTGGAAGTTTTGTATATCCAAGACCACTTTCACTACATTAGAAATTAAGTTTGGGTAAATTGATACAGGAGGCCACTGAGCTTCATGAGTATGTATTTTTTAAATTTTTTTTTTAATTAAATGTTTAATCTTTAATTTTTCAAGAAAGAGAAATCAGGGCTGGCAGACATGGTATCGTCCATGAGAAATTGTGTGTGTTTACGTGTTTTATCTAAGAGATGATGTGCTTCTTATGGTTCTGTGGAACAATGTGATAGTTTGGGTAATAAGTTTTGAAAAAAATTTACTCTTTTTTGAGAAATATCTCTCTCTCTCTCTCTCTCTCTCTCTCTCCTTCCCTCCCCCCTCTCCCACCCCCCCTTTGTGTGTCTGTATGTGTAGTTGATCACATCAACCCACCAATTCCCTCCATCTCTTTCCAGATCTGATACCATAACCCCCTCTTTTTTTACCCCACCAAGTCCAGTTAGTGCTGGCCATGTGTGGGTGGGTATAGGATCATCTACTGGAGCATGAGCATCTCTGAAGAAGAAAGGTTCTTCCTGCCCCAGCAGTCTTTAGCTGTCAAGGGTCCTCAGGCAGGAAGGGTTGGTTGTGTTATGAACACCGCTGTCCTATCTTTGCTGGAGTGTTGACTGGTCTTGTGCAGACATCCACAGCTGCCATGAGTTCATGAGCATAAAGGCTCTGCCATATTCAACAGTCAACACTCTGCAACATTCTCCACAGTTTGCGGGTCTTACAACCTTTCTACTCCTTCTTCTGCAGTGTTCTCTGAACCTTGTAGGGATGATGTATGAAAAACCATGTCCCATTTATGCCAGAGTGTCCACAGTTGTCATCAATACTCTGCACACTGGACAGCTGTGGAGCTCTGAATTAACTGCTGTCTACTACACAAAGAAGCCTCTCTATTTCAGGCTGAGTGTTCCGCTAACCTGGGGATCCGAAGACTGGAATTTAGAACGTATTTTTATGCTGTCCATTGAGCAAAATAATGGTAGTAGATCCTCTCTTAGGACCAATGACCTCCCAGGCGGGGGTTCTGATGTTTACAGAGCCAGGCATAAGCTCCGCCTTATGAGGTAAAATCCTAAATCCAATTAGAAAACAAATAACCTTTTAATGTTAATTAATTTATTAATAAATTAATGTAATGTAATGCTTATTGTTTACTGCTCTAGGTGGTGGTATGAGCCTAGGAGAGTAGAGCCTAAAAATGAAACAGTCCCATGCAATAGCCAACTTTATTTAGAACATCAGACAATTTATACTCTGAGGATTGAGAGGCAGATGAGTAAAGTGTCCAGTCACAAGGGCAAGCTGTGGCAAAAAATATTTTTTCCTTTGATGCATATAAACAAATAACAATAGGCAGCCTTAATGAATAATCTGAAATAAACTCACTCCTAACTGCTACAGTTGGGAGGAGCAGGAAAGCAAATTCCAACAGTAATTCTGCATTTGTTTTTGAAGAAACTGATGTCACGGGACTCTTGACTTGTCCTTTTGTTTGTTTGTTTATGTCATTGTTGTTGTTTGTTTTTGTTTTTTGGAACTTTCTCACAGCCCATGTCAGTACTGCACCTGTGGGAATACCTTTCCTGGTGGGTTGTTATTGTGGTCACAGGACTTACCTCTAGGTAGGACTGATGATAACTTGTCTCCCCCAGCAGCCTGCACAGTACCCTTTAATGCTATGAATGAAGCTTCCATGTCAGTGTGAGTTTGATTGCTCTATGATCTTTGACCCAAGTGTGTGGTATCTTCAGCATTAGGGTCTTACCTTCAAGTTCTGGTGGATACCCAAGCAAAATGGCAATAATCTCTATTGTCCACAGGACATTCCTGACCAACAGCTCCCAGGAAAGCATCCCACACCTGGTATAAGACTTTTTGTTTGACAGCCTATGAATCCAAGTTGGAGTTGGATAATGATTTTTTTAAAATGTGTAGACTTGGACCACCTGTCTTAGAATCATGGATTAAGGTAAAAATTCTCTGTCCCCCAGTAGGCCCAATAAATCCATGTTTCTATGCATGATGTTGAGGACTTTGATAATAAACACCAGTGAAATCTGAAAGCTGTTGACAGGACAAGGTAGGCAGATTATGTAGAATGTCTAGTTAACTTACAGGCACATTACCATGTCTGTATGTCAGTGTGGGGATCAATTTTGTCAGACTTTCAGAGTGCGAGGGTTAGCACTGGGAATCATGATCAGTGACCTCTGTAATGTCAGGGAGGTAGGAGAGATGACAAATGATGTTTTGAAGATGTTGCCCCCCCCCCCCATAGCTATTCTTACGTCTCAGTGAAAAATGAATGAAGATGGTCTTTGAACAAAGGAAAGAAAACCTGGGCCTAAAGGGGCAAATGTCTGTGTGCTGTAGCATGTGGGATGAAGACAGTCTTTTCCTTAATACACAGTGTGAGGAGGAGAGGGCCACCTCAGCACTGTGGAAGATTGCTCTCCAGGTGAAACATAAGACCAATTACAGTGACTGTGTTTCATTTTTCTTTTTAACACACATAGACAATACGTATTTGCTTTCTCTCTAGAAAACATTCCTTTATTTTTGCTCTAAGGTGAAAAAAAAAAAAAACCCTCCCAAACACCAAGTATTAAAAAAGAGAGCGAGAAAGAGAGAGAGAGAAGCAATTTAGGAAAGATTAAAAGCAATTGTTCTGTTACCATTGGCAACAGAATCTAGATGCAGCCAATCAGCAAAGTTGATACATTGTTTTGACACACGTGCACATATTTCTAACATAAATAGCAACAGAGACCTAATAACAGTAGGTTTTAAAGCTGGCAACCGATGTCATTTCAAATGTGTCAATCAAAAAGAACCTAGGAAAGTGTTTTTCTCAGTCAAGCTGACATTAAGTATACACTGCAATGGCTCCCTAAGTGATGGTAGGCTTCTGTCAGGTCATCCAGGAGATGCTAAATCTATAATTACACTCCTGCTTCTTGGAATATGTCCTTTGGAACATCTCAAAAAACAGCCAACTCTAATAAAAAAATAAAATTTCAGTCTTACAGTAAAATTCATCTATTTGCATTATCACAAAAAGTGTGTTCATGAGAGTGACTGAAATGAGACTTGAATTAGCTTGTTGATCCCTACAAAAGATGCATTTCTTTGCTTCCTATGTCAGCTGAGTTTATGATCAATTTGTGCCAGTAAATTCTGCTAGTTAAAAATGTTTTTAAGTCTCTCAGAAATTAGGATTTGGAGAGAACAATAGGAGAGAACAATAGTATTAGGCTGAGGGAAAAGAATGGGTTGTTAGGGATCAGCTCTAGGGACACAGACTACCAGGGTGAGAGTGGACAGCTATTGAGTCGAAGTTCGTCATGCCTGGGAAAGAAAGAATGTTGGTCTTGGGAAAAATAAAGAATAAAAGGTACCATTCTTCAAGTGCCTACACAGGGCTCCCACAATGCCAGCCAGGGCTTTACTGATAGGAGCCCATGGAATCTGCAAACCTGTCAGAGGTAGGCGTTGTCTCACCATATAAAGGCTGTTTTCTCCGAGGCTTCTGCACCCACCCTGTACATGTGGACTTGTCTGACACCCTCACTTTGATGGGATCCTCTTTAGGTCCAGGTTCTCAGAATTCTAGTTCACATGTGGGTCTGAACATGACTGATTGATCCCCACTTTGTCTTTTCACAGATGCTGGATCCCATAAAATCATAGGACTTCTTCCATCTCTCTCTCCTGGTTCTATGAAGAGTCTGTATCAATGTCCTAGGGCGCTGAGTGTCTGGTAAAGGCCAGGTGATGATTCAGGGATCCTGACCCCAGTTGGTTTTCCTCCTGTACAAATATCTCTTACAGCACCAGGTGTTACATTAAGAACTGTGATGGGGTTTCAACCAATGTGCTCAAGAAGTGACTTTCAAAATTCAAGTCATAATTTGAACAAAAATACAGCATTTATCTGAAATATTATATTTTGAATATTTAGCTTGGACATCTTCATAAAGATACAGGTATGTGTCCATTTTGACCCTACTGCACAATAAGATCATCAGAACACCAGGAGTGTCAGACCATCGGAGTCCTATGCTGTTCTTCTTACCCCAGACCCTCCACCATACACATTCTGTCTCTATGCATTTGCCTATTTTGGATATCTTTGTGACTGGAGTCATGTGTATAGTGGTTTTGCATCTTGCTTCTTTCACTTTACAGCAGTGTTTCTCAACCTGTGGGTCATGACCCCTTTGGGCGGGTCACATGACCCTTTCACGGGAGACACATATCATATATCCTGCACATTGTATATTGACATCACAATTCATAACAGTAGCAAAATTACAATTACTGAAGTAGCAATCACCACACCATGAAGAACTGTATTAAAGGGTTTCAGCATTAGGAAGATTGAGATCATTGCTTTACAGTATTCTTGAGATTCGTTGCAATTCATCATGGGTTGTTACTTTATTCCTTTTTCTGGCTGGATAATACACAGTTTACAGATCACACTAATTTGCTAATCCACACATCTGTTGATGGCATTTGGTTCTTCCACTTCTTGGCTACCACTGATATAATGCTGCTTGTGCACACACATACTTGTATCTGTCCCATTAAACCTTTTTAACTCCTTTGAGTATATGCCTAGCAGTGAAATTAAGATCAGCTGTGTTTAACTTTTTAAGCCACTGCCAGATGTTCTTCCCAGCACAGAACCAGGTCATTCCCAATCAGCGCCATGCCAGAGAGTCATCCATGTCCTGTACGAGCTGTTCTTTTTGAAATCATTGACATTCTGCTGGGTGTGCCATGGAGGTTGACTGTGGCCTGGATCACAGTAACTGACATTATTGGTGCTGTCTGTCTCTTCTCCTGTTTCTTGGCTGTCTGTTACTATCTGTGCTCCAGAATGTTTACTCAAGACCCTTCCAAGCACCTGCAGTGCTTGTGTTTGGTTTGGAGAGGAGTCAGTGGAAGCAGGGAAGGTGCAGAGCAGCAAGAACAGGGCATGGTGCTGATCGCCTCTGCTGTTTGCACATTTGGGAGTGAGCGCTGCATTCAGTGTTGTCAAAAGGGCCAGGAGAATGTGATCCAGTGATGTGTCATAAACTCAAGGCGGGGTCAAAAGATAACTAGAAAGGCTGACCTCGTACTTAGTATTAAAATACAATGGCTCTTATGCATGAAATACCCGGCCTAGGGAGGTCAGCCCAAAAGGTTAACTTTTGATAAATTTTTTAATTAGAATACAAGTTTTTGAGACACTACGATCATCAAAGGATGGTAAGGGAGTTGAAGGCTGTTGAATTATGAAGAAAAGTGCAAGCTACTTGTGTCTCCTGTCATCTGTGGGCTCTCTCTCTCTCTCTTTCTCTGTGTGTGTTTGGGGGGGGGGGGTTCTTCTCCTCTATTACAAAGCTCCTGTGATCGGCGTCAGTTTCCTGTAGTGTTGAGATTTCGGAATACCTGTCCTGATATGGCTATGCCATAGAAACCTGAAAGATGTCTGCAATTCTTATTACTTGCTTTCAACACAAAAAGTAATACTTACACTTTACAAGGTGACATCAGTGGACAGTTTAGCTGGGTGTGTCGGTACCCTGGCTATCAGCAGGGTCTTCGACTGGGTTCTATAGGCACCTGGATCTCAGAAGGGACAGTGAGAAGTACACGTGACTGGGAGCCACCAGATTGTGCTGCAGGACTAACAGCAGATCACCCAACCTCACAGGCACTCTGGAGAAGGATAAGGGGAGACACACATTAGCCTTGGCTCAATCTTGTGTCACAGCCTAGCTTGGTCAATAATCAGCAGAGTCCAGCATAAGGAATCACTTTGCTCCAACTCTGAGGCTATTCTTGAAGAAACCTGTAGTTCACCACAGTCCACGCAGCTGAGTACTGAGCATTTCTGAAACGGGGTTCTGAGAGGTATACCTTCATAGTACTTACATGTAGAACTCACATGGGCAACTGTAGTCTATAATCAAGAAAGAACTGTTGTGTTTGTAGTGTAAAATGTACAAAAGGAAGAACAAGCAGATCACTGGCCAGGCAGCCTGGAGCTTTAGGTCAGTGAGAGACCCTGTTTCAAAAAACAAGGTGGATGGCTCCTAAGGAACATGGGCAGCATTGTCCTTTGCCTTCCATATGCACATGCATATATACCTGCTTGTATATTCATGAATACATGTCTACACATGCATGCAAATGCATAACACACACACAGTCTTATTTTTAATATGCCCTAAGTAGCTCAATGGTTGGGCCACTCCCTAACTGCATGCAGCTATCACACACTCCCTGTACCGGCTGGTTTTGTGTGTCAACTTGACACAAGCTGGAGTTATCACAGAGAAAGGAGTTTCAGGTGAGAAAATGCCTCCATGAGATCCAGAGGTAAGGCATTTTCTCAATTAGTGATCAAGGGGGGAGGGCCCCTTGTGAGTGGTACCAGCTGTGGGCTGGTAGACTTGGGTTCTATAAGAAAGCAGGCTGAGCAAACCAGTAAGCTGCATTCCTTCATGGCCTCTGCATCAGCTCCTGCTCCTTGACCTGCTTGAGTTCCAGCCCTGACTTCTTTTAGTGATGACAGCAGCATGGAAGTGTAAGCTGAATAAACCCTTTCCTCCCCCACTTGCATCTTGGTCATGATGTTTGTGCAGGAATAGAAACCCTCACTAAGACACTCCTCTTCAATATTCCTGAGTTAATATGTATTAAATCTATATTTCACCTTTGCTACCCTGGACCCTTCTGGGCAGCCCTCCTGGGGTCACTCTCCCTCCTGCACCTTTCCAGCATGGTCTGTCTCCTATGCCCTCCTCCCTCGTGGCAGAATTCCTTCTTCCTCCTTTCTTGGTCCCTTCCTGGGAATCCTAAAAGTCCCGCCTCTGTCTCCCTGCCCAGCCATTGGCTGCCGGTAACTTTATCGACTAGTCAAAAAACAACTGGGGACAGGCTTCCTTTAGACCTACGTGAGGTACACTGCAAACAAGTTTTTGGGTAACATAATTGGCATGAGAACACAAGCTGATACACTTCAGTTGGCTGACTCATTCCAATACCAAAGTATTGTTAGAAGGTAAGGTTACCTCTCTGGTCCAGGTAGAAAAAAAGTCTAGAACAGCTCGTGGTAGTGATGAGAAAGGCTTGTGAAACGAATACACAAAAATGTTAGATTGCATGTCAAATTGCCGCAAGGCTCTTCTGGATGTGGCTTCCATTCCATAGGATTACAGTCTAGTAGCAGAAGGCTAGACTCAAGGGCTGTTTTGAGTTTCTTGAAAATCTTGAGCTAAATTTTCGAGATCTTTGCTGTGTTTCAAGTATTTGGATCATGGCAAAAGCTCAAACTCAGAATGCATTTTATAGAATTCTCCACTTAATTGTAAAAAAAATCCCTGTGTTTTAAGGAAAATTCAACCCATATGCTCCGTTATTTAATTTATACATAACCATAAAATAGTTGTTTTGTCAAAGTCTGAAGCATCTAGCGGATCTTTGGTTATGTTTCTTCAGTTTTGCCTTAAGAAGTAGGAAGCCCTGCTTAAAACAAACTCACTACAGAAACTCACTGGTGGGAACATGTAGATTGAGAAAGATCTAACAATTCCTGGTGTCCTGGCTGGATTCCCAGAAGGACCCCTTTCTCTGACCTCTTCTCTCCATTAAGTGGCATGGAAACTCCTTGTGAGCCTAAGTGATCAGCTTTTCCCTCAGTTTCTTGAAGGGTTGGACTCTGTAGCTATGACAGTAGCTACTCATTGTGGCTTTGATTTCTGCTGATGGTGAGAGACGACTCCTTTCTAAACATGAAAAATAAAGCTGAGGTCCCTTGTGTACCTTGGAGAGAGCCCTGCTCCTGAGGATGCTTCACCAAGGAGCCTTCTCCTGAGACAGGGCAACCTCACTATAAATTAAGACTTAATTAAATATGTGGGTAAGAAAGGGGACATAATTAATACGCTTTACAGATCTTTTGATACAAATATCTGAACATCACTCCAGACTCTCCCTTGGTAACAGCAAGTTGCTTTTGTCACAACTATTAGAGGGTTTGGGCCAAACAGTACTATCTTTCTGAGAGGTTGGAAAGACAGAGAGTCCTTGGGGGAGAGGTAGGTACAAAATTGAAGTTAAGTTCTTCATTCATAAACACTCCACAGCTCATTCGTCCTAGGACATACTCTGGAATTCCAGCTGACAGTCCAGGTCTGTGGAGCTGAAGCCTTTCTGGAGATTCTGTATAGATTTGAGTGTTTCTACGACTCGGAGAACAAGCCTTGTAACCCTTAGCAGAAGTAAAGGAGGGAAGAAAGACATTTTTAGAATAAATATGCCTCCAGGCCAGGTTCTGGTTAACGGTCTTGTTATAGAAGAAATCTACACCAGGAATGGCTCTCTTTGTGTTGTGTTCCACAGATATTAATATAATTGGAGGGAATGAAGGCCAGTGTAACGAGCAACTGACTCTCTTGACTTTGAATCCTCCAGCCCTGCTAGTTGACAGAAGACTCTACATAAGCTGATCTTTCCATCCTTTCTGTGCTGGGAAGTGTGATGGGGAAGCTCCATCATAGAGCTGGCCTTCCACATCTCTGCCTTAGCATCTAGGGGTTCTGGGATATACAGAAACACCAACACTATGGTCTGCCTAGGGACTGGGAGAAAAAATGGATACATGTCATGGAGAGGTTGTTCGTATTGGACAGGTTTCCCTCTTAGTCACTTGCTTCTTCTTTCTCGGTTATCTGCTTGCTATCATAGGAGTAGTTCCAGACTCTTGGTTGCACTCCACAAAATACCACTTATGAAGTGAACCCCAGTGAGCTGGCCGGTGACATCGCCTGAAATAAGTTGCATCCTTTTATAAAAGCATCATTTTAAGTGATCTTATAACTCATTTATGGTATTCTTAAACAATTGAATTGCACATTAAATCTTTTCAATTTAACCGGTGGAGAGAAGTGATCAAGGGACGGATTCTTGCTGCCTGAGAAGACAGCAGAGCCGGGGAGACGGTAGAGCTGTGTTAACCCTTTTTGAGATGATTATTCATATTTGTTTTGTTTTTTATTTTTTTTAGATATTGTCCAGGTTGGCCTCAAACTTAGAATTACCCTGCCTCTGTCTCTTCAAACTATCACAAAAACATTAGGCTTGTTGACATCAGATCTTACTCCATAGCCATTCTTTCAGACATTCTACTGTTTGTTGATGTTTGTTTGTTGGACACAACACCTGAAATGTCTTCGTATAAAGTCATCCTGTATCTGCCATCCAATAGTGTCTCACTACTCTATCCAAGTCCCTGCTTCTATCTTCTGTAAAGATAAAGTTTGTGTCAATACAGACAGGATTATTCTCATGTGCTTAGCCACACACAACGTTCACCTCTGAGATGAATTCCCTGTCCAATCTGTGTGTGTTTCCTCTGTCGCCTCCCCTCCCCCACACAGGTTTTTCTTTCCATACCATCTTGATGGGCATCTCTTTCTTAAAACAAAGGCAGAAGATTGCCCAGATCAGTGACTTTTCCCAAAGCTCTGCAGGGGCTTGCTAATTGTAGTTTTATTTTGATTCCTGTGAACATGCTCAGTTCTCCATCTGTGCATTGTGAATGCTTTCTTTCTATTGCAGGTGAGTTGGTTTTATCTTTCAGAACACTGAAACTAAGCAGATCAGAGCTCGTACTAGAGGCACAGCAAACCAAATGCATAGACATTTTCCCTGAAAAACACAAAATGCAGCTTTCTCATGGATGATGCAGTATTCCTGACCACAATCGATTGTGCTATAAATGTTACCTGGGTAATCCAACTCCTGGAGTCCATCGACGCTCTCAACTGTGGACTGTTCTCAAAGCTAATCCTCCAGGCCAACTTCTTTGAGATTGTAAAAAAAACCATGTGTGAACTTTTGACCCCTAGCGTCCCTGTTAATTTTGTGAAACAGGGTTTGTGATCAGGTGAGCAAGTGCTGGAGAGATGATCTCCTCGTTGTTAAAAATCTTAATGATAAAACCCTCCAAACTCGCGTGTTGTGCGCAGGAGGCTACAACCTTGCGATGAGAGGCACTCTCTTGTTTCTGACCAGTCTAGGGGGCTGCAGCTGGTGTCAAATGCGGTCATGGTCATCACCAGCTCTTCTTGGCTGGAAAACTGTGGAGAATACCTGACTTCTAAGGTATTGAAGGGAGACCTTGTGGGAGTTCCATCCACAGTGCTGTGCTGTGGAAACAACCTAGTCTCCAGCAACAAAAGATAACGTGAGCCATGTTCATGTGTAATTTTCTTCAGCAATAAAGAAAAAAATGAAGTTATGGGTTTTTTTTTTTTTGTAGAAAAATGGGTATAACTGGAGATAACCATATTAAATGAATGAAGCCAGACCTATAAAGACAAATATGTGAGGTTTTATTTTATTTTATTTTATTTTTTGTGGTTCCAGGATTTTTACAATCACATAAAATCATGTGTGCAGATATAAAATGAAGACCAATTGTCTTGGAGAACAAAGAGGACAGATGAGGAGGGGAAATGACAGCAAGGGGGTGGGAGGGGCTCACAGGGGCACCTACAACGTCCCGTGTACCCATACAGAAACTGCCAAGAAAGTCATTACAAAAAGATGGATGTAGGATTACCTCTTTTTTCATGATAAGACGCAGGGGCCTGGAGAGGTGGGAGATAGTACTGACGGGGCATGTGATCTTTTTGATTTGGACCACAAATGACTAAGAATGTGCACCTGTGAAAATCTCCCTCCCTCAATCCCCATAACTAATTTCTCAACTTCTCATTGTGTTTGAGTTAACTGAAGTCAACTGGGAGGCATCCTATTGGTCATAAGCACTGTATCCATCTGCAGGCATGGGGTGGGAGGGGAATATTAAGTTAGTCAGGTGACAGGTAAGAATGGGAACCATGCACCGTATGCCCAGTGGCCTGAAATCTAAAAAAAAAAAACCCTACATATCAGTTCTTTTGGAGATCCTCAGCAAAGACAAGAGGAGGGCAGAGGGGGAAGTGTTCAGGTTGCAGTCCTGGGCAGAACCCTTTCTACCCTAAACCCAACACTCTGAGAACTGAAATTTGGCCCCTTTGCGAGATTAGGCTTCCCAAATTAGCTGTCTTTGGTGACAGCAAAAATACCTGCCTGTCCCCTTAAGCAAGCCTCTCCCACCTGAGGAGAAACCAGAGGCATGGCCCAAGCCCAGAACAGGTGTTTAACAGGATGCAGAAAAGCAGCAGGTTTGCACAGGCAGCACCTCTGAGCACACTGCTGGAGGGATTTGGCTACGTGAGGGGCCTTGATTACTGTGGGGCTAATTTAAAGGCAGCTTCTGGAATACTGGCACAGGAACCAACAGGGGCATATTTGTTGGCTCACGTGAAAATCCCAAGTCTTGTTACATCTTGAGAAAGTGGGCATCTTTTAGTGCAGTCAGAACTTGTAGTGAGAAGTGAATTTTAAGTTCCTGGCTGTCGGACTGTTTCTGCATGGAGGAGAGCTATTCTTGTTGCTGTTACGGAAACCTGCACTGAAATAGAAATTCTATTAGAGTTGTCCTAAATAACATGTAGAATGTAGGATTTGCTTCCCCAAGGGGCTTATTTCACACACTAAGTACCTACGTGGTGTAAGGCATCATGGATACAGAGGAGAGAGGCAAAGCAGGACTCAGAAATGAGTTTATGTCTATTTTGCTGGGAATTTTATTCTGGGAAACTGCATACTGACTCTTTAGAGATGCAGTTTTTGTCAAGAAGTCACAGGACAGAAGCTGCGGTGCTCCCCTGTTTCGGTCTGAATCAGACACTCCATCTTCGCGTCCTGGCTATTTTCCTTTTCTTGCGTAGAACAAACCACACAGAAATACACATTTGATTGCTTCTTCGTGGAGTCC
Source organism: Rhynchomys soricoides (assembly GCA_019843965.1). NCBI lineage: Eukaryota > Metazoa > Chordata > Mammalia > Rodentia > Muridae > Rhynchomys > Rhynchomys soricoides. The sequence continues at coordinate 1,335,589 of JADRCH010000012.1, forward strand.
TGGGCTTCATGAGGTACAGTTTTGCCACATATCCAGGAGCCCCAACCCCTGCCTTGCACAAGGAGCTTCTCCATAAAGTTATTTCTCTTTCAGGCTAAGAGGAAAAAAAGGCATAAGTAATATGTTTATATTTTAAAACATTAAGAAAAAACAATACCAAAATTTTGAACTGGGCACAGTTTTGCATGTTGATAACCCCAGTACTCAGGAGGCTGATATAAACAGACTGTGAGTCTGAAGCCAGCCTCTGCGCTACATAGTAAGACCCTGCCTCAAATAAACATGGTGAGACTCTCAAACAAACAACAACAAAGTCAACCTTACATTGCAGGGATGTTACAGGATCCAGAAGGCAGTTCTACTGCAGGGGCATGCAGAGCCAAGACATTTGCCCCAGTTCTGGAAACTTGATGGCATATCCTATGCCATCAAGCATATGCCATCAACCCTAACCCTAACCCTAACCCTAACCCTAACCCTAACCCTAACCC
>JADRCH010000012.1:1336089-1365999 GCA_019843965.1 Rhynchomys soricoides
CCTAACCCTAACCCTAACCCTAACCCTAACCCTAACCCTAACCCTAATGGGTGGTCCTGGGGAGGACTTCTTTCACATTCTTCCCCAGGAAGGAAAAGGAATATGAAATTTTTATTGGTAAATATTAATCTAGATGAAAAATAGAAAGCATTCCTTTTCATTTGACAATTATAATAGTATGAATAAGTATCATAAAATGTATCTTTTACTTACATTAAAAAAAAAGATTTTATTTTACTTTTAATTATGTGTATCTCTGCATGTCTATGTTGGAAAGTGTGCACATGAGTGTAGTTTAGCTATAGTGTTCAAACAGGGCGTCGCTTGCCTTGGATCTGGAGTTACAGAAGGTTATGAGCCTTCTGACAGGTGCTAGGAAACTTGCATAGGACCTCTTTAGAGTACCAATTATTCTTCACCGATAAGCCATCATCCTAGCCCCATTTATTTAGTATGTTTATTCTGTAGCACTACAATAAGATAATACATAATAAGAGCACAGGGCTGTGTGGGCATCAGTGGTGTTTCATGGAGACACATAGGGTGCTAGATCTGGGTCCTAGTTAACATCTAGGACCGAGACTCATGGATGTTGAGCACCCTCACGGGTTCACAGAATGTGCTCACATGGAGTGAAGACTTTTAAAGTGGACTGCAGGAAGCACTTTATTATCTTACTTGACCTACAAGACCCTGATCGTGGACTGTAGTGTCAGTAACAGGAGTTGTGAGAAGCACCTAGCAAGCAGACACTCTAATGTCTGTGAATAGGGAGCCCACTCGCGGCCCCTCTCTGCCTCCACAGAGCACTTTAGCCACTTTGGACCGTAAGGAAAAATGCAGTTCTGCTTGTGTTGGGGGAGAGGTCCCCACATTTCTTTGTGAGTTATACCTCTGGGAAACCTAGCTGTTGGGGCCACAACCATAATAGCAAAGGCTCAGGGGTCCACCTGGTAACTTCTTACCGCACACATAAAACAAATGGATGGAAGAAAGGTTCTGGCCCAGCTTGGTAGAGTCATGGTATCAGTTGGAAGCAGAGGTTGCTGAGCTAGCCTGGGCTCATCATGTGCTGCCTGGCTGATCCTCTCACAGCCCCATAGCCTTGCTCTCTCTCATGGGGCCAGGGAAGTACTTCACCTGCTTTTTAAAACTGTTTACTTGTTGTTAAGCACAGCTTTCTTTTGGACCTAATCTGGCAAAGAGATTTTGGGCACTTTGACACGGTGGGCATTAGTAGCCAGGATTGGATAAATCTGGGGAACTGGCCCGGGGATCTGGCCAGAACCAGACCAGATGAGCATAAATGAAGTTCAATCAAGAAATAGGGAGCACGATCCTGTGAGCTGGTCGGGTAAAGAATGATGGTCTGCTCCTTCAATAAACTCATGTTTTCCAGACGTTAATATTCCTGGTCAGAAATGATGCGATGCCCACCCCCACGACTGGTTCAGGGTTATTTATAGCCTGGTCTTTCTTCCCTCCACCAACTGACTGCTTTCTGATCTCCTCAAGCTCTTTCCCTGGCCAGGCAGAGGCCAAGTGGCTGCCTGGATCATCACTCAGGGTTATTACTGTGTGGTAACACAAACCATAACTCTGTGCTTACCTTCTGTAGGAAAAAAAAAATCAATTCATTATCAAGTCAGGAATTTTAAATAACTTGCAAATAACCACGCAAGAGAAAATATTGTAATGTTACCTAATCTTACAAAAAAAAAAAAAAAAGAAAGAAAGAAAGAAAGAAAAGGAAAGAAAAAAACACAACAACTTACTTTTACTAAACAGGACTCTTGTCTTCTGACTCCTATGAATGAGTTGGCAACAGATTCTCCTTTCTGATACAGTATCTGGGAGCTGCAGGAACACTGGCGAAGACCTATGCAGAGACTGACTTAAGTCAGTCTGTAAACATAAGGTCTTTACCAGGCACGTCTTTGAAATCCAAGATGGAAGCATATTCTGGAGCTCCACATGAATAGAGCCAAGGACCTTGCTGTCTGACTACAGTCACCCTGTTGTGGTGGTTTATAATTTTATTATACAGATCAAAACTATTTTTCAGCACGATGCTTATATTCTCAGTCTTGAGCAGCAAGCTGTATGTCCTTCTCTTGGGAGTAGATTACGTTCTTGATGTAAGAATTGAGTGGACCTAAGGATGGACCAGGGAAGTGCTGTAAGAATCTCTTCGCCTATCTGTGAGGTCATTTATACACATACATTCCTGCCAAACACTTCACCTGTGCCTTTGGTTTTTTCACCCTTCCCCCCTAGAAATCCTGTCCATAACGATGCGATTTTGGCCTTTGTGGTGCTGAACAGCAGAGATGCCCCTTCCCCAGGCCTTTCACAGTTTGTCTAATCCTCTGTCGCCCTTACGATTGCAGGCTAGTTGCTGTCCGTGTCCACAAGAGATGAGCGGCAACACCATTATAGGATTCACTAACAAAAGCCTTCCACGATCATTTTCTAGCATCTTGGAGATTGACAAGGTCCCCTCCTGTTTCCCAAGCCCATTTCCCCCTGTATTCCTGGTGATTTCTTTTCTTATACACCAGAAAGAAAGCACCTCGCTGAGTGGTGACCTCTCGCCAGACGGATACCTGCTAGAAACAACAAGCGTCACGTGTTAAAACTGCCCCTTGATGTGTTGGGATTGGTGTGATGGGCCCTGTTTGATATACTGAGCTGCTTAGAGCCGCCTTTTAAAAAAAAAAAAAATCAATCCATATTAAAAATAAAAGTTCCTTTTGAAAATTACTGTTCCGATTTCTTTGGGGTGGGGGGGTGTGTGTGCCACAAGCCAGCTGAAAGTGCTGGAGAGAGTCATAATGAAGCCACCAGGACCCTGGCAGGCTGGGGAAAGAGGAAAGGCCCTGAGTGATTACAACACTTGGCAGGTTTCAGTTGATGGCTCACTTTACCAATGATGCCTGGTTCGTTTTCTGGTTGAGAAGTCTGCAAACTTTCCAGATTTTCACGGTGTTAGTTTTTAATCTTTTATACAGAGCCCTTCAAATTGGATATATATATATATATATATATATATATATATATATATATATATATATACACATACATACATACACACACACACACGCACACACACATTCAGTACACACACATGCACACACAGTGGGGAATAATAACCTATGTGTTTGTCAATGGCTAGCTACTCATTTATGTTACCCACAATCTGCTGAAATTTTACCCTCTCTCTTTTCTAATAACAGATTCTCTGCTTCATTACTCATTTGATAAAATAATATTTGCCAAAATGAAGAATTCAAAGGAAAGAATACATTTTTAAAAAGAGTTCGTAAAAAAAAAATAGAATTGAAGGGTTGCTTTTACTGTAAATAATATTTTCTATTTCTATTCCTATTTCCATACATCTCTTAAACACCAAGATTTTCACCATATGTATGTAGCTAATGCACACTAATACACATTCTCTACCTTGTGCACATGTACTTTGTTCGGTTTTCTTGAAAAGGATATTTGATAAAGTCCTTGACATGACTGGGCTCAAACACTGGAGGCCAGGTGTGGTGGCTCATACTTTGTTGATGAGTGACTCGGGCACGCAGCCAACTGAGGAAGGCGAGCGGATGGTGAGCAGCTGTGTTGGTTTAGTGGCCTGTGAAGGGGTCGGACTTGAGTAATGCTGGAGCAATGTTCCTACAACAGATAAGACGAGGCTTGGTTTTTCTTTCACAACTCAGGGAATATATGGGTGTGTGAACAGCTCTCCTTAAGCAGACTCAATGGGTTAATATGAATTTGGGCAAGGATGTGAAGAATGGAGTCTTTGCCTGAATGAAGGAATGCTCCTATCAAATTAGGTTTTAAAAAATAGCCTCATTGTCGCCCAGGGGTTGGCTAACTGCCGCTCAGATTTATGTCAGGACTTAGGGGTGATCAAGCCTCCACTCTTAAAACAGGCTCAAGGCCTCCCTGACACTAAAACCCAGTGCTGACGCTAGTTCAGCTCCTCCTGGTTCAGTTATGAGCTGTCTGTTTCCCTATATCCTCTGCCTTGTGGAAGCCTTTGTCACATTTTTCCTGGATGCAAACCCTGCTGTGAGCCCTTCCAAGGACATGGTGCAGTAAAAAGCTTCCACCGTGGGCCGAGTGGCTCTTCTCTGTATTAGCTGCATGACATGAGTGTCTTAAGTTCCTTCAAACCCTGAAGCCCCAAGAAGGATAATACCAAGTCCTTCCATTTTAACTGAGACTCCATGTTACTATTAGCTGCCATTCATAAGGAGTTTGTAATCTGTTAGTCAATAGACTCCTCAAAATATTCAAAGGTGGACATTTTAATACCTGTTTTTCTCAAATAAGAAAACCAAGGTTCAGAAAGATTAACATTAACTTAGGTCACCGATCTGGAAATGGACAGAGACAGAAACCAGAGGGCATTTGTTTCTAGTAATTTTACAGCCAACCCTTTCCTGCCCTCTGACTCATTATCCTCTCACCGTGTAGATTTTAGTGAGAATTCCAGACAATGGACATAAGTTACTCAGGACATAATAGACATTTGCTAAAGTTTCACTATTTTTTTTTTCTCAGCCTGGCTTGCCCATATCATGCTTCTATCATCAGTGGTAGCTGTTCATGCACTGTGGTTGATGCGCACGAGTGTCTTTTATTCCTGTCTGGATGGTTCTACTCCTACACTAAGGGTGAGGTAGTTGGTGAGGTGTAACTGTGGGAAGACCCATTCCCCAATTCTTCTGCTCTTTCTTAAGGAAAGGTCCATCCATACTTAATCAATGGGATGCTTAGACATGGAAGGCTTCCCTACAGACTGATAATTTATATTCATTCAAAACCATCTTAAAATACCCAGAATGGGGGTTGGGAACTACTTTAGGCAATAGGTATATAAAATAAGTAGGAAAAAAATCTCCCTTCCATCTGATGTTCCACTGCAGACTCTGAGGCAGCAGTTGTCAGTCATATGTGACTTCTGAGCTCTTGGAAGGTCTGGAAGGTCTGTATAAGGATGTATTGAAATGTAAGATGTGCACTAGATTTTCAAGACTTGATATATAGAAATTGTGTGACATGCCTGGTTAATAATCTTTTCAGAGCTGCATATAGAAACATGAATATTTTATTTATATCAAATTGTATGAAATATATCAATAAAATGAATTTCACTCATTTCTTTGAATGTGACTGATAGAGTATACACCATGCCACATATGGTGTGGATGATACCATGGCATATCTCCTGTTTAGGAGGATGGGTAAAAGTCACTGCTTGTATGGATTTCATTTTACACAAATTGAATCATATTGCTAATAACTGGGTTGTAACCTTGTGTTCTCCACTCAGCAATCCTGAAGCTAGCCAGTGGCTTATTATTTAATTGGGACCTATGGCCGGTGTAGATTGAAGACCTGAGTGGTGACAGCACCAAGCCCTGGTCACTTTCTGACACTGTGACGCAAGAGCAGATGTGCCACCTGTGTGCAAACATTTCTTTGGGTTCTGCAGGCCAGGAGGAATGGTTGGGTGCTGGGATGGTGAAGACTCTCTGTGTTCACCTGTGCTGGGGAGAATCATGCAGCCACAGCACAGAAAGTATGGTTTCTACCACAAAGATGTTCGTACCACTCCTGTACGGAGCCCTGACTTTGACACCTCTTAAACATCCTATCTCCCATGGTAGCCACATGTTGGAGAAGTAGCCATCATACCAAGCCACAGAGTAGTATAAGGTGCCACTGTTCTCTTTTTCTGTTTTCTTTTGGTCCCCTCTGATTTTAGCACCTGCACATGGTCACACACGGCAAGGACATCAGTCATTTCTTGGCAGTGTTCACGACACACACTTATGGCCATTTTTTCATGGTACTATTGCCACTTCTGAACAAGCTACAGAACAGGGTACAGGACTCATACTATTTGCCATGACAGAACTAGGATTTAAACCAGTTTCCATGCTTTCAGACAGATCTGATTTTTCTTTGAGATGGATTGTGCTTGGTTGTCAATCTGGTCTCAAATTTTTGGGTTTCAGAACTCTTCCAGTCTCAGACTCGGGGTGTGGGAACTACAGAAACATGCTGTTGTGCCTGACTTCAGCCACCTGTTAATTACTGTTCCAGAAGTCCTCACATGTCCATTCATATTTAATTGGTTTGTTGGGGATTGAATCCAGGATGTCATGTGTGCTAAGCATGTACTGTACCACTGATCTATGCACCCAGTGTAACTAGATGTTTGGATTCAGCATACTGATACATTTCTTAATGGATAAAACATGGGCTCACTCATGTTGTTCTTATCAACAATGCACTGATTATAGCTACTTGCACCATCCTCCTATAGCCATGATCTTTGTCAAAGTAAGAACATTTGAAAATGTCAACACTTTGAATAAATGTAGCTTATTTTAAAGAAATCCTACCTTCACAGCCTGCATTCTTCAACTTTTGCCAGGCAGGCATGAAAGCTGGGACAGAGAAGGGCACTGGGCTGGGCCTGGTGTTAGGAATCTGTGTAAGTATGACTGCAAAAGGAAACCAGTAAGTGCCAAGTCAGTAGCCCAGGTCTGACCAGGCTCAGATTACTGGATTCTTTTAGAGGTGCTCACTGCACTGGAAACAAACAACAAACAAACATGTGCTTCTTGTGCCATCTTTACTCTGCACAGTGCAACATCCCCCACAACAAGGCACTCATCCTTCTGTATGCTTGTGCTGGCTTACTCCTATCTTGATTGCTGTACCTGGAATGTAAAGCAGCCGGTGTGCTCTTATTCATCAGCTAGAAGTCCTTGGCCTCCGGCGAGCTGGCTCTAATGAGCTCCCTTCATATACTAGAGCAAGCTGACAGGTGACCATCATCACGAACAAAGACCTTACACACTATGTGTAAGGTTGGCATCTTCTTGCTCTGGTCTTCTTCAACAGGCAAGTAATGCCAAGCTTTTTTTGCAAAGGCGGTCTCCCTGACGGATAGGTACTTGGTGGGTTAGAGGGTTTACTAGACAGAGCAGGATTAACTCAGGATGGCACACATGTACCATATGCCATTCCTGTTTCATGACCATTAACTGACAAGGGTCTTTAAAGAGCTTTTATTTTTTTCCTGAAAACAAAACAAAACAAAAAAACCAACAAAAACAAACAAACAACAACAACAACAAAGAAGTTACAAATGTTATCATCCAACTTAGTACTACTGTTGTTTTATGCTGATTTTGGATCTGCACCTGTTGACTTTGAACTGGGTTAAACAGCAAGAGCAATACAGGTAAAATTTCACACAATCCCCAGAGCATTTCAAAGATGACTCACAAGAAAAATCAAGGATTCTGATGAAAAGGGGCCCAGGGTTAACCGGAGATGCTGTCTGTGCTGGTGAATGCTCCTTAGACCCTGGGTCAACGAAGATATGCCAGAATAAAAATTAAATTCCCCGTTGTTGCGTTTATTGTTTTTTATATTTCATTTGTATATAAAAAAAAGATATTTTAAACAGGTCGATTTCTTTAAGCAAGTAACCTCACTTAAGGCATACAGACTATTATAATAAATCGCGGAAGATATCAACATTTAAATCTATCCTTGTTGAGAAAATTAAGCTGCTGGTACCCATTTCTCCATAACTGTTTTTTAATTGATAAAGGAAAGTTTCCTTTCATCCCTAACCTTCCTCAGCCTTTTGTGTATTCCCCCAATCAAAAGGTTTTGATTATTTAAAGAAATGACACCCACTGTTTCCCCCTTACAGATCATTTTGTCACTGCTTTCAAAGCGTTTTCACAGGATGGGGGGCCGAGATTTACCCCAACAAAAGCCAGGCTGGCTGCTCGCTTTTGTTACCTCTGCCTCGAAGCAATTTATAACTTTCTCTTCAGTGCCCAGTGAATTGGTTATACTGGATCCAAGAGCAGCTGTAGGGGGCCTGGGTTGTTTTCACAGGATCTTTCTAGAAAGGGAGGCAGCACAAAAATTCTCAGAGCTCAGAATGGCACAGAGGAAAACTTTCCCTTTCAATCTCTGATTTCCGTTTGCTACTTAATCTTGTCAATTATTTCTCACTGCTCAGATGCTGCCCTGAGTTATCTGGAGCCAGGGAACAGGTTAGTGGGAGACACAGGAAAATGAAATCAGGGACAGAAACGTGGCTCTGAAGGGAGAAGAAACTTCCCATGTTACAGTCCCAAGGGATGATTGTTAGAAACTTAGAAATTAAAATTGTGAAAATAATGACCTGGAGAGAAAGCAGAACCTCCTGCTACTGGTGGAGAAACATAACTACAAGGTGGCAACTCTTTTTTTTTCCTGTTCTACAAAAAACAAACTAAACCAAACCAAGCCACAAATTCATTCTTTTTGTAAGCATTCTAAAGGGAATGCTTCTGGAGTCAGAGTTTCCTGGTGTCGTCCATTCCTTTTCTTAAAGGAAGCTGTTGTCCTCAGCGAGCCATGCCCTGTTATCTTTAAACAGTAATTTCTTTATTCTTTCAGACAGTGTTTCCTGTAGTTCAGGTTAGCCTTGAACTCTCTATGTAGCGAAAGATCCCCTTGAACCTTGAATCCTTCTGCCTGCCCTTCCTGAGTGGACCAGAGCCTCGTCCATTCTGGGTAAGCACCACCAACTGAGCCAATACCTTCTTTTTTCCTATTGCGCTAAATACATGTGTATCATACAAATACAGATTATATCGTTTTTTTCCGTAATGGATCCCATATTGGATATGCTACACGTTCATTTTTTTAGTGTCCGAGGACTTCTCACACATTAATACATGCAGATCTACAACGTCATGTCTGATAGCACACGTTGCTCCATAATATGGATATACTAGGAACTATCCAGTTGGTTGACATTTTCTGCTTGGTTCCCCCCCACCCACCCCCGTTTTTAAACAAGTGCTAGTGACTGATGTCTGTGTACACAGGATAGCTGCAGGAGAGTTTCTTAAAATTGGAATAACTGGTCTCATTCACTCACAACAAGTAGTGGCATTCTGTAAGATCCCCTAATTAATGTGTTGGGTTCCAGGGTCTACTACTCAAGCAGCCCCGAGAAGTTCTCTGTGAAACTTCACGTTCCTGAGTAAAATACTTGAGAAGAGTTCTCCTACTCTTTAATAGGATCCGTGAAGGGCTGTTTGTCCACAGCTCACCCTTCGATGCTTTTCTCATGGTTGTATGTATGTATGCATGTATGTATGTATGTATTTTCTATGAGGTAGACAGGCGTTTCCCCAAGGCAGCATGAAAGGGTGATAACAGGGCTTTATTTGTATATAAGAGATTCCTGAACTATATGACCTCAGTGCCCCGTGTCCTGTGTGCACTCAGTCCCATTGCGGGGAAAACTTCTGCTCCTCGGAGTGTGACCCCGTGGACCAGAGACATTTCATTGCAGAGGGCTCACGAGCACTTCCTCTCTGACACTCCTCCCTGACACACGTATCCCACTAGTCTCCAGGAAACACACTTGCGTGAGCAATGCTAAGGCAGTTCTCAACCCAGCTCTACATTAGGATCTTACTGCGGGTTTGTGTGGGGGCATGCGCATGCGCGTTCATGTGTTCACATGCACATAGAGAAAGGCCAGAAGCCAATCTCAGGTGTTGTTCCTTAGAACCTAACCACCTTGTTCTTTGTAGTAGGGTCTCATTCTGGAACCTGGGACTTACAAATGAGGCTAGGTTGGCTGGACTGTGAACCCCAGGATTCTTTTCTCGATCCTGTGACCTGAACTGGGATGACAAACATGTACCAGCACTTCCTTGTTCAGATGGGTACTCCGGACGGAACTTGGGACCTGACGTTTGCTGGTAAGCACTTTGCCATTTGAACTATCTTCTGGCTCCGCCATCTTTAGAATTTTAAGTATTTACCTATCAGTGAATGCAAGGCTTACCTCCCAGTAACTGTGTTTCTGCTGCTCTTGGTTGGGGAGGAAGCAGGCAGGGCATTGTTCTTACAGTTTTTGCTTCCTAAACCATTCCTAGTGGAGAAGCTGGAGAAAGACATTCTGATGCAGGCCCTGTCCCCAGGGCTGGCCACACTACGCATTATCAGTAGCAGTTCAGTGCCTATAGGGTCCAGCCCCCGACCCAACCTGTGCAGCAATCCCCAGTGACTCCCCAGCATGCCTGTGGCCAGACCCCAGAAAGAAAAGGGACTTGACTAAGGTAAACTCATGTCACCAGGATGGCACCTCAGAGCCAAAAGCTTGTGGTGTGTCTGTCTCTGCCTTCTACCAAATAAGATCTTGATTCCACTCAGGGTTCCAGGCTAAATCCCACACAAGGTTTTCCAGCTTCACCCTTTACATGTGTCTTTAATCTCTTTCAAGCAGACACCTATTAAGAGGCAGCCCCTAAAATATGCCTTTCTGGGAAGCCTGCCTTTTTCATTTCTTGATTCTAAAGAAGGGTCTAGCTCAGGAAATCCCAGGCAGTTCGGCATAGGCACATGAAACTTGCTAATTTTCGCTGGGTTTTGGCTTCTAAAGAAAAGTTTTCTCTGGGCTGTTACCTACTCTCCCCAGTGACAGTTCTTAGCAATTGGAGATCAGCCCCTGCTCCATGCAGCTGGGAATGTTTGCTGAGGTAAGCTGGTAATCCTAGGTGGGGAGGCAAGTACTCAGAGCTTCGGGAGGGAGGGTCTCGGTGCCTTTCTTTGGAATGCGATATTATCACTAGATTAAGAAGCTAGACACCTGCTGAGGAAATATTAGCCTGATTCTGTCTGGGCGTTTTTGATGTCTTCCTGGATTATTGCTGGTTGGAGAGTTTTCTTCTAACCAAGATTGCATGACCCTGGGCGCCTCAGAAATGCCACTAAGAGAACAGAAGGAGGTAAGCATGGAAAAACATGTTTATTAAGACGAATCTCTAGATTGCTGGCTCGTTTTGGTGATTATCACCAAGTGTATGGTGATTACGTAGGAGGCTTTCACTTGCTGATGGAAACTTCACGGTGCTTCATTTGGACTCAGTATTTCCTATAGATCACACTGCCACAGAAAATGGCAAGCTACCATAGAGCCTTGAGGGTGCCCGTAGAAACCTTCTAAGAGCAAGTGTGCTAATAATAATAGAAACAAACAAACTCAGCTTACATGTCCCCAAAGAGAACAGTCTGTTATTCTCAGGTGGTGCTGATAGGGATGTGACTCTCATTTGACTTTAGTCATGCTTAAGAAGAGAAAGCAGACTGGGAGGACAGCCCAGAGGGTAACGTGTTTGCTATCCAGGCACAAGGTCCTGAGTTCCATTCCCCACAACCTGCTGACAAGGCTGTATGCGGTAGTACATATTTATAATCCTAGCAGATGTAGAGGCAGAGATTGGACGGTCCCTGGGATTCACTTGGCGGAGCAGCCTTCCTTGATCGGAAAGTCCCAGGTCCCGATGAAAGATGAAGTGTCAAGAAAACAATGTGGAGGGTGCCTAAATAAATTGAAACCTGCCTTTAATCCCAGCACTCAGGAGGCAGAGACAGGCAGATTTCTGAGTTCAAGGCCAGCCTGGTCTACAGAGTGAGTTCCAGGACAGCCAGGGCTACACAGAGAAACCCTGTTTCGAAAAAACAAAACAAAACAAAACAAACAAACAAACAAAAAAGGAAACCTGAAGCTGTCTGACCACCACCATGAGCACGAGTGTACCAGAGTACAGAAGAATGTGCACACGTACACCCCATCCCCCAACACACACACACACACACACACACAAAGAAGGTAGAGCTATGGGATGGCTGAGGAGAGAACAGACGCCCACCCTCGGGTGCTTAGACCTGTCTCAGAGGATCCTGACCTTGAATCTTTTGGAGAGGCTACAAATGTCCCAGTGCCACTGTCTGTGACAAGTCACCTCTCAGGTAAAAACTTCGGCCCAGAGGAAAATAATTGGCTGACACTGTAAAAAGTCTCCTGTTTGTGCCTTACAACTTGACAATTTCTTTGAAGGATTGTTATTGAATCTTTTTCTTCAGGCCATGGTCTCGTAGAAGAGTCAAAAGTCAAACAAAAAGAAAGAAGGAAAGAAATATAGATCATAAAGTTTCTAAGCTTTAAAAAAAAAAAAAAAGCCCTCCATTGGTGCTCACAGGCTTTTATTGCCGTGTCTTATTTTTACATGATGCGCTGTAATCTTACAGAAAGGTGCAAGCTCTACAGCTGAGCCTTCTCTGGGGCTTGCTCTTTTGCTTCACTTGTGTGCTTCGCTGCTGTCGTTTTTGAGCAAGAAAATTATCATGCGACCAAGACTAGCTTCAAACTCAGGATCCTCCTGCCTCAGCGTCCTGGTGCTGGCAAGGCAGGCATGCATAGTGCATCTGCTACACGGTGACATTTGGAAGAAATGCAGCTTTAGCAGGGTTGAGGATTCAGGTCTGTCATCTCAGCTACTCCTGTGCTGATGCAAGTTCAAGGCCTGTCTGGGCTACCTTGGGAATCCAAGATCAGCCTGGGCCTTGACTCAAAGTATAAAGATGTGCGTGTAGCTCAGGGCCTCAACACTTACCTGGTATATGTAAATCTCTGGGGGTTAATACCCAAACTACAAAAGAAAAAACTAAAAAAAAGAAAGTTTACCTTGAACAGATATTGCTTGTTTTACTATCACGTGTACTGTCTATATATTCTGTATGTTAGGTAGCATAGCTCTGGTTCACCGACTGGATTACTCGTATGAATGTAAACTGATACAGCTGTCCCATTTATGAATGATGGATACATATTCAGTTTGTGATTTTTCAGCTACAGCGTTGTTTTAATTTGAAGTCTTTTATGAATCTTTTACTGGATAACTAGGGAAGTTCCTCAAGCCATGTACCAAAGACTGGAATTCTGAGTTGAATGGAAACAGACCTTCAGCCCACACAGTTATTGCCAACATAGCAGGACCTTTTAATCTAAAAGATGTGCTCTGCAATTGTGAATCTCAGTGGTGACATTTTAAGCCTTTAAGTAAGCCTAGCTCTGCCCTGTGGATCTGCATTCCACAGCCTGCATCTGGGGCACATGCATCTGATCCAGCAATACCACCTGGCAGTTACGTATGTCGCGTTCTGCCTTCGAAACACAGTGTATTCGCTTGTCTCCTCTCTGTCCTGATCTTTTACAGAAGCAAAGGTAAAACTTACCACTGAGTATGTGCCCGCATGCGCTATTTGGTACCTGTATACAGACATAGGTCAACCTCCAGGGTCATCCCTCAGGTCTTCCACATTGATTTTGGAGACAGGATCTTGATGCTTGGGCCAGGTACACAGGTAATGAGCTTCAGGCAGCCGTGCGTGTCTTCATTTCCCCAGCAATGGGCTCACAAACACACCACCATGCTCTGATTTCTGCATGGATTTGGGGAATAGAATGTAGGTCCTTACACTGTGTAGCAATCATTTTACTAACTGAGCTCTCTACACAAGCCCATTTTTTTCTTTAAAAACGTCAATCACAAATGAATTGGAATTATTGAGTAAGAGCCTGAAGGTTAACTTTAAAATAAGGGTCAGCTGAAAGCTTACTTAAAAAGAAAAGTAAGTTGGAGGGCAGGGATGGTGGGAAAGTATTTTTCACCTAAAATCAAAGTTTCTGTTCCGTTATAAGAAGGACCTTGATGTGACTATATTACTGAATCAACAGGATTTCCTCTTTGGTCTTGTCTCCTGATACTTTTAGGTAGCTGGGTTCTAAAAAACAAAACAAAAGCCCATCAGGGAATTTTTCTGTTTTAAATAAAATCTTTTCATGCTACAGAGAAACTCAAAGCCTCCCGTCATATCAGTTGCCTCGGTGATGTTTAGCTCAAGGATCTCAAGACATATTGTTACGTCAAAGTGAGTTCAAATCACAGTATATTAGTGACATCTTTAAATAAATTAACACTCTTAAATTAGACCCTAAAAGAGAAAAGAAAGAACTGTTACCCTCAGCCAATATTCTTTCTTCCCAGGGGCTCTGTGGTTTTGTATTCTTACACATCTAGATTGATGAGGTAAAGTGGTTAGAAGACTCAGTCCTTGGCCACTACTTCAGTGAAACTTTAAGCCCTGTTCTGGTGCGATAAGTGGTCAACATAGCTGTGTCTATCCCTGCAATCCAAAGCAAGTTTTTCCACCCACCCAAATATCATCCTTTTTAATAACTTATTTATTTTTATTTTATGTGCGTTGGTCTGCCAGGGTGTCAGAATTAGTGTTATAAACAGTTGTGAGCTTCCATGTATGTGCTGGGACGTGATCTCAGGTGCTCCAGAAAAGCAGTGAGTGCTTAGGCTCATAACCACTGAGCCATCTCTCCAGCCCACATAGATTATTCTTTTTTTAATGCTAGCTTGGTGCTACTGGGAGGTGGTGGGGAGTGTGTAGGCAGAGCCTGTCGGGAGGTCTTTATCACTAATGACTAATCATTAATCACTAGGGTGAAGCCCTCAAGGAGATGCTGACTGTTTGCTCTCAGAGTCATTGATGTAAAGCCCACATCTTCTGAGAAGTTACAAATGTTGCCTTCTTTCAGGGTCCTGAGGTTGTCAGAGCACAGCTCCTCCACGTACAGTAGAATATCTGTTCATGCCTCTCAGCTGATCCACTGAGGCACTGTAGTTTCCTGTGAGCAGTTCATGGTTCTGAAGTTCCTTCCTCCCTCAGAAGACACACCTCGAGACAGGAACCATCAGCCCTTCCGATTTCTCCATGCTCTGTACATACACCATCACGCTCCACCACACCAGTGAACACTGCCCGAAACACTTCGGATTTAAGGTGACACATGTCACACACCGCAGGGATTCTCTCCCCGATTATAGAAACATAATGGCCGATTTACATAAAACAAAGGCTTTTAATATTTTCCTGGCATTATTCAGCATATGAGTATTAAATGAGTACATTTTTGAATTGTATTATATTAGACTGTTTGGTTTTTAACATTGCTGCTTTGAGTTTTATTCAAAAGTCTTTAAATTAATTTGAGAATTGGGACATAATTTCCAATAAATTCTGAAGTGGCCCTAAATGTACTTCTGCTGTCTTTTACTAAATATTAATGTAAAGTGGCATTCTTAACATTGTTGATTATCAAAATGCTGATCAATTCTGAAAAACATTGAAGGTATTCAGTAGTCTACAGTATCAAATATTTAGCTGAGATTTAGTTCTTTGTGTGAAAATAAACAAGTACACCCATTTCTTCAGTATTGAAATTAGATTTTCATTTTTAATAAATAGTAAAATACCATATATACAAAGGAACTTTAAAATATGATTCTTTAGGGTGTATTATCCAATAGTGTTTGACTTACATTCCTGTAGTACATGCTTTTTACCTGGACTTGTATAAGAAGAGATGCGTGTGAGAAAGGTTGCAGATGTATATCTGGAGCAAATCCCTCCGTCTTCTGGTAGCTCACCCTGCCTTGCCTTACTTTTACTGTGTGGACTGCCAATCTCCTTGTGTGTCTCTAAGATTGTAGAGAAAAATTAGACTGCACCTAAGTCTGTTTGCACTGTAGAGGAGACATTCCAGGAATGACTCTTGAAAACCCTTGTGTATACTCACTGAAGAATTTACAAGTGCTGTGAAAGACTTTTGACGTTCGATAGGTAAGCAGGTGAAAACCTACCAGGTTCAAAAGCAATGGTCTTGTCATCTATGATTTTCGTTCCATTGTCAGACTTCTGCATTCATAAACACCTTTGCCCACTTGAAATTTCAGTTAGCTATGGGTGTGTCTGACTGTCCCATAAAACAGAGAATTCACAAAAATATTTACTTCCTCCAAAACCCCATCCCTGACAGAGTATAGAACATGGATGCCTAATTTTATCTTCTTTCTGAAATTATATTAGGGGTCTGATAAAGCACCTCACTGATTAGGAACACCTGCTGCTTACAGAGGACCAGAGTTTGGTTACCTGAACTCATGTGTAACTCACAATTGTCTGTAAACTCCTGGTCTGGGGAATCTGACTTTCTCTTCTGGCCTCTGAGAGCAGCAGGTATGTACCTGGTGTACATCAGTACCTGTAGGCAAACACTCATACATAAAAAGTAAAAATCAACAAATCATTAAAAGTACACTAATTTTAAAGAAAGAACCACTCCTGGAAATTGCATACTGATGCAGAAATTGGTTTGAGAATTGGAAAGAAGCCCATGTGTTAGTGAAACCCAGTGAGTTCATCAGGGTCACAGACTTAGCTCCCCTGAGACAGATCCCAAAAGTTGTCGAGCCTAACCTGTTCACTTTTCACATTAGTGAGCTTTACATGCCTACAACCCAGTACCTTTAAAGGTAAGTGTCTCCCTACAATGTCATCCCAGTCCTAGTTACAGGCACGACCAGTGCATCGTGTGCCTCTGGATTAATGTAAGGAAGATTCTTAAACATACCCACACTCCGTAGCTGCAGTGGCAGAATTGAATGTTCGGTAACTCTTTGGAAACCTCACCATGGAAACAAAGGACTGGCGCCTTCGGATTGTGTTTCCATGCTCTTCCTCTAGAGCAGATAAATTGAGGCTCCTGCAGGCCTGGGTTCTGTCAGGTAAAACATAAATTTCTAAGGACTTGTTCCTCCTGGCAGGACACTGAAAAGCGATTCCCTGCTAGAATACAATCTGTCCCAGTTCTCTTGGACCACCTTTTGAAAACCTTGATGCAGAGGGGAAAAAAAAATCATTTCCAGCCTCCCAGACTCTTTGATGGTCTGAAGAAATGTTGCTTCTTGTAGCTAATAGACAATTGTTGCTTAGAGAATCTGTCTAGGTGTTGAGCCTTAATACAGAGAACAAAGAAGGTATGAAAAAGTCAAGACATGTATGTTTTAGCATAATGAAGAATATTCCTGTGGCCAGACCATAATCATGCTAGAAAGTCAACTCTGCTTCCCAGAAGTAATTTTTGCTGTGTAAACTGAGGATATGCTGTTTGGTCCTAGAGACTTTAACAGTTGCTAGATAGTGGCTAAAGGGGTGGGGGGTGGAGGTGGGGGCAGGCAAGTGAGGGGCTTATTTCAGTCTTATTTTCAAGCTGACGCAGCATATTTTAAGTGGCTGGTGTTTGGTTTCCTCTTCAGCAGCATCTGTCCATGCTCTGCCATGTGTCCTCAAGCGCTTAGTAATTTAGTAGCAGGTTGGGGATGGCCGATGTGTAAAACGAGACTCTGTTACTATAGGGACAATGACCCCCCTCTTATTTTAAATTACCACGCTGGCAGAAGGTGACATTTTGCTCCAGGGCTCAGGAGGGAAATGAAGTTATAAATTACATCATACATGTGAACTTGTTGAATTCTACAGTCCTCCAGAATCTATTCTTAGGATACTGGCTGATCTGGGACTGCTGGGTTCTAATCAACTGTACATGAGATATGGTAATTTTACATTTGTGCAAAGAAAAATGGGATGATTTTCATGATCAAGCGTACCTGCTTGTGTTCTGTGCCTCTGTAGGACTCAGTGTCTCTACGGTGCTGGTTGGCTGGTTCTTTTTTCTCTCCTGAGCCATGTTATTAGTTGTCATTACCCATCTCCAGAGCTGAATGAAATGCAAAGCATAAAACAGATCAAGTCCAGATTTAACAGTGGGCATATGACCTGGTTCTTTTCCTATTTTGCAGGCTTCGTATTGGCCTTGAAGCACATCAGTATGTCTCTCCAAGTTGTATAAAGAAAGGTTTGCCTATAAAATCTAGGGCAGCAACCAGATGAGCTTACACGCAGACTGGACTTATAAAACCCACCAGGACATCTTCACAGATACGAGTTACAAATATTCTCTAGCTTTTAAAAATGTGTGGTCGAAGTAGGAACTTCTGCCTGTAAAATTCACACAGGATACCACATCCGCACTGGAGCTGTTTGTGCTACCCCACGATTCATTTAGATCTAGGAAACAGGAGCATTGTTACCTTTTCTGTTGCATCTTTGCTTTTGAACGTGTCTGTGTTCCAGTTAGAGTGCCACACAGGCTAGGTAGCACATTTCTTCCAGTACTAACCTGCACTAGGATTTGCCATTTCTGAATCAAATAGTTTTAATTCAAGCATTTTGGAATCCTATAGGTGTTCATGGGCACTGAGACTCTGGAAGACACATTAACTTTTTTTTTTTTTAAGTTATTGAGTGTTCTATTTCTAAAACAGAGCTTCTAAGCTTGTTAATCATGTCAGATCACCTCTGTTCTATCCTTTAATGATATGTTAAGCATAAAGACAATGCTTTACATATATTCTTTTTTTATTGGATATTTTCTTTATTCAGAAACCCCCTATTCTTTTCCCTTCCCCCTGCCTCTATGAGGGTGCTCCCCCACCCACCCAACCCCATCTTCCCACCCTGGCATTCCACTACACTGGGGCATAGAACACCCTCAGGCCCAAGGGCCTCTCCTCCCCCGATGGCAACAAGGCCATCCTCTGCCACATATGTGGCCAGCACCATGGGTCCCTCCATGTGTGTATTCTTTGGTTGGTGGTCCAGTCCCCAGGAGCTCCTGGGGGTCTGGCCAGTTGACACTGTTGCTCCCTCCATGGGTCTGCAAACCCCCTCAGCTCCTTCTGTCACTTCTCCAACTCCTCCATCTGGGACCTCACGCTCAGCCCAATGGTTGGCTGCGAGCATCCACCTCTGTATTTGTCAGGTTCTGGCAGAGCCTCTCAGGAGACAGCCAAATCAGGCTTCCAACAGCAAGCACTTCCTGGCATCCACAATATTGTCCAGGTTTGGTGGCTATATATGGGATGGATCCCCAGGTGGGGAAGTCTCTGGATGGCCTTTCCTTCAGTCTCTGCTCCAGTCTCAATATTTCCTCCTGTGAGTATTTTGTTCACCCTGCTAAGAAACACTGAAGCATCCACATATTGGTCTTCTTTCTTGTTAGGCTTCATATAGTCTGTGAATTGAATCTTGGGTATTCCGAACTTTTGGGCTAATATCCATTTATCAGTGAGTACATACTGTGTATGTTCTTTTGTGACTGAGTTACCTCACTCAGGATGATATTTTCAAGTTCCATCCATTTGCCTGTAGCAGGTCCAGGCGAGAGGAGAGAACCTAGTCCAGCTGGGTCTGTCCGGGGCTGAGCAGGATGGCAAGTATCGATGGCCCCCCAACCACACCTGGCTGGGAGTCTTATCGAAGCAAAAGCTCTCTTTATTAAACTAGGCACTTGCTCATATAGAGTGGGTACTTAGGTATGGGAAGAGATGACATAGGAGGCAGTGAAGGGTGACAGAGGGTA
This sequence comes from Rhynchomys soricoides, assembly GCA_019843965.1. NCBI lineage: Eukaryota > Metazoa > Chordata > Mammalia > Rodentia > Muridae > Rhynchomys > Rhynchomys soricoides. The sequence goes on from JADRCH010000012.1 coordinate 1,355,330, forward strand.
AGGGGTAACTGACAGGGCCAATGGCAAAGCTTCACATAAGAAACTGCTGGGCAGAGGCAGGGCCAAACAGGTCTTGCTGAGTCACCATGACACAGAAGTGACTGAAACAGGTCTCAAAATTCAAGCCAGGCTTAGGCTCTCCCACAAGGCCATAGAAACTCTAGTCAGGCTCTGGTTTATCCTCAAGGACCAAACCAGGGCCAAAATGGGACCCAATATACCTGCGAATTTCATGAAGTCATTGTTTTTAATAGCTTAGTAGCACTCCATTGTGTAAATGTACCACATTTTCTGTATCTATTCTTCTGTGGAGGGACATCTGGGTTGTTTCCAGCTTCTGGCTATTATAAATATGGCTGCTATGAACATAGTGGCACATGTGTCCTTATTACATGTTGGAGCAACTTCTGGGTATATGCCAAGGAGTGGAATAGCTGGGTCTTCAGGTAGTATTATGTTCATTTTTCTGAGGGTCCGCCAAACTGATTTCCAGAGAGGTTGTATCAACTTGCATTCCCACCAGCAATGTAGGAGTGTTCCTCTTTCTCCACATCCTTGCCAGCATCTGCTGTCACCTGAGTTTTTGATCTTAGCCATTCTGACTGGTGTGAGGTGGAATCTCAGGGTTGTGTTGATTTGCATTTCCCTGATGACTAAGGATGTTGAACATTTCTTTAGGTGCTTCTTGGCCATTCGAGTTTCCTCAGGTGAAAATTCTCTGTTTAGCTCTGTTCCCCATTTTTTGATAGGTTTATTTGGATCTCTGGAGTCTAACTTTGTGAGTTCTTTGTATACCTTGGATATGTAGGATTGGTGAAGATCTTTTCCCAATCTGTTGGTTGCCGTTTTGTCCTATTGACAGTGTCCTTTGCCTTACAGAAGCTTTGTAATTTTATGAGGTCCCATCTGTCCATTCTTGATCTTAGAGCACAAGCCATTGGTGTTCTGTTCAGGAACTTTCCCTGTGCCCATGTGTTCGAGACTCCCCCCTCCCCTTCTCTTCTATTAGACTCAGTGTATCTGGTTTTATGTGGAGGTCTTGATCCACTTAGACTTGAGCTTTGAACAGGGAGATAGGAATGGATCAATTCGCAATCTTCTACATGTTGACCGCCAGTTGAACTAGCATCATTTGTTGAAAATGCTGTCTTTTTTCCACTGGATGGTTTTAGCTCCTTTGTCAGAGATCAAGTGACCATATGTGTGTGGGTTCATTGCTGGGTCTTCAATTCTATTCCATTGATCTACCTGCATGTAGTTGTACCAATACCATGCAGTTTTTATCACTACTGCTCTGTAGTACAGCTTGAGGTCAGGGAGGCTGATTCCCCCTTGTGTTCTTGGATTTGGTTTGCAAGAATTTTATTGATTATTTTTGCATCAATATTCATAAGGGAAATTGGTCTGAAGTTTTATTTCTTTGTTGGGTCTTTGTGAGGTTTTGGTGTCAGTGTAATTGTAGCCTCATAGAATGAATTGGGTAGTGTTCCTTCTGTTTCTATTTTGTGGAATAGATTGAAGAGTATTGGGATTCGGTCTTCACTGACAGTCTGATAGAATTCTGCACTGAACCCATCTGATCCTGGGCTATTTTTGGTTGGGAGACTTTTAATGACTTCTTCTATTTCTTTAGGGGTGAGAAAGAAATTAGGGAAATGACACCCTTCACAATTGTCACAAACAATATAAAGTACCTTGGTGTGACTCTAACCAAACAAGTGAAATATCTGTATGACAAGAACGTCAAGTCTCTAAAGAAAGAAATCAAAGAAAACCTCAGAAGATGAAAAGATCTCCCATGCTCATGGATTGGCAGGATTAATATAGTAAAAATGGCCATCTTAACAAAAGCAATCTACAGACTCAATGCAATCCCCATCAAAACTCCACCAGAGAACTCCTACAGCTGATAAACAACTTCAGCAAAGTGGCTGGATATAAAATTAACTCAAACAAGCCTTCCTATACTGTAGGAGTTCTCTGGTGGAGTTTTGGGGGTCATTTAAGTATACCATCATATCATCTGCAAACAGTGATATTTTGATGTCTTCCTTTCCAATTTGTATCCCTTTGACAGAGAGTGGGCAGCCTTATCTAGTCACTGATTTTAGTGGGATTGCTTCAAGTTTCTCTCCATTTAGTTTGATGTTGGCTACTGGTTTGCTGTATATTGCTTTTATTATGATCTTTCCAAGGCTTTTAACATGAAGGGATACTGAATTTTGTCAAATACTTTTTCAGCATCTAATGAAATGATCATGTGAGTTTTCTTTTTGTTTGTTTGTTCGTTTGAGTTTGTTTCTGTAGTGGATTACATTGATGGATTTCTGTATATTGAACCAACCCTGCATCCCTGGGATGAAGCCTACTTGATCATGGTAAATAATCATTTTGATGTGTTCTTGGATTTAGTTTGCAAGAATTTTATTGAATATTTTTGCATCAATAGTCATAAGAAAAATTGGTCTAAACTTTATTTGTTGGGTCTTTGTGTAGTTTTGGTATCCGTGTAACTGAGGTTTCATAGAACAAATTGGGTAGTGTTCCTTCTGTTTCTATTTTATTTGAAGAGTATTGGTTTTAGGTCTTCTTTGAAGGTCTGATAGAATTCTGCACTAAACCCATCTCGTTCTGGGCTTTTTTATGGTTGGAAGACTTAATTACTGCTTCTATTTCTTTAGGGGTTATGAGACTGTTTAGATGATTTATCTGATCCTGATTTAACTTTGGTATTTGGTATCTGTCTAGAAAATTGTCCATTTCATTCAGATTTTCCAGTTTTGTTTATTATAGAATTTTGTAGTAAAATCTGATGATTTTTTGAATTTCCTCAGTTTCTGTTGTTATATCTCCCTTTTCATTTCTAATTTCATTTTTAATTTGGATACTGTCTCTGTGCCCTCTGGTTAGTCTGGCTACGGGATTATCTATCTTGTTGGTTTTCTCAAGGAACCAGGTCTTTGTTTGTTCTTTGTGTAGTTCTTTTTGTTTCTACTTGGCTGATTTCAGCCCTGAGTTTGATTATTTCCTGCCATCTACTCCTCTTGTGTGTATTATCTTCTTTTTGTTCTAGAGCTTTCAGATGTGCTGTTAAGCTGCTAGTGTATGCTGTCTCCAGTTTCTTTTTGGAGACACTCAGAGCTATGAGTTTTCCTCTTAGCACTGCTTTCATTGTGTCCCATAGGTTTGGGTATGTTGTACCTTCACTTTCATTAAATTCTAAAAAGTCATTAATTTCTTTTTTTATTTCTTCCTTGACCAAGTTATCATTGAGTAGGACATTGTTCAGCTTCTATGAATATGTGTACTTTCTGTTGCTTTTCTTGCTATTCAAGACCTGTTGTAATCTGTAGTGACCTGATAGGATGCATGGGATTATTTCTATCTTCTTATATCTGTTAAGGTTTGTTTTGTGACTGATTATATGATTAATTTTGGAGAGGGTACCATGAGGTGCTGAGAAGAAGGTATATTCTTTTGATTTAGGATGAAATGTTGTATAGATATCTGTTAAATCCATTTGGTCCATAACTTCCATTAGTTTCACTGTGTCTCTGTTTAGTTTTTTGTTTTCATTATCTGTCCATTGATAAGAGTAGGGTGTTGAAGTCCTCCACTATTATTGTGTGAGGTGCCATGTGTGCTCTGAGCTTTAGTAAAGTTTCTTTTATGAATGTGGGTGCCCTTGCATTTGGAACATAGATGTTCAGAACTGAGAGTTTTCTTGGAGGATTTTTCCTTTGATGAGTATGAAGTGTCCTGCCTTATTGTTTTTGATAACTTTTGGTTGAAAGTCAATTTTATCCGATATTAGAATGGCTACTTCAGCTTGTTTCTTGGAACCATTTGCTTGGAAAATTGTTTTCCAACCCTTTACTCTGAGGTAGTGTTTGTCTTTGACACTGAAGTGCATTTCCTGTATGCAGCAAAATGCTGGGTCCTGTTGACTTATCCAGTCTGTTAGTCTATGTCTTTTTATTGGGCAATTGAGTCCATTGATGTTAAGAGCTATTAAGGGATAGTGATTGTTGCTTCCTGTTATTTTTTTATGTTATTTTTATGTTTGTGTGGCTATCTTCTTTTAGGTTTGTTGAAAGAAGATTACACTCTTGCTTTTTCTAGGGTGTAGTTTCCCTCCTTGTGTTGGCATTTTCCATCTATTATCCTTTGTAGGGCTGGATTTTTGGAAAGATATTGTGTAAATTTGGTTTTGTCATGGAATATCTTAGTTTCACCATCTATGATAATTGAGAGTTTTGCTGGGTATAGTAGCTTGGGCCGACATTTGTGTTGTCTTAGGGTCTATATGACATCTGCCCACGATCGTCTAGCTTTCATAGTCTCTGGTGAAAAGTCTGGTGTAATTCTGATAGGTCTGCTATCTTAGTCAGGGCTTCTATTTCCCCACAAACATCATGACCAAGAAGCAAGTTGGTGAAGAAAGGGTTTATTCTGCTTACTCTTCCATGTTGCTGGTCATCACTAAAGGAAGTCAGGACTGGAACTCAAGCAGGTCAGGAAGCAGCAGCTGATGCAGAGGCCATGGAGAGAGGTTACTTACTGGCTTGCTTTTTTCTCCTGGCTTGCTGAGCTAGCTTTCTTATAGAGCCCAAGACTACTAGCTCACAGATGGTACCACCCACAAGGTGCCCTCCCCCCTTGATCACTAATTGAGAAAATGCCTTACAGCTGGATCTCATGAAAGCATTTTCTCAACTGAAACTCCTTTCTCTGTGATAACTCCAGCTTGTGTCAAGTTGACACAAAACCAGCCTGTACAGTCTGCCTTTGTATGTTACTTGACCTTTTTCCCTTACTGCTTTTAATATTCTTTCTTTGTTTTATGTATTTGGTGTTTTGACTCTAATGTGACAGGAGGAATTTCTTTTCTGGTCCAGTCTATTTGGAGTTCTGTAGGCTTCTTGTATATTTATGTTCATCTCTTTCTTTAGGTTAGGGAAGTTTTCTTCTATAATTTTGTTGAAGATATTTACTGGCCCTTTAAGTTGGGAATCTTCACTCTCTTCTATACTTATTATCTTTAGGTTTGGTCTTCTCATTGTATCCTTGATTTCCTGGATGTTTTTGGGTTAGGAGCTTTTTGCATTTTGCATTTTCTTTGACTGTTGTGTCAATGTTTTCTGTGGTATCTTCTGCACCTGAGATTTTGTCTTCTATCTCTTGCATTCTGTTGGTGATGCTTGCATCTATGACTCCTGATCTCTTTTCTAGGTTTCCTATCTCCAGGGTTGTCTCCCTTTGTGATTTCTTTATTGTTTCTATTTCCATTTTTTGATCCTGGATGGTTTTGTTCATTTCCTTCACCTGTTTGGTTGTATTTTCCTGTAATTCTTTAAGGGATTTTCGTGTTTCTTCTTTAAGGGCTTCTATCTGTTTACCTGTGTTCTCCTATATTTCTTTGAGGGAGTTATTTATGGCCTTCTTAAAGTCCTCTATCATTATCATGAGATATGATTTTTAATCAGTGTCTTGCTTTTCTGGTGTGTTGGGGTATCCAGTGCTCACTGTGGTAGGAGAACTGGGTTCTGATGATGCCAGGTAGCCTTGATTTCTGTTGCTTGTGTTCTTGCCCTTGCCTCTCACCATCTGGTTATTTTTGGTGTTACTTGGTCTTGCTGTCTCTGACTGGCTTTTCCCTGCTGTGGTACAAGGTCAGCTCTGAGGTGCAGACAGAACCAGAAGGATCCCATCCCCAGCTTTTCCTTGGTCCCTGCGTCCTGACAGCTCTAAGAGGGTCCCTCTTGGGCCAGGAATTTGGACAGCAATGGTGGTCTTACCTGTACTCACAGGTGTGTTGGCACTCTTGGGAGACCAGCTCTCTCCTGGAGGTATTTGGGTATAGAGCACAGTGGCACAGAATCAGCTCTGGGTACAGATAGATAGAAACTGGAAGGCTCCTATCCCAGGCCACTCCTTGGTTCCTGTGTCCTGAGGGTTCTGGGTGGGTTCCTCTGAGCAGAAGTGGTTGTCTTACCTGTGCTCACAGGCTTGTCCACACTTGTGGGAGGCTAGCTCTCTCCCGGTGGTATTTGGGTATGGAGCCCTGTGGCAGAGGATCAGCTCCAGGAACGGAGGGAAACCGGAAGGCTCCTGTCACACATTAACTTTTAATTTTGAGAAAAGTTCAGCATTTGTCTGTCATTTATAAAACTCTGATAAATAATATGAATATTATTTCCTGGATACTAATTGAGTAAGGGAGAAGAGATAAGATATAGTGTAAGTAGTTTTAAAAATGAGATGGTCTTTTGCATCAATGGGTCTTGCCATTGGACTTCAATGTTTTCTGAAAAAGTCAATATATATTTACTCTGAGTAGTTTGAATGAGAAGGGAGATCTTGGCAACATGGAGATGAGAGAAAAGACTGAATGGGCAAGACCACAGAGTGTGACACAGGATCAGACATGGGCTTCTCCTCCTGGCTCATTCCCTGCTCATCCCTCTCTCTCATGAGGTTCTTCAGCCTTACCCTCTCTTTGAGGAGTCTTAGAATGCATGTATGCCAGTGAGTTGAAAGTTCACTTCTAGGCATGAAATGTTCTTGGATAAAGCACAGAAGCAATCATCCCCCCCTCCCACTCCGGGCACACTGTCACATTTTTGAAGGGCTGCAATAAATTTGAGTAGTAACTTGTGCAATAAAATACCACCCAGAAGACAAGCTGCCACAGTGCTGCTCCCACTAAACAGCCAGTTAACTGCTGTTTCTGTACATGTCCTTGAGCCCTTTTTAAAAGCATGGTTTCCTTGCCTGTTGTTGAATGCTCTCGAGAAGAAGCTGAAGGGCACTGGCCAGAGCTGGGGACAGAAGGCCAAGCATCTTTGGGTTAGATAGTTATGACATTAGATTGTGTTAAATCCCCTGTAGGATTAAATCCACACCACAAGGAGGATCTAGGGAAGGAAGATGCATTAATGATGTTTAATGGGACAGGCACCTGACAGAAGCAAATTAAGAAAGAAGAGGTTTATACAGTTCACCATAGTGGAAGTATGGTTTGTAATATTAGGAATACAGGCCACCATTGAGTAGGGCATGCAGAGCCAGCCTGTAATACTCAACCTCTGATCTTCCTGATTCTGCCACTTGGGCCCCATGTCCACCTGACTCCACAGCCTGCCAGCACATCACCACTATCTGGGCACCAAGCAAACATAGAAACTTGTTAGGGATAGGGTTGGGCCTTTCACACCCAAACCATAAAAGATGACACATGATGATGCAAGTACTATGGCCAATGAATCGTGAGCATGTCCAGTTTTCTGTGGGGAGGGCTAGCACCTGCAGCTAGTTGCAGTTTCCACACTTTCAAGTGAGGAAGTTGACTCTAACATGCATGTCTGTGGGACTGTTTCCATATCCCTGAACCAACACAGTTCGTGACTAACTGAAGAGATGTGAGATATTAAGACCACAGCTCATCATCAGTCGCATGTGTAGAAGGTGACTCTACATGTGAACAGTGTCCTTTAAAACATAGACACTTAAGTTTGTGTAAGACAGTTATAACTAAGGAATATGGAAGAATTGATATCTGGTCTTGCTCCATTGATAATATGATCTTGTCAAGAATGCCATGGTTTGGAGGAGAACTGGCTTTAAATCAGAAACTTGGACCAGACTCATATCTTCTCCTGGGCAACAGCAGGATTGTTTGATGCTGGGGCTCATGATGAGGCTCAGGATGTGCCTAAGTTATTTGAACTGCTTTTGCCCATGTCTGTGTCTTGTCTCTGACAAGAGAAGAGGCTGCCTTTAATCCAAATTGCTCAGCTGTTGGCAGTTTGGCATTGCCCCCTCTCAGAAATGAAGATATAAGACTTAAGGTATTTCTGAGGAATGTTAAATAATTGTTAGAATCCATCCGAGTTCTGCATAAACCTGCACACATTTTGGGAGTGAAAACAAAGGGCTATTCACACTCCTCATCCCTTGCCAGATGGGGTGTATGTAAGCTTATTAGAATTTGCTTATGTATCTTAGTATAGCGACTTAAGCCTTAAGAATCTAACACCCTGAAATGCTTTCAATTTCAGGAGGGTTTTACCATTCTTGTTTTCTTTTCAGGCTGTGATGCAGTCTGAACAATATAGGTGGGCAAGTGATTCTTCCAGCCGTGTGCTTGGCACCCAGGGGGAATTAAAATACAAGGCTTACAGATTGTACAGACTAATATAGCAACAAAGCGAGCCAGCAGGAAGCGCCAAAATGGTGTTCTCCCGGGTCAAGCAATCAAAGTGATTGGGTGCATCACTGTGGTCTGTTAATTTTAGCAAACAAAAGTAAGCTTTTTTAAAAAGGTAGAAACACTGCTTCCCAGAGTGAGTCAGATAAGCCATTTGCCAAGTCATCAAGCAAGAGGTGTGGATGGGCAAGTGGACTCGAGGCACGTTCTGTGCTTTGTTGCCTTGTACATGGGACATGTGGACCCTAGCAATAATGTAGCAACTGCCATAAAATACAGGCTTGCCTTTACCAGACAGAGCAAATTCACATTTTCCTTGCTGCATTGATTCCTGGGAACCTCCTGGCAATCTTAGTATTCAATATCTTAGTATTCTAGCTTCCTGGCACGATAATGCCTCCTCCTAAGCTCTGCTTCAATAGAGTTAGTACCCTAAAATTCTGGAACATTGTAAGTCCTCAAATGCTTCATGAAAAAAGTAAGGTGGAAATGTGTCACGTGCCACTGAGGTAACTTATTATGTATTTCAAACTTGATATTTAAAGAAAAATCTAGAAATTTGGGCTGTTTGGATTGTACAGATAACTGTGATGCCTAAGTCTGTGGGACTGGGCTGTATGGAATCAGAACTGATGCAAAGACTGAGTTCATTATTCTGTAGGGACACAAAAACATTTCTTGAACCTCTCAGGTTTGCACATCATGTGTTGGCGTCAATATGCCACAGATCCAACACCCACCTCTGTGTACCTGTGCCAATGCTATGTCTTTGAGGTGTCTCCCCTCAGCACACACCCCCATCATGGCTCAGAGCACAGGCACCTTCCACAAACAATAGCTTTACTATTGTCCAAGGAGTCACTCGCCCATCCATCTCATCTCCTTACCTGTCTCTTAGACCAGTGGTTCTCGACTGTGGGTCATGTACATTATGACTCATAACAATAGCAAAATTGCAGTTATGACGTACAGTGGAAATAATTTTGTGGCTGGGGAGGTCACCACAGAACGGGGAATGTTAAGAAGTCACTGCATTAGGAAGGCTGAGAACCACTGTCTTAGACCAGTGTGTGCATGTGAGTGTGTGTGTGTGTGTGTGTGTTTTCTTGTAGAGGCCAGAAGATAACTCAGGGAGTCATCCCTCAGGTATTATCTGCTTTGGCCTTTGAGACAGGGTCTCTAACTGACCTGAAGCTCACCATATGGTCTAGGCTGCTAACCAGAGAGCCTCAGAGATCTGTCTGTAGCTCCGCACCCATGAAATTCCAAGCGGGTACCATTATGTCCAGGTTTTTATGAGGGCTCTAATGATTGGATGCAGGTACTTATGCAAGGCAAGCACTTTAATGACTGAGCTGTGTCCCCAGACCCTACTATTGCTTAATCTACACACCACAATCACCAAACAGTAAATGGTGAGACCTAAATCTCCCTGCGAGAATTTCTGATGCTTGGTATGAATGGGCATCATTGTGGAGTTATTCGTTTAGCCAGGCTTTGGCCTGTTATTGTGCAGAATTCCTCGGAGAGTTATGTATGAAAGTTCCCATCATTTCCTGTTTCTCTACAACCGTTTGCTGTTCCATTCCATCTGTTTCAGGGGCACCGTCCCAGATACTTCATATGTGATAATAAAACACAACTCTGTTTTATTTTACATCTAGCAAGAGATGACTCTGGCCATGGCTCAGAGGCTAGGAGTCATACCGTCATGGTACCCAGAATCGTTTGCACAAAGAGGTACTAATAGAGAGATCTTTGATTACCATCTCTGTGTTTTATGTATATGCCTACCGTAGATAGCCATGAAAACTTCAAACTTTATAGTTTGAAGGCACAGTATTCATCAAATGTCATTCAGTGGGTTAGTGATTCCTAGATGCACTTGTCTGCAAGTGTGGCAAGGGTATTTGAATCCCACACATATATATCTTCAGTCACTCCCCTGCTCTGGAGCCTGTGCAAGACTTCACAACAGAATATAGAATGAGTGTTGACATACTCTAGGTCCCCTATGCTGAGTCCAAAAATATTTATTTATTCATTGCATTTTGTGGGTATGTGAGTATGCTTGTATGTATGTGTGGATGGTGGAAGCCTCAGGAAGATGTTTTATCACTCTCTACTTATTCCTGGGACTCTCAGTAAACATGGAGCTGGGTTGTTGGTCAGAAAGCCCACATAACCTCTTTTCTCTGCCCCCCACAGCACCAGAGTTTCATGTGCATATGTGGCTATGTCCAGAGTTGCATGTGGCTGTGTGGTTGTGACTGGCTTTTACATGGGTGCTGGAGATATGAGCACAGGTTTTCATGCTTAAGAAACATGCACTCTTACCCAGGGGGCCATTACTTCAGCCCTCAAATGGTTTTAAAAATAGCAAATATTTAGTAAAACCCAAAATCAGTAGTAGAGCAATTTAGGTTGCCACTCTCCTCACACACACACACACACACACACA
>JADRCH010000012.1:1370053-1384580 GCA_019843965.1 Rhynchomys soricoides
AGAGAGAGAGAGAGAGAGAGAGAGAGAGAGAGAGAGAGAGAGAGAGAAGCGGCCACAGGCTCACACTGAAGATGCGTCTGGTCATATTCAACACATTCTACCTTATTGAACATCTTGAAGTGTTCAAAATCCAGTGGTGTTCTGTAAGGCCCAGATGTGTACAGCCAGGTGCCTTCCCCGCAGTATTTGAACCCATTTTATGGAGGATTTAATCCACCTTTGGAATCACTGACTTTGGAATGCATTCCTTGAGAGGCCATCGGAGATGATAAAAAACAGGTCCAAAGATGATATTCAAAGATGCCATTTGTGGATTGGCAGAAAGGGGCTGAGGAGAGAGAGAGAGAGAGAGAGAGAGACTTGGCAGTGCTTTGAGGAGTCATTTCACTGTGCCCTGTTCTAGAGCACAAGGGAACTCTTGAAATTTCATAATCATAGGATCTTTTTATTCATTTCCCAAAGAGCATGTTTTTGAGTCAGTGTATAATATAGCTATTTGTTCTCTTGAATACATCTTAGGGATGAAAAGAGAGTTAGGAAAACGAGCCCATTGTTTTTTAAAATTAGTGACAAACTTCAAAATAATTCCAAACAAACCTCAAATAAAATGTTCTCCCCCTACTGCGAATCCCATTTAAACTGTTTGGGTCAGTCTGTTTTAATGAGCCTCATTCACGCTGACTCGTCCACACACTTCAGACAAAGACAACTGTACCTCTAAACTCATTTGAAAGTGATGGATGACTGTCAGCTTTGTGAGCCGAGCATGTGGTGGCTTGATAGCGCAGTGAAAGCAATCGCAGAGTGTGAGTCTGTTTCTTTTGGCAACGGAAGGGGTTGCTAATGGATTCATCATTTTCTGTTAAGCATGAATGTCAAACAAAAAAAACATTTAGGGCTCTATTCAGCAGAGTTTCCGGCTTGATGCTTGCCAGCCATGGAGGCCCTGTGACTTGGAAACTGCACAGCCCAAAGCCTGATTTTTATTCCCCAAGTTCTGTGGAGCTAGAGCCCCAGAACCTGGAATTCTGCCAATAGTTCCTTCCTCATCGTCTCCTTCCTCCTACCCCTCCTCCTGCGCCTCCTCCTTCTGCTCTTCTCACACCTCCTCCCCTCTCCTCTTCCTTTGCCTCCTGTTTTTCCTTCACCTCCTCCCTTGCCCTGCTCCTGCTTCTCCTCCTCTACCTTCCCTACTCCTCTCTCTTTTCCTCTTCCTCTCTTCGGCTCCTCTCTTCTCCAATCATGTGACATCATAGGCCATGCTCCTAGATTGATGGCATCTCTGATACAGAGCAAGATGCCAGCTCTTATCCCATCACTGACTCTACCTAAGAACCACACAAGACATCACCCATAGAGGGCTGGCAGCGTAAGCACTGGGCACATGCCCAGTGGAGCTTGCATCTTAGACCTGACTGGATGAAGCAGTTGTTGCCCATTTGTGATTTGAGAATCATAAACAATCAATGTGCTTTGAACTCATTCTATGTCCAGAAAATGAACACAAAAATAGAAGAGGTGAGAGACATGTAGGCTTTTGAGATGCTGTGTTGTTCTCTGAATGGACTGTGAGAGGGCTTGGGGAAATGCTGGCCTTGCCACACAGCTCTTACACCATTTACGACAGAAGAGCCTCCTTCTGTAGGAGAATGGCTTCTTCAACTACATCCACAGTGGACAGAGGGAGGAACTGGGTCCAGACAAGGGGAGCACTACCTCACTGGCAGAGCAGCAGTGACTATGATTTAGACCCTGGAGTCACTGTGGGGCTGGCATGGGTCTTGGCACCAGTTCTGACATCTTGGATAAGTCTATCAGCCTCAGTGCCTCAGGTTTTGAACATTGTTGTTTTGCAGGCTAAATGAAATTGCAAAAGATCAGTAGTCTAAATTACAAGTTCATGCACATAGAGATTATTTATTTAATTATTTTAACTAGTAAGGTGAACAAATAATGAAAGCCAGGAGCTTGTGTAAGGTCAAAGAGCTCAGAACATAGAAGAGATAGATTATTGACACCCACTTGCTTCTCTGCCAATCAAATGGGTGCTCCCTCTGCCTGGACTCAGCTCCTCCTCTGTGCTCTGTAGATATGGTTGAAGAAGCCACTCTCCCACAGGTGGGCGTGGTCTTCAGACATCAATGATATCAAAAGAACTCTGTCTTCTGTCTCTAGTCCCCAAGGTGCTTTGGTTATAGGCAACTGTCCATTCATACATGGCTTTTGAAGAGGGTACTGAGTTTCAAACTCTGACCTTCATGTTTGCACACCAGGTGCTCTTATTCCTCTGAACCATCTCCTCAAACTGGAAGTCCATGCTTTCCCTAGGAGCTAGTGTTTTCACAGGGGGGACTGGATTTAAGCGCAGGGTTGATACCTGTGCACTAAGAAGGGAAATAGGATGTGAAGATGGTTCTGGAGGTCTGTTTTAACCTCTTTGTGATGTGACTTTGTATCTCTCTTGTCTCTAATCCTCAGTGATATTTGGAGGAAAATGAAAATAAATTGCGAAATGTTGCCAGTGCCTTCTAAAAGACAGGACTACCGGTGATTTAATGTGACAATTATATCGATGATTTAGCTTAGGGGATGAAGCTAGACATTGAAAAAGCAAAAGTAATAATCTTCTCTGAACTATCAAATGACAGCTCCCTCTGGAAATTCCCTCAACCACCTACATAGAGTCAATCAGGTTTCCTCTCCTTTGTTTGCAAGTTTATAACACACACATATTTACTGTGACCAAGATGTTGATCTTGACAAAGGCTGATACTCTAAGAACTCAGGAAATATTTGTTGAATTTAGTAAATGTGTATCTGGAAAATAGAGAAAGTTGCTCTGCTGTATCCAAGCTCATTCTATCCACCCTTAACCTCTGCATTGGTTTAGTTGCTACTCACATGTAATTTTCACCAAGTTAAATAACATTTCACTAGCTCATTTCACTAAGTTCTATATGCCTTTATCTCTCAAAATATAACTGAACTCCCACAGGAATGATCACTCTACCAGGAGGCTGCAACCCCAGATGCCATTTTAACCTGCAGAAATGGCCGGATCCCTGTTCCACGGGACTGATTTCAATGAGGAATTTTCAGAATGATGAGGCCAGATTTAGCTGGTAGCAATTATTGGCACATTTCAGATGAGCTCAGCATGAAGAGTAAGACTGAAGTAAGATTAAGTCTCAAATAGAAAAGGAAAGGGGGGGGAAATGAAAAGAGAGACCAAAAGGGTTTGGAAAGCAGGAAAGGACCAGTTATCTGCAGGATGCTGGTATTCGTGTGTGAGATGTGTATGACCCAGCCTGGGTGAGAATGTTATCTCTATGTGATCTGCAGAATTTTGCTCTTGACTGCAGCAACTGCAGAAGAGTGAATTAAAGTCTTAAGGAGAGAAATCAATAACAGGGAAGAAAAGATAAAAGCAAGAAGGCTGGAGAGCATTTCAAAAACCAAGTAGAAGTCTCATAAATGGCCATGGAGGACCTAGCAGTATTTATAAGGGTTTAACAGGAATCCCAATAGGAACAGATTTGTTGGTCACCCTGGGGGAGAGGGAGACTGAAAGGCTTCTTCATGGTTTATGGCATTTCCCTGGCTTCTCACTCCAGTGTGACAGACAGGAATAGAGACTCTCTGAAGAACTGTACAAAGCCAGGTCTGGTTGCCAGGCACCTTGATGGTAAGAATTTGGCTGGAAAAGAATTTTGAGAAAGCTAGGGCTGAGCTGTGAGAGGAACAGAGTCTCCAAGGACAGCTCTTGCTACTGCTCCCAACTTATTTCTAAACTGGAAAATGAGAAATAGGTAACACAATCATTTCATCCCAATAACAGCCATGCTTTCTCCACTCTAGCTTTACAAACCTGTCAATGGTTTCTTCTTGGACTATTATATGGAGAATTCCTTCCGAAGTCCGACATCTTCTATTTAAACAAGAAGGTAGAGATGCAAACGTGAAAACATCCATGAAAAGGGAGAGGTCCCGTGGAGAAAATGGACAGAGGGTATTCTTACTGGTCCAGAGCTTAGGAACCTAATGTCAGGACATTAACAGGAAAGGAAGTAGATATGACCTTCCCTGGAGGATCCATGCCAGGAAAGCGTTTGATACTGTATCCATCTTACCATGAATTGATTTGTTTATGAGTTCTGCCTTGCGTTTCCATCATGTCATAGGTATCCCTATGACGGAGGAACACTCTAAGTAAAAATCTGGTAATGCACAGCATGAATATTCTTATTCAGGAAGAAAAATGAAAAGTATATTAGGGTGAAAGTTGAAACTGAAGTTTAGCAGACTCCAGAGTTTAGAAACATACTCATGTAGTGGAAATGCACACACATATCACTGCACTGAAGAACAGCTGAGAAGCCAAAGCCCAGGGGAAGGAGGACATGGGCAGGGAAAGGGGTTTCAGTTCTAACTGGTAGAGTAAGGTTAGCTCCATCTGATTCCAGAGGAAGAACTGTGGGTACCAGTGTCAGGGCTCTTGAGTGTCTGACTGTGCCCACTGGAAATGGAGAAGAACACAGATATTCCTGTTCCTCTCACACTTTCATCAGAGCCCCAGTGCCTGATGTACTCAGACTCTCACCTCAAGGCTATTCCTACTCCATGCATTCAGTGACCACAACTGGCCATCTGTGGAGCGAGTCTATTGAGTCAGTGCCTTTCTGGTGACCTCCGACTCCCTGTTTCCTTCTCTGCATAAAATCCTGTGTCAACAACCCATCTGTCCAGAATGAGCATCTGTGCCACTTTAGCCAGCCCCACCCTCAGAGAAATGAGCATTTTCCTCTTCTTTGTTTTTCTCCTCAGGGCAAAGCTCTTTATTTATATTCCCTCCAATTTCCCCCATCACCGACAAGGCTGTTATTCTCATTCACAAAGGAAGAACCCAGGATTCAGTGGAGCAAGCTTTCAGATGAATCCAAAGCCACGAAGCTGATGAAGATGGGTCAAAATTCAAACTCATCTCTTTATCTCTTCTCCTTCCTGTTCTTGTGGTCCCACAATTCTTCACCCAGGACATGTGGCTAACAGATTTCTAAGCATCACATCAGGCTCTCTGGACCTGTTTAGGTTCTTCCCTTCTTCTGGGAGATGTCACACCCGAGCTTACACAGGTGATCATCTGACTGCTGTGCCAAGCATCTTGGGTAGAACGCACACCCAATGGCCTAGACCACCTGAAAAAGCCTGCTCTTTGGTATACAACCTTCCCTGGAGGTGTCTCCAAATCTACTTAGTCTCCTCAGCTAAGCTAATTTTACATGGAGACAACAAACTTACATGCCTACCCAGGTTCTGTAATATCATCTACCTCTCTCGAAAGTCCCCTAGAAAACTAATGTTCTTTTTGAGTCATACATAAAATATTATAGAGAAAGAGTAGTCCAGCCTCAATGACCAAAACTTAGGGAAAGTACATTAGTTTCTGATGCTAATTTGTGAACCTAATTCTAAGCCTTCATTTACTCATCTGAAAAAAAAAAAAAAAAAAAAAAGGACCAGTAAGAAATCAGGGTTGTTGATGGGGTGTTATGGGTTAATTTACACGAATCCTTCAGGGATTGGTATGAAGCTGCTGGGCATAGGGCAGCTCCTCTCATCATCACTGTGATCATGTTCATCATCAGAGGGAAAGTCCGAGGGGAGGAATGGTGACATGCCACTGCCATTCTGTTCTCACTGACCTGGCCTGGAGCAGGCGCTGTGCTTACAGAAGGGGGTGTGGAGCTCAATGTTCAATTGGCCAGCAAAGGGTTGCCTGCTCACTTGCTAGCTCTTTTCTTTCCAATGTGTGTGTGTGTGTGTGTGTGTGTGAGTGTGCGTGCGTGCGTGCGCACATGTGCCTATATGTTCATGTATGTGCACAACCATATAAAGGGTAGAAGACAATCTCAGCTGTCATTTCTTAGGTATCTCCCAATGGCCTGAAAGTCACTAAATAATTGGCAAGTTAGTGAGCCCAGAAGTCTATCTACCCCCACCTCTGCATTGCTAGGGTTACAAGAACACACACACACCTGACTTTTTTCTTGTGGTATATTATATATATATATTTTTTTTTCTGTGTCTGAATATCTAATGAGAGTAACTTACAGAAGCATGGGCCTATTTTGGCTCACAGTTCATTGTGGCTAGGTAAGTGAGGCAGCTAGTCATATTACCAAAGCAGACAGAGATTGATACTCCTATTCAGCTAGCAAATTTCTTTTTATCAGGTCTGAGAGCCCAAGCCATGGACTGATGATGCTTACACTTAGGGAAGATCTTCCCACCTCAGTGAACCTAAGCTAGAAACTCCACAGTGGGCATGTCATAATTGTTTCCCTAGTTTTCTAAATCCCTTCAAGTTGAAAATCATATGAAGTATGACATGAGGTCTCTGGGGATAGATCTGAGATCCCTGTATTTTAATCAGTCTCTTTGCTGTCCCCAGTCTAGGGCTCAGCATTTTCATGTTTGAAACCTTTGGGATTAGGCCGGGCAGTGGTGGCACACACCTTTAATCCCAGCACTTGGGAGGCAGAGACAGGAGGATTTCTGAGTTCGAGGCCAGCCTGGTCTACAGAGTGAGTTCCAGGACAGCCAGGGCTACACAGAGAAACCCTGTCTCGAAAAAACAAAAACAAAACAAAACAAAAAAACAAAAACAAAAACAAAAAAAAAAAGAAAAGAAAACTTTGGGATAAATGACTTCAACTACTGCTTGAAGTTGGTGCTCACAAATCCAAGTCTAGACCCCTCCTCTGTGTGCTCTGTGATTCTCTGCAAGAATGAATGAGAGCAAAATCTGAGACACGGACAGTGGTTTGCCCAATTTGGGAATATGTCTTTGCATCACTTCTCCAAGGCCAACCTAACAAAGTCTGACAGGCAGGTGCCTTATTCAAAGGAAAATGTTTCTAGTGGTCTAAAGGCTGGGTATCTAAGACCCAGAGTCAGGGTTATAGTTTCTCTCCTTAGCTTACAGATACCATGTTCTCCATCTCTGTCTAGATTTCTTCTCACGCACGTACCCTCAGATTGTATTAGAAGTCATTCTAACCTTTCCTTTAACTTAATCACCTCTTGGTTGGAACTATCTCCAAACATTGCCATTCTGAAATATCTGAACATTAAAAACTCAAAATGTATACACTCATGTCTGGGATGTATCCCAAGTAAACAGATGTGCTTGTTATCCCTTGGCACAGCAACCCTGTCTGAGCCTACAGAGCACAGTGTGAGGAGAAGTGAAGTCTCTGGACCACACTGTCTGCATACTCAGACTGAGGAAAAGGGCTTCTGGCAAAGGCTGAAGGACATTCTCATGGCATGAAGCTTGTGGGTTAAGAAGCAAGTTGCCTGAATCTATAAAACAAAGTAACACAAAAGATAAGATACATGTTAGGATTCTTCCTAATGTAAAAGAGAGAGAGGACTGCTTATTGAAGACACTGTCAGTTTCTGGAAGACATCATCATGATCAGAGAAAACTGGTGAGAAGAGCTGCGACTCCCAACCAGAGCCAAGTCATTAGTGGATTGTGGGAAGCATCTGGCCTTGGAATGGTTAGAGGTTGAAAATCGGCATCAATGTGAAATATATTCTAATGACAAAAAGAACATTACTGCTCTTAACTAGACCTTATCTATGCCGCAAGCCAGAGTCCTTGTCTATTCCACAGGTTAGAGGCCCCAGGAAATGTAAGTATTATTTGCACTGGAAAATAGAAAAAACAAACAAACAAAACAGAAACAACTTCATGTAATCAATTTAATGGTCAATAATTAGGGGACAGGTTTAGGACAATTATTCTATTCTTTACAAATATACTACAGAAAAGGTCAGTTTAGGACCTTTGGAAAATCTCTACCAGACACCTTCCCCTCCTGGAAAGAAGGTCATGGAGCAGTTAATTACCCCTCCAAGTGTGGGGGGGGACCTGCAGGTGGACGAGTCCCAGAGCACGTAGACAAATTCTGCAGGGCTGACCAACCGTTGACTTCCTACAGACAAGGAAAGTCCTTGCCACCTCATTCCCTAAAGGCCAATCAGTTTGAAAATCACACTGTTCTGCCAATCACATTGTGCCTAATGGCTGCTGCTCTGGAAACTGTATAAAAACTCACAGGGTCATCCTCTCTCTCCTTCGTGTGCAGGGTAACCCCAGCATGCTGGAACAATAAAATTCCCCTTACTTTTGCATTGATCCCCAGCTCCACATTGTTCACTTGGGGGTGGGGGGGATCTCCAGTAAGTTAAGGCTAGCCAGAGTCTTATACTACTAGTAGTCTTAACGTTTTTATTATACAGGTCTTTCACTTGCTTGGTTAGAGTTATTCCAAGATATTTTTAAAGTTATTGTGAAATGTGTTGTTTTCCTGATTTCTTTTCAGTCTGCCATTTGTATATAGGCAGGATACTGGTGTGTGTGTATGTGTGTGTGTGAGAAAATTTTATATTCTGCTACTTTGCTAAAAGTATTTGTCAGCTATAGAAGTTGGAAATTTCCTGGTAGAAAATTTTGGGTCATTTATGTATAAAATTGTGCCATTTGCAAACTAAGATACATTGACTTCTTCCTTTCCAATTTGTGTCCAATTGATCTCCTTTGGTTGTCTTATTGATCTAGTCAAGATTTCAAGTACTATATTGAATAGGTATGGAGAGAACAGACAGCCTTGTCTGTTTCTTCATTTTAGTGGAAGTTCTTTGAGTTTCCCTTCATATTGTTTGCTGTGGGCTTGCTGTAAATTGCCCTTATTATGTAGAGGTATGCCTATTGTATTCTAGTCTCTCCAGGATTTTTATCATAAAGAGATGTTGATTTTGTCAAAGGCCTTTTCTACATCTAATGAGAAAATCAAGTGCTTTTTGTCTTTTGGTCTGTTTATGTGGTGGATTACATTTATTGATTTATGTATGTTGAACCATTCCTATATCTCTGGGATGTAGCCTACTTGATCATTATGGATGATATTCTTGATGTGTTCTTGCATTTGGTATTTATGTTCATGAGAGATACTAATTTGTAATTCTCTATGTTGTGTCTTTCTGTGCTTCAAGACAATGAAGAAAGAAATTAAAAAGAACATTAGAAGATGGAAAGATTTCCTATGCTCATAGATCAGTAGCATTAATGTCTATACAATAACAGTGAAAATGACCATTCCACCAAAAACAATCTCTAGAATCAACACAACCCTCATGATTGCATACATTCATATTCATTAGAATTCACAGACCTTGAAAGGACAATTTTCAGTTTCATATGGAAACTTACAAAGCTTAGAATAGTTAAAAACCAGAAAACAAAAAACCCTGTGAATAATAAAGGTGCTGCTGTAAATGTCACCATCCTTAATTTCAAGCTACACTACAAAGTTGTAGCAAAAAAATCCTGTATGTTGGGGACTGGAGAGATGGCTCAGCAGTTAAGAGCACTAACTATTCTTCCAAAGGTCCTGAGTTCAAATTCCAGAAACCACATGGTGGCTCACAACCATCTGTAATAAGATCTTATGCCCTCTTCTGGGGTGTCTGAAGACAGCTACAGTGTACTTACATATAATAAATAAATAAATCATTTTTAAAAAAGAAGAAGGAAAAAACCCTGCATGCTGTTGACATTAAGACAGACACTTTGATGAATCAAATAACACTGAAGACCCAGGGATAAGTCCATACATCTAAGACCTAGCTATAAGTCCACAGATATTGGGACACCTGGTTTTTGACAAAGAATCCCACTGGAGCAAAGACAGCATCTTCAGCAAATGGTGCTCATCAAACTAGATGGCTGCATGTAGAAGAATGTAAATAGACCCATAGTTATTATCCTGCAAAAAACTAAAAGACCTGAACATAAGGCCAGATACCCTGAATCTGTTAGAAAAGAAAGCAAGGAATAGTCTTGAACACACTGGTACAGGAAAGGACTTTATGAACAGAACATCATTATCACAGGCACTAAGATTAACAATTAATAAATGGGCCCTCATAAAACTGAAAAGCTTCTGTATGGGAGAAAATAGCACTATTTGGGCAAATCAGCAGCCTACAAAGTGCTGCACAAAGATCTTTACCAATTAAGAACTAAGAAAAACTGTACTCCAAGAAAACAAATAACCCAATGGAAAAATGGGGTATAGATCTAAGCAAAGGCTTCTCAAAGAATGAAAGACCAATGACTGAGAAGCACGTTTAAAATGTTCAACATCCCCAGGGAAATGCAAATCAAAACTATTTTGAGATTTCATCTTACACCAGTCATAATGGCAAGGTCTATGACACAAATTATAGCATAGACTGGTAAGGATGTGGCTCAGGGGAGCCCTTGTGCGTTGCTAGTGGGGCTATAAACTTGTACATCTACTATGGAAACCAGTGTGGTAGCTTTTCAGGAAGTTGGGATTAGATCTACCTCAAGATCCAGCTAGACTGTTCTTAGGTATGTACCCAAAGGACTCCACATTCTACCACAGAGATACTTGCTCATTCATGGTCATCGCTACTCTATTTATAGGAGCCAGAAATTGGTAACAGCAGAAATGTCCATTGGTAGGTGAATGGATAATAAAGTAACATGGTACAGTTACATAATGGGATATTACTAGACTGTTAAGAAAACAAAGCAAAGCAAAACTTGAAATCATGAGATTTGCAGGTAAATGATGGAGCTAGAAAAAAAATCATCCTGAATAAGGTAACCCATACCCCAAACGACAAGTATTGTGTGTTTCACTTATATGTGAATGTTAACCTTTAAGCATTCAATGCGCATGTTATAATGCATATGACCACAAAGGTTACTATAAAGTAAGGAACTAGGGAGGGAGGGGTGATTCTCTAAGCAAGAGGAAATAAAATATATAGTTTCAGAGAAACAGGAGGGAAACTGGAATGAGAGAATTAAATAGGGAAAGGGAGGCTAGGAAGGAAGGAAGGAAGGAAGGAAGGAAGGAAGGAAGGAAGGAATAGAATAGAATAGGGGAGGGGCAATACTAAGGGCCCTTTGAAGACTCATATGGAAACCTACTACAGTAGAAGCTTCTTTAAATATACACACATGTGAAAAAAGTCTAAACGGAGTCACTAAGTAATGGGGAGACAGAGTCCCAATTAAACATTTTTTTTCTCACCAAGTGACACCTCCAGTGCCAAGAATGGGTTACAACCGGTTGAGTTATTGGCCAAATGGATGACATGGAAACCCCAAACATCTCAGGCTATTGCCAAAGCTAATTTTTTTCTTCTCCACAAACTGATGGTAAGTCTCTATTACTGAAGAACAACACTAATGTGAAGTGGAAATTTCTGATTTCTTTGGAAAGCCAGTTGTGTCAAATGATGTTTTGCTGGGGCACACAGGTGAAAGGGTGTCTTGCTACAGCAGACATGTGAAAGAATGTTTTCCTGAGGCAGGCACATGAAAGGATTCATAAAAAGTACTATAAATATAACCCAAGAGATGGTGGATGATGCTGGATGGTGTTGGTACACCTTGCCATTCCTTAGTGGTCATTGTTTGTCACGACTTCATAGAAAGAAACACACCAAAAAACTTCTGGGGGTGTTCTGGTGGTGTCTTGCCACTTCCTTGGACTCAGGTCGATTGGCAGAGAGAAGTGGAAGTTTCTGGATATGTTAGCTGGTACAGACTCATGTGGAGTTCTGTTAAGACAGACTCGTGTTTTGCTAAGACAGGTTCACGTGGTAATTTGCTGAGGCAAGACCCATGGGAAAACACGTGATCTCTGAAGGGAGTATAATAGGACTCAAGGGACAGTGATGGCTGGCTTGCATAGCTAGCTGCACAATGCATCATTGGTCTTGAGTTTTCATCTTTGATGGTCTTCACCTTATTGAGAAAGTCATGGCAGAGAACGTCTCCTGGTGTCCCGGCTGGTCCTGGTCACTCCTTCTGACTCATGCCAATTCTGTGGAGGCCTGGCTGTTTCTGCTGGGTTGTGCACTGCTGCTGATTTGTGTTTGCTATCCTGACACTACTGAACTGGACTGATGGTATCCTGACAATTGGAGATTGAAATCTTCCCAAGGAACTACTTCTAAATAGCATACAGCAGAACCTCACAGCTTCTTCTGGATCGACCCTGCCATCACTGATTCGTGAATGGTGTTTGTGAGTGGATAGAGCTGCTGCTGCTGATTTGTGTGAACTGAACTGCTGATATCCTGACAACACAGATTGGATTTGCTCCAAAGAATAATTTCTAAACAGGTCCACTTCCCGTGTATTCTAACCTTTCTTTTCCATTACTTCTGGTGGGAGGTAGGCTAGAAGGGAGGTTAAAACTTTTAAGAAACCTTATTAAAAGTAGGTTCTGAAAAATCTAAGCCAACACTAACATATCTCATTAAACATGGACTGCTTGAACTCTTGCCTAACTAGAGTCTTTTCCCTATTGACCTAGTGTTCACGATACTGAAAGCTACCAGATAAGAAAGGTATTTCATCAATCCAGCTACAAAATCTTTAGTCTACAACAGATCTGGTAGGAATCTGGTTTGGAAAGGGGAACCTGTTCAGAATATGTTATATACAGTTTTTCAATAACCCTCAAAGATTCTATTACTATATACTTATTAAAATTGTATTGTAGAAAAAGATATACATATAATATTCTTGAGAAGTATTTTTGATACAGTACTAATAGATAAATTTGTTAATTACAGAATCATAATTTTGTTAATAAAAGTTATTAATTATCCTTTAAGATGGCACATTGCATACATGATAATCTGTGGCTATCTTTAGATGAGAAATTCAAATTGCTTTTTTCTTACTGATATGCTGTGCTTTTTTCTAGTTTTCTTATGGTGCACACAGGTTATTTATAAAACCTGAATTTTAAGAGTGTTTAATAAAAGTAATCCCAGCTCTGTGAAGATAGTAACCAGAGTGATAGCTATCATTAGACTGTCTGTATGATGGGAGAGGGGCTGTTTTCTTTCTCTTTTGGAAATTATCTTTCTTTCTTTCATTAAAATATCATTTTGAATAAAATGACAAAGATAGCAGATAGTAATTTAAAGCACATTTACTTGGGAAAAAGAGAAATATGGTAACCCTTTGTCACCACTACTCTTTAAAACATTTTCTTACATGTCTCCAAGATCCGGAAATCTAGAATCAACTACAGTAAATATTTTATCATTTACCATGAAAGTCTCACACATACATATGAAGCAGCTACGCTCCGCATCTTTCTTCTGCTCTGTTGTGTTTTCGCTAGGGTTTTGTTATGTGTTCTGCTCCATGGTACCAAGGACTTGTCCAGTGGCCTTGGATGGTATTCCCGCCTGCCTCTCTGATCAGATCCATTACTGCATGCAATGTTCTACTTGTACATTTCTTTTGGCATAGGCATGTACATCTATGCAGTTATACAAATAATATATATATATATATATATATACACACACATACATATATTGCTTTCTTTAAGCAATATGTTCACAGAAACCACTATAGATGGTCTCAATGCTCCTCTTATGCATATGCATATGTAAAAGCATGTATGTATTTATATATTTATACATGTGTGATAAATGTATTCCTTTTTTTAAAAAAAAAAAAAAATTTGGCTCTCACACATTTTGTATGTTTTGAACCTTCTACAAGACTTTTGCTGCCTCATAAAACTGACCAGAACTGTTCTACATAATTTGATTCTTATGCTTGAACTGCATAACAATACTTTTTATTCAGGAAAGAACTATTATGTCTTTTTCTTTATGAAACTTGACTTGGGTCTCATTGCCTTCTTTTATTTATCTAAAGCTGTGTTTCAAATCTAACTTGAGTGTGTACCTTGTTTTCCAGAATCCATAATTAGTTATCTTTTAATAAAAAGAAAAATAATATTAAGAATAAGATAATGAGTGGAGTAAAGGAGGTCTGTAGTCACAGAAGAGGATGCAGAGGCAGGAGCACAAGTTCAAGGGCATCCTGAGCAACACGAGATGTTGTCTCAAAAAAAAGTGGGTGAAAGATAAATAATTACATTATCTTTAGAGAAAATATTTTAGAGAATTCTTTAGGGAATTCTCTGAATTCTCTAGAGAAAGGTTGCATTCTCTTTTAATATATGATGAAAGATAAACCATATCCAGGATTAATTAATGTGGACAAGATCTACAATTATATCTGATACGACAGAAAGAATTTCAATTTAAAAATGACAATAATTTTGATATTCAATATTCATATACTAAATGCTTAGCAGAGCTTTTAAACATAGTGCACAGTGTGTTACTCTAATAAGATAGCCCTGCAGACAGAGTACAGTCCAATGGTGGATAAATTCACCATAACAGGAGGTCAGGCTGTGGGAACAGAGAGTGTTTGTGCAAGGTTCATCAAAGGCTAAGTCCTGAGGCTCATGGAAACAAGCTCACTTAGAAATGGATGTGGTCATGTTCTAAGCCTCTGTGTGTGTGTGTGTGTGTGTGTGTGTGTGTGTACACTCATGTGAGTGTACAGGTGTAGATGCCCCTCCTACCTCAC
>JADRCH010000012.1:1384590-1425932 GCA_019843965.1 Rhynchomys soricoides
AACAGCAAACAAAGAATGTAATACCTACCAAGAAAGACATCTACACCAAGAAACACCTCAAACACCATGACTACAGATGCCTAGATCATGGTGTACAAACATAAGCATGAACAACCAAGAACCCAGCAACCGTATTGTACCAAACCCTGCGAAAAACAATTCAGCTGAGACACAAAACTAGGAAATCAAAATATAAATTACAGATATAGTCAAGGATCTTAAAGACGACATGAATAAATTTCTGGATGAAGATTGGAAAAACAAAATATTGAAAAAAATTGGAAACTGGAAGTAGAAGGTGACAAAGAAATAGACCTACTAAAGAAAACCGAAGTTGAAACTAAACCCAAGAAACTTTGAATGCCAAACAAAAGCTCGGAAGTAAGCCTCACTAATAGATTATAAGAAATAGAAAAGAGAATCGCATGTCTTGAAGGCAAGGTAAAAGAAATGGCTAGCTTATTCAAAGAAAATGTTACATCTAAAAACATACAGGCACAAAATATTCAGGAAATCTGGAACACTATGAAAAGACCAAACCTATAAATAATATCTATAGAAGAAATAGAAGAAACTCAGATCAAAATCACAGAAAATATTTCTAACAAAATCATGGAAGAAAATTTCCCCAACCTAAAGAAAGAGATGCATATCAAAGATACCAGAGGTCTTCAGAGCACCAAATAGACAGGAACAGAAAGGAAATTCCCCATAATGCATAGTAATCAAAACACTAAACATACAGAACAAAGAAAGGATATTAAAAGTTACAAGGAAAAAAATGATCAAGTGACATAAGGACAGACCCATTATAATAATGTCTGATATTTTAATGGAGACTGAAAGCCAGACATTTGTATGAGTGGATGTATGAATGGATGTTCTACAAACTCAGAGACACCACAGATACCACCCTGACTACTGCACCCATCAAAACCATCAGGTACAATGAGTAGAGAAGGAAAGGTAGGTATTCCACATTCTATGATAAACCCAAATTTAAGCAAGTTCTATCCAACTCTACCAAAGGCACTAGAAGGTCTCTCTTCTCTGTCTCTCTGTCTCTCTCTCTCTCTCTCTGTCTCTCTCTCTCTCTCTCTGTGTCTTTCTCCCCCCACCCCCATCTCTCTCTCTTAAGTATAAGTAGTTAAATGTGAGAAGGCTAACACACCCAAGAAGACACAAGGAATAAATAATCCCAGACCGACAAATCAAAAAAGTGGTGGAAATCCCATATCATAACAATAAAAAAAAAAAAAAAACCAGGAATCAATAAAAACTGCTCATTAATAACTCTCAATATTAACGATCTCAGTGCCCCTCCCCAAAAGACACAGACTAACAGATTAGATTAGAAAACAGGATCAATGTTTCTCCGATCTCCAAAACCACACATTACCCTCAAGGATAGCTGTTCCCTCAGGGAAAAGAATAGAAACAGCATTACAAGCAAACAAACCCAAGAAGCAAGCAGATGTCGTAGCTTTTGTAATATCTGATAAAATAGACCTCAAACCAAAACTAGTCAGAAGAGATATGGAAGAATACTACATACTCATTAAAGGAAAAATTCATAAAATGTTAACATTCTTAACATTTATGCACCAAACACAAGGACACAGGGACCCACAATTGAATAATGTAGAGAGTAAGAGACTGTAGAACTCTGAGTTCTAAGTGGAATGTCTTTGTCAAACTACTTCCTTCAAGGCTCAGGGATCTATGTGGAAGAGGGGGTTGTTGTGCTTTATAAGACACTGTGTGTGGGGTGTGGTGATTGGCAGGGGCCCTGCCAAGGTATCATCCTGCCAAGCCATGTGACAGGCCTTATGTAAAAGGAAGTTTATTTGTGACCTGGAGGAGGGGGTAGAGTCAGAGGAAGGGGTACAGAGAGGGACTGGGGAGAGGGGAAGGGGAGGAAAGGGGAGGGGAGGAGAGGGAAGGGGAGGGGAGAGGAGAGGAGAGAGAAGAGGGAAAGAGAGTCCTTGTATATGTGAGCCAGGCTCCTACCTGGCTGTTGCTAGGTAGGGAGGAGCCGGCAGGAACAGCTAGTGGAAAAAGTATAAGCATCAGAAATGATGGGTGAATCTAAGAAAATGGACATCTGGCACAGCACAGCAGATACACATATGAACCCACAAAGACTGTAGCAGCATGCACAAGACCTATACAAGTTCAAGTCAGATGGGATCTCAGCACGGGAAGTAGCCACCACTCAGTAGCTCCCACCCCTAACAAAGAAGCTATTTGCCATTGACACCTGCTGGCTAAGTTTTATCCATGCTGTGCCACTGGGTATATCAACCAAACTCCGGGGGCAGAACCCATTCTTGGGACTAGGCGGCTACTGAAAACTAAATACACATTTTGTTGTGGACTTTAGTTTCATTTTGTCGCATTTTGTCTTATTGGTCTTTTGTTTTTGGTATTTGTGTTTTTGTGAGTTTTGTTTTGGCAGAGAAAGACGGAAGAAGATCATGCAGTCGGGTTAGTAAGAAGGTGGAGGAATCTGGGAGTTGGTGAGAGGAGGGAACATGTTAAAATATATTATATAAAAAATTAAATTAAGAAAAAGGCAAAATAAATTCTTCAGATTATGCAAACCCATTTTTCTGTTCCTTTTCAAATCCTCAGTAGTTGTTCAAAATATATTGAATGAGTTAGCAAATAAAAATGAATAATGATGTTTCAAACTTTTAAAAATTAATTTCAATTATAATTTCATTAAATAAGTAATTTCAAACATGATAAGAGACTATTACAATGATTTCCTACGTGCCAATTGCTTAGATTCAACATCTAGTCATCCTATTAGTACCTTTCCCAATTGTTATGACAAAATAACTTGTAAGAGAAACTTAAGGAAGGATACATTTTGGTTCTTTTTTGCAAAGATCAAAGTCCATCAGCAGCAGGGAAGGCAGGAGGCAGCTGGTCTCATTACTTGTCGTCGGAAGCAAAGAGAGATGAATTCTGGTATTCAACACCCTTTTTCTTTACCCTGGGATCCCAGCCCAAAGGATGGTGATACCCACAGTTAAGGTAAGTCTTTCTACCTTATTTAAACCTTTCTGGACATACCTCCCAGAGTCCCCCACAAGTGATCTTCTGAGAAGTTCTCAATCCAGGCAAGATGATAAGAAAGATTAACCACTATACAGTCTATCACTAATCTTGTTTTACACCTATTCATCTGGTTCCCCTGGTTATTCTATTAAAGTAAATCTAGACATCCTATTATTTTAGCTGTGAACATTTGAATATATGTCTCAGAAAAAAATAAGGACCTTCTCAAAATCACAGTGATAACAGCATAATATCACTCTCCGTCCTGTTGAAGGGTGTCATGGCTGTGGTACGGATATTTGCGTAAGAGAGAATTCTGGTAGAGTCCATAAGCTGCCGCTGACTAAAGCGCTTTCTGGGAATCATTCAGTCCACATCCCCCTTGACCTTTTCCCTTTCACATATGTTTGTTAAGATTTTTCCTGTAGAGGTTTTTGTGCACGGATATAGCTATTTGTGTGTCCGGGGTGTTATCTGGGATGGGTTTTTTTTTGTCCCTGGTTTCCTGTAAATTGAGAATTTGACAGACAGGCTTGATCAGATCCAGGTTTGACTCTACTCAGTGAGACTATTTCCTAAGTGGCACTGTGAGCATCCATCAGGAGATATGTAATGCCTGGTTGTCTCTCTTTCTGAGATGCTAACAGCTATTAATGATTCTAGCTGAGACCCATTAATTCATTAAAAGCATCAGAATCTACTGTCTTATTTTTCCTTCTTCATTTACCAGCTTGAATACATCTCTAAAGAAACATTTCTCATCAACTCCGTATTTACATGGGGGTATCCCCTGTAATTACTGCTGAATACATGTTAGCTCTTTCTCTTTTTAACTAGTCTCCAGAATAATGAGCCCAATCTCTCTTGTTCTCCAAAGGAGCTGATGAATTTCTTAAAGTGTCCTTATTGACCGCAAGTTTTAGCACACCTGGCAATTTTCAATTCATCCCACATACCTCTGCATTGTTGCTCTACCTTGGTTGGTGACACCCAAGGGTCACCCTCTGGAGGTAGGGGTGGCCCCTACTTCGGAACTGGCCAGCTAGGATGGCCAGGATCTGTTTGATTTTACTTGAATTCTCCTTGCATTGTGTCTTCTTGTTTCACACAAATTCAAGCTAGAAAAATCTCATGTTCCTTGTAGTGGTTCTCTTGATTCTTCCAGTATATTTTAGAAGAAGTGAATATTCAAAATAGTGCATTTTAAACCTACCAGTGATATTTCTCTTCTGGAATAGATACTTAGTAGTAGTCTCTCATTCTCTCTCTATCTCATACACACACAGAGAGAGACACACAGGCACACACAGAGACACACACACAGACACACACACAGATACACAGAGACACAGACAGACACACAGAGACACAGAGACACACAGAGACACAGACAGACACACAGAGACACAGACACACCCAGAGACATAGAGACACAGAGACACAGACACATACACACAGACACACAGAGACACAGACACACACACAGATACACAGAGACACAGAGACACACAGAGACACAGACACACAGAGAGACACACAGAGACACAGACACACACAGAGAGACACAGAGACACAGAGACACAGACACATACACACAGACACACAGAGACACAGACACACAGAGACACACTAGACACAGACACACACAGAGAGACACAGAGACACAGAGACACAGACACATACACACAGACACACAGAGACACAGACACACACAGAGAGACACAGAGACACAGACACATACACACAGACACACAGAGACACAGACACACAGAGACACACTAGACACAGACACACACAGATACACAGAGACACAGAGACACACAGAGACACAGACACACACACACACACACAGACACAGACACACCTATTACTACACATTTCTTCCCACCTTGACCTACATAGCACTGTACACTGAGCAAAACCCCAGTCTCTATAGTGTCTTTTACATTCCTCCGCTACGCCATTGTGTAGCTGTGTCGAACTTTACTTATCTCTTCCAGGTTGGTCTTGACTACTGACAGTAGTTTGCATTTTTAATGCTTTCCAAACCAAGTTAATGAATGGTTTTCTGTGTGTGTGAATGACTTCATATTTTGCTCATGTGCACTCTTATGGGGGGGGGGGATTGTGTCAAAGAATAAATGCTCTGGAATGTGTATTGAGATACTTGCCTACAACCTGCACCTTTCTCTTTCTGATAACTAACACAGCCAAAGATTATGTTGTCCAATAACTCAGAGCAGACTTAACCTGCTTATTTTCTAAAGAAGGACGCTGAACATATTTTCATAAAACTTGGGACCAATCACGTTGTGCTTTGGCAGAATCACGTCTACTTACCTGTAGTCTGTTCTTCCATCGGAGTTTGAGTTTCCAACTTTTCAAGGGTTAGAAATACTTTATATATCAGGTTCCTAACTAATTGTTAGGTTGAGTAGCAACTATTGTACTCAGTTGGCTATTGGAGATTTTATTTTTCTTCTTTTAGTAATTTTTTCTCAGACAGGGTCTTCATGTAGCCTAGTCTGGTTTTGAACTGGTGATGTAGCTGAGGATGATTTTGATCTTCTGACCCTCCCATGTCCACTTCCCAATTACTGGTGTTATGGGGTTGTATCGATAAGCCTCACTTGGTTGTTGCTGTTTGTTTTATTAACTATTTTTCTCTTTTTGAAGATTTTTTAAAAAAGTGTGTATGTGCAAGTTTGTGTGAGTGTGAATAGACATTTGAGTGCCAGTACCCACAAGAGAGTGGATGGGGTGGGGTTGGAGGGTGGGAGATCAGATGGGGTGGCACTAGAGATGCCCAACAGGGCCACCAGAAGCCTAGTTCAGGTCTCCAGCCCCAGATTTTTTACTTTTCCTAAAGTGTTTATTTTGCTAAAGAAAATTTGAAAGTTGGTGTGTCTTTTAATTGAAAATCAGTTCTTCTCTCATACAATACAGCCCGACCCAGCTTCCCCTCTCTCCATTCCTCCCAGCTCTTCCCAGCTGTCCCCACCTCCCCTCTTCCCTCTCCCACATCCACTTCCCCTCCATTTCCCTTCAGAAAAGAGCAGGCCTCCAAAGATAACAACCAAATATGACAAAACAAAATATAAGACAAGGCAAAAAGCCCTCACACTGATGCTGGACAAAGCAACCCAACATGAGGGAAAAGTCTCAAGATGAGGCAAAAGAGTCAGACATGTATCTGCTCCCACAGGCACAATGAATACACAGAGAACCTATGGGTTGTGGGCCCCATGCTTGCCACTTCAGTCTCTGTGAACCTATGCTAGCCCTGGTTAGTTGAGTCAGTAGGCCCTGTTCTCCTGGTGTCCTCTACCGCTTCTGATTCCTACCACTTTTCTGCCTCCTCCTCTGTGAGATTCCTCGAGCTCTGGGGGAGGGACCTGATACTTACTCTCTCTCTCTCTCTCTCTCTCTCTCTCTCTCTCTCTCTCTCTCTCTCCACCTTTCTCCCTCCCTCCCTCCCTCCCTAATGTCTGGCTGTGGGTCTCTACACCTGCTCTCCTCTGCTGACCGAGGAAGCTCTCTGATGATTAGACAAGGCACCAATCTATGAGTCTAGCAGAATATTAAGAATCATTTTCGTTGATTTATTTTTTAGACCAGTCGTGCTTCGTTCTAATCTAGGTCTCTGGGGATCCAGTCTCTGGTTTCTGGCCATCCCAGCAGTGTAGGGCTATGGGCTTTCTTTCATGAAGTGGACCTCCAGTTAAATCAGACTTTGGTTGGCTATTCCCAAAAGTTCTGTACCACCATTGCATTTCTTGCAGGCAGGACAGATTGGAGGTCAAAGGACTTGTGGCTGGGTTGGTGCCCACATTTCTCTTTAAGTAGCCTGCAGAAAACCTTCCTGCACCAAGGAGATTAGAACATAGGGGTGAAGGTTCCATGCAGACACTATAACTCCACCTCCCCAAATTCAGCGACGTGTGTGCAATGTTGTCCTTGACAATGTTTTTGGAAAGCAACCCTGTGTCCTTGCATCAGCGTGGGTTGTTTGGGAATCTCCACCAGACCCCTTGGCTAATACCTCAATTGAATGCAACCCAGTCTTGCCTCTGGGAGCCTTACCTGGCTACAAGAGATGGTTAGTTGAGACTCTGTATCCTCCCTTGCTAGAAATCCTCACTAGGATCACTTTTATAGATTCCAGGAAGTTTCCGATGCACTGGGTTTTACACTATGTCCCAAAGGCCCCCAGTTCTAGCTGTCTCTCCCTGTGCTCTCTCCATCCCATCTCCCTCTTCACCTGATCCCCTCCACTTCTGTCCCCACCTATCCCCCAGTGTACCACCAAAATCTGTTCTATTACCCCTTCCTTTGGAGATCCATGCATCTTACCTAGAGCCTTCCTCTTTACCTAATCTTTCTGGGTTTACAGATTATAGCTTAGTTATCATTTACTTAATAGCTAATATCCACTTGTATGAAAGATGTACCATATTTATCTTCCTGGGTCTGGGTTATCTCACTCAGGACATTTTTTTCTAGTTCCATTCATTTGCCCGCACATTTCATGATGCCATTTTTTTAAATAGCTGAGTAACACTTCATTGTCTACATGTACCACATATTCCTCATCCTCTCTTTGGTGGAGGGACATCTAGATTATTTCCAGTTTCTATTATGAATAAAGCCACAATGGATATGGTTGAACAAGTGGCCTTGGAGTAGGATGCACTGTTCTTCGGATGCACTGTAGGATGCTCAAGAGTGGTATAGCTGGATTTTACGGTAGATTGATTCCCAACTTTCTGAGGAATTTATTTCCACAGTGGCTGTACAAGTTTGCACTCCCACCAGCATGAAGGAGTGTTCCCCTTGCTCCCTGACCTTGCCAGCATGAGCTGGCACTTGTGTTACTAATCTTAGCCATTCTGACAGCTATAAACTGAACTCTCAAAGTAGTTTTGATTTGCATTTCCCTGTTGGCTAAGGATGTTGAACATTTAAGTGTTTCTCAGTCATTTGAGATTTCTCTATTGAGACCTGTATTCTTCATTGTATCATTTCCCTCGGTTTTCTTCTGGATACTGAGATTTGCTTAGAGATGGAATCTGACCCCAAAATCAAAGAGACATTTCTCCCTGTTTCTGAATCTCCCTTCTAAGGCTTGAGTGGTCCACTAAACAGTAATATTCAAATGTCGTATATCTGAATTTATTTTGAGTGAGATATGAAGAGGGAGTCCAATGTTACCCTTTCCCATGTCTCTATCTATTGATCCTAAACCCATGGGCAGGACACCATGCCTTATCTCTGAAGGTCTGGCAGATGTGCTGTCTCTGATCTTTCAGAATTGGGGCCCTGCTGTGTCCTGTCTCACTGTCTCACCTGTCTGATTAGGGTGAAATGATTCACTCATTTTTGAGGTCCATTTTCTTTCTTGGTGGCTGTCTACAGACACTTCTTCTCCATCCCACCTATTGTGTTTGTTCTCATGGAGTTTGTTGATTTCTGCATGACGATTTTATGATCTGATACTTTACTAAATTTTGCTATTGTACTGAAACACTTTTTCATTTGTTCTTTGGCATTCTCCTAAGGACATAGTTACATAATTTTAATTTATTTATTTAGAATCAAGATGCTTTAGTTTTTTGCCTCTATTAGGGTGAGTTGTATTTTTCTAGAAAATATGTTTTTCTGGGTCTGAAAATGCTTTTGCACTGGGTTGTGCAAAATAGTCCCCTCTTAAAATTTTTTTCTTAAATTGGATAACTATTTCCCACTTATTAACTTTGTGTATTTGTATGTTCTTAATCTTCTACTCAGTAAATCATTTTTCACTATGCGTGTGTACATTGTACCAAAAGAACACGTGTAGTGCATGTGCACCTCAGTGAGTTCTCACTAAGTGAGTACATCTGTGGAGGTCTAGGAACATCATGAAACTGAGCACTCCCAGAAACAAGGCACACAAAAACCAAAATGTGTTCCCTGCTGGTCATTATGGCTTTTCAGGCTGATTGACAAAGCTGCCCCCGCTTTTCACCTGTTGCTCAGTGTCTGTTCCATCTACTTACTATTTGTTAGATTCTCCCCTACCCCTGTACACTGCAAATTCATTCATTTTCATTGATGAATCAAACTCACCTCGTTAGTGTTTCCCAACAGAACAACCCTGCTGTTGTCAATTCAGATATGCAGCCTTCAGAGGGTGCTGTCAATGACAGCACCACCCTGAGTGCTCATACTAACAACCTGATGCCCGTGTGAGCATCAATCTGATACATGTGTTAGGCCAATGCGGCTATGTGTGCCAGTGTGACTGCTATTGCCAGGTTTTCAGAACACTTGTTCTCACTTGTACCCTGCCCCCAACCAGAAGCCAATTTCGCTGGAAACGTAGTTGTAGCCACAGTCTGAGCTCTGACTCTACTGGTTTAAGATTTGTTTTGCTGATGACTAAAGACCATTT
The DNA here is from genome assembly GCA_019843965.1 of Rhynchomys soricoides. Lineage (NCBI taxonomy): Eukaryota > Metazoa > Chordata > Mammalia > Rodentia > Muridae > Rhynchomys > Rhynchomys soricoides. The sequence continues at coordinate 1,394,090 of JADRCH010000012.1, forward strand.
TCTCGTGCATTACTATCTATCTGGCTAAATTATTTTGGTAAAAATTCTGTTTGAGTTTTATCCACATTCTTATTAGATTTTTGTTGTTGTTGGCTTAGGTAAGTTCTTTATATGTGCTAGGTTTTTGTCTTATATAGTATTATAGATATGGACTACTGTCTTGCATTTTGCTTTTTTTATATAAATTTTTTATTTTTATTTTTTAGTTTTCATATTTTATTTACATTTCAAATGTTTCCCCCTTTCCAGATCTCCTCTTTGGAACCTCCCCATTTCCTCCCCCTCCCCCTGCCACTATGGGGGTATTCCCCCACCCACCCACCCATACTTGTCTTCCCTCCTTGGCATTCTCCTCTACTGGGGGATCTAACACTTTCAGGCCCAAGGCCTCTCCTCCCCCTAATGGCTAACAAGACCCTCCTCTGCCACATATGTGGCCAGCACCATGGGTCCCTCCATGTGTATTCTTTGGTTGATGGATCAGTATCCAGGAGTATGGGGGGGGGGGAGTCAAGACAGTTGCCACTGTTGCTGCCTCCCTGGGGATGCAAACTCCCTCAGCTCCTTCAGTCCCTTCTCCAAGCCCTCCATCTGGGGCCTCACACTCAGTCCTATTGTTGCTGCAAAGTGACTCTTGGGTATTTCAAATGTTTGGGCTAATAACCACTTAACAGTGAGAACATGCCATGTTCATTCTTTTGTGACTGCATTACCTCACTCAGGATGATATTTTCAAGATCCATCCATTTGTCTGCAAATTTCATGAAGTCATTGTTTTTAATAGCTGAGTAGTATTCCATTGTGTAAATGTACCACATTTTCTCTATCCATTCCTCTGTGGAGGGACATCTGGGTTGTTTCCAGCTTCTGGCTATTATAAATATGGCTGCTCTAAACATAGTGGAGCATGTGTCTTTATTACATGTTGGAGCATCTTCTGGGTATATGCCCAGGAGTGGAATAGCTGGGTCCTCAGATAGTATTATGTTCATCTTTCTGAGGGTCCACAAAACTGATTTCCAGAGAGGTTGTATCAACTTGCATTCCCACCAGCAATGGAGGAGTGTTCCTCTTTCTCCACATCCTTGCCAACATCTGCTGTCACCTGAGTTTTTGATCTTAGCCATTCTGACTGGTGTGAGGTGGAATCTCAGGGTTGTGTTGATTTGCATTTCCCTGATGACTAAGGATGTTGAACATTTCTTTAGGTGCTTCTCAGCCATTCGGGTTTCCTCAGTTGAGAATTCTCTGTTTAGCTCTGTTCCCCAATTTTTTATAGGATTATTTGGATCTCTGGAGTCTAGCTTCTTGAGGTCTTTGTATACATTGGATATTAGCCCTCTATCAGATGTAGGATTGGTAAAGATCTTTTCCCCATCTGTAGGTTGCCGTTTTGTCCTATTTACAGTGTCCATTGCCTTACAGAAGCTTTGTAATTTTATGAGGTCCCATCTGTCCATTCTTGATCTTAGAGCACAAGCCATTGGTGTTCTGTTCAGGAACTTTTCCCCTGTGCCCATGTGTTCGAGACTCCCCCTTCCCCTTCTCTTCTATTAGATTCAGTGTATCTGGTTTTATGTGAAGGTCCTTGATCCATTTTGACTTGAGCTTTGTACAGGGAGATAGGAATGGATCAATTCGCAATCTTCTACATGTAGACTGCCAGTTGAACCAGCACCATTTGTTGAAGATGCTGTCTTTTTTCCACTGTATGGTTTTAGCTCCTTTGTCAAAGATCAAGTGACCATAAATGTATGGGTTCATTTCTGGGTCTTCGATTCTATTCCATTGATATACCTGCCTGTCACTGTACCGATACCATGCAGTTTTTATCACTACTGCTCTGTAGTACAGCTTGAGATCAGGGAGGCTGATTCCCCCAGAAGTCCTTTTTTTGTTGAGAATAGTTTTTGCTATTCTGGGTTTTTTGTTATTCCATGTGTGAGAATTGCTCTTTCTAGGTCTGTGAAGAATTGAGTTGGGATTTTGATGGGAATTGCATTGAATCTGTAGTTTGCTTTCGGCAGGATAGCCATTTAACTATATTAATCCTGCCGATCCATGAGCATGGGAGATCTTTCCATCTTCTGAGGTCTTTTTCGATTTCTTTCTTCAGAGACTTGAAGTGATTCAGTCTCTGGGAGCCCTCAAGGGTCCAGGTTAGTTGACTCTGTTGATCTTCCTGTGGAGACCTTGTTCTCTTAGGGTCCCTCAATCCTTCTGTCAACTGTTCCGTAAGATTCTCCAAACTCCATCTAATGTTTGGGTGCAAGTCTCTGCATATCTTTCATTGGATATAGTTATATCATTTTATTTAATTATTTATTTGGACTCAAAATGCATTGTCTGCTGAGTGAAGCCTCTCAGAGGACAGTTATGCTCGGTTCCTGTCTGCAAGCATAACAGAGTATTATTAACAGTGTCAAGGGTGACAGAAGCAATAATTTTTGAAACAATGAAAGCCATTATCACATGAAATATACCTTAGCTTAATCAGTCTTTCTTGTTCTCTGTCTCCTGCTTCCATTCCTTTCCTCCTTCTCTCCCTCCTCCCTTCTCTCCATCCTTCTTCCTGTTTTGTTTAAAAGTCAGTGTATGAGAGGATTGTCGTGGGTTAAAAAATTAACTATGACAAAAATGTGCTAATTAGAATTTTACTTATTTGAGTGAAGTTTAGTGGAAGCTAATGGGATCTAGTCTAACATGATTTCAAAAGTTTCCTAGTGGTCCTATGCAGACCTTCTCTCAGACAGTCCATCAAGAGCATATAGCTCTCAGATAGATACCACACTAATTTGAAGTCTGTACCCAGCCAGATCATTATTTTGAGCTCTAGATAAGTCCTGGCTGGAACTATAAAGAACAGAACGAGCCACAGTTTGCTCACAATAAATAAATAAATAAATAAGTAAATAAATAGTAAAATTATGTCTTAAATTGGCTATTGCCATTCTGTAGTAGTCAAAATTCTCTAAAGAAACAGAACTGATCATATATTCATATAATCAAAACAATAAATGTAAAGAACAAAGAAAAAATATTAAAACCTACAGGGAAAAAAGACCAAGTAACATATAAAGGCAGAGCTGTTACAATAACACCTGACTTCTCAATGAAGACTGAAAGCCAGAAGAGCGTGGACAGATGTTCTGCAAACTCTGAAAGAGACTAAAGATATCACTGAAGACTATCAATATACTCACCAAAACTATCAATTACAATTGACAGAGAAAGAAAAACATTCCATGATAAAACCAAATTAAAGTAATTTATGCCTATGGATCCAGCTCAACAGAAGTCTCTGGAAGTAAAACTTCAGTCTGAAGAGGTTAATCACACCCAAGAAGACACAAAGAATAAGTAAATCAAAAGGTGGGGTGGGATGGCTGGGACCCATAAAATAGCAAGCAATGACAGGACTTAATAAACATCGCTCATCAATAATTCTCAATATTAATGATCACAGTCCTCCAGTAAAAAGACACAGACTAAAAAAACAATGAATTAGAAACAAATCTATTTTTCAGCTGCATCCAAGAATCACACCATCAAGGACAGTCACTTTGGAATAAAAGGACAAAAAACATTTTCCAAGGAAATGTAACCAGGAAGCAAGCAGGTATAGCCTCTTTAATATCTGATAAGGTAGGTTTCAAACTAAAACTAATCAGAAGACACAGAGAAAGATAGCACATAGTTATTCAAGTAAAAACCCATCGAGGGTATATTGCAATTCTAGACATTTATGCACCAAATGCATGTGCCCTAAAGTTCATAAAATAAACATAACATAACTAAAAATCACACATAAAATAATACCATAAGTCAAATAGATATCAACAGAAATGTTCTCCCAAATACAAAAGAATATGCTTTCTTCTTAGCAGCTTATAGATCTTTCTCCAAAATGCCTACTTGGACACAAAGCAAGTCTCAACAGATACATGAAAATTTGAAATGCCCCCTGCATCCTATCTACCATATATTAAAGTTGAGTATCAGCAACATCAGAAAGTATACAAACTCATAAAAACTGGTTAACCCACTACTGAACAAGAAATGGTTCAAGACAGAAATTAAGAGGGAAATTAAAAACATTTTAGAATTGAATGGAAGGAAAACACAACATATGCTAACCCATGGGACACAATGAAGGCAATTCCAAGAGGCAAGTTCATAGCATTAAGTACCAACATAAAAAAAAAAAAAAAAAAGGCAAGATCTCATAATAACAGGATAGGTACTCCTGAAAGCTTTAGTGCAACAAGAAGAAGCAATACCAGAAAAGAGCAGATGATAAGAAACACTCAAACCCAGGGCTGAAATCAATGAAACAGAAACAGCATGAATGAAAAATAAATAAATGAAGAGTTGGTTCTTTTAGAAAATCTTTGAGGTTGATGAATGACTTGCCAAATTGACTGAAAGATGGAGGGAAAAAATATGAATTAATAAAATTAGTAATGAATGTAGGAGATTTTACAACAAACATGGAAAAAGCTCAGAGACTCATAAGGACATACTTTAAAAATCTATACTCCACTAAACTGGAAAAATCTAAAAGAAATAGAACCTCTTGATAAACACAGCATACCAAAGTTTAATCAATATCAAATAAGCAATTTAAACAGACTAATAACCCCTTGTGAAATGGAAGCAGAAAATAAATAAATATAAGAATAAAAACCACAAGGGCAAGCAAAGAATCTTACTGGACCTTGAGATAACAATGGACATCAATACTCAGTAAATTATTCTACAAAATAGAAACTGAAGAAACACTTTCTAATTCTCTTTATGAAGTTGCAATTACCCTGATACCAAAACCAAACAAAGACCCAACAAAAGGAAAAGAAAATTTCAGACCAATATCCTTTATGAAGAAATGTACAAAAATTCTCAATGAAATATATAAACTGCATTCAAGAACACATCAAAAAATTATTCACCATGATCTATATCCCAGAGATGTAACGATGGTTCAACATATGTAAATAGATAAACATAATCTACCACAGAAAAAGACTGGAAAACAAAAATCTCATGATCATCTCATTAGATGTAGAAAAAGCTTATGACAAAATCAACATCTCATCATGATAAGGGTCCTGGAGAGTCTAGGGATGCAATGGACATACCTCTCCGTAATAAAGGCAATTTACAGCAAGCTTATAGCACCATCAATCTAAATGAAGAGAAACTCAACACATTTCCACTAAAATGAGGAACAAGGCAGTGATGTCCAGTCTCTTTATATCTACTCAGTATAGTACTTGAAGTCATAACTAGAGCAATAAGACAAGTGAAGACCTCAAGAATGAAACAAGCCAAAATATCTTAATCTGCAGATGATATGATTTTATACATAAAAGACACTAAGAACCTCACCAGTGCTAGGGAACATCTTCAACAAAGTAGCAGGATCCAAAATCAACACACACAAATGAGTAACCTTCCCACATAACAATGACAAAAATTCTAAGAAAGAATCAGGGAAACAACACCTCTCAGAACAGCCTCAGAAAGAAAAAGTCTGGGATATCTCTAACCAAGCAAGTGAAAGATTTATTAAGTAAGATCTTAAAGATAGTAAAGAAAGAAATTGAATAAGATATCAGAAGACAGAAAGATCTCCCATGTTCATGGATCAGTAATTATGGTGAGAGATGGGGAGACTGCAGTGGGGGTAGATTAAGTAGGTAGGGAAATGGAAAAGGTGGGAATGGTAGGGATACAGAGAGGGATTATTAGCACATTTTATATGGAAGCCTACTACTGTAGAAGTTCTTAAAGCATATACATATATGAAAGAAATCGAAATGAAACCAAATAATGGAGATATAAACTAAATATCTACTAAACTAAGTATCTACTTCCATAAAGTGATACCTCCAATGCCAGGAATAGGTTACAAGTAGTTATTGGCCAAAGGTACCTCATGGACATTCCAAACATCTTAGGCTATTGTCAATGCTATTGGCTGCTCTTCATAAACTCATAGTAAGGCCTATTGCTGAAGACAATACTAACCTCATTAAACATGGCAACCACCAACCCAGCTACAGATGCAGTGATTCTCAATATTGACCTGCCTGCATGATATGCTGTTTAATAGTGGCAGTAATGCTATTGAGATAACCAACCACTCTCTGATTGAATGTAAGGCCCATGGTATGAGATGGAACCCATGCCTGTCACTGCTGGGATGGCTAAGAACTTGAGACTGTATAGACACACTCCCAGGAGAAAACAAAATACTATTGTTCTGCCACAAGAGCATGGTAATAAAATGATTCCTAGTGACACATTGCTATTTCCATAGATGAGTGACGATAGCTCAGCCATCATCAGTGAAACTTCCTCTTACAGTACGTGGGAAACAGAGACTGACAAATGAACAATATGCAGACTGAGAGATAGAAGAACACTCTGTCTTAAATAGGATATCAAACCCTTCCCCTCGGGGCTCAGGGAACTATGCAGAAGGGAAGGCAGAAAGATTTTAAGATACATGGATGATAGATGGCTCCAAGGAAACAGTGTCTTCCAGACACAACAGGACTGATATAATATAAACTCACAGAGACAATGGTGGCACACACAGGACCTACAGTCAAATGGGGCTGCAGTGCTGAGAGGAGGGAAAGGAACATGAGCTACCACCCCTAACCAAGAAGCTGTCTTCAATTGACAATTACTTGCAAAAAAAATCCATTCTCTCCAGTGATTACTTTGTCCATGGGCCCATTGGGCAATGAGAGGAATGACTGGAGAAAGAGGTAGCTATCCAGAGAGCAGGTGATCCTCAGCACTTGATGACTGAGCTCCCCTTCTGATGAAGTTACATTCTGATGAGCATTTAACATGGCACACAGCATCTTTATAGCCTTTCCTCATTCAAAGAGAGAGAACTACATGCTTCTTCCTCAGATACCTTCCTCATCAATTTCCCAATTATGTTCTTCTTAACTCTCTGACCATCCAGCTAGTACATTTGCTACAGCCCATTAACCAGTAATAGTCACACATCTGGCCTCTTCTCCTTTCAAGCAAAATCTAGTGCCATATGTACTAGGCTAGGTTCTTTCCACTTGAAGATTTCCCTTTTCCTGGTGTAAAGCTAAAGCTGCTCATTTCTTTACAGCAAGCAGAACCTTCAGTAAACCAGACCCTAGTCATCTTTCTTTTTTCAGTCAACTGATCATGAGGCACACACCCCATGATGCTGTAGGTGCACTCTTTGGAGCAAAAGACATCATAATGGGAGGCGAAATCACAGGCATTTGGGAAACCTCTTCGTGTAGCTTGCTTGTGCCTCAGGACCTGCTCAGGCCCAATCACATATATACCACTTCCATTTGATAATAGATTACTGCTGTGCATGTCCTACTTTATGGCTTGGTTAGTCAGATAATACCTACTTCATGATGAGCAAATTAAATCACATGGTGGCCCATTGTTTAACATTTAGTTTCCACTCTGTCCCAATAGCTGTCTGTCAAAGGGAGAATATTTGTCTGCTGGTGATGGTAAGACCTTTCTCAAAATCCCAAGGGTCTCCTCTGTGAGTCACCTATTGAAGCCTGACAAAAGCTCCAAACAGCATCGCTATCTGTCCCTGACACCTCAAGTGCAATTGGGTCTGTTGGATTATATGGTCCAAATGGTAGAGCATCCTGGGCCTGTTGAAGAGCCTTCTTTTATTCCAGGACCCACTCAAAGCTAGCAGCTTTTCGAGATACTTGGTATGTGTGCTGGAGTAACACACCCATGCGCTGTCTCCAGAATCCATATATTCACATTAAGCTTTGTGTTTCTTAGTGGTAGGAGGGGCCAGGTACAATAACATAACCTTTAACAGTGAAAAAATATCTCTGCATGCTCCACACCACAGGACTCCTAGAAATTTCATTGAGGTAGAAGGCCGGCATATTTTGGTTGGATTTATTTATTTTCCATCCTCTGAAGGCCATGTGCATTGCTAACAAATCTAACGTGCTTGCTACCTCCTGCTCAGTTAGTTCAATCAGCATAATCTCATGAATATAGTAGATTAAGATAATAGTTTGTAGAAGAGTTATATGATCAGGATCCCTTTGAACTAAGTAAGTTATGACCCAGGGCTTAAGAGTTACTCTATCCTTAAGGCAAAGTTGGCTTTGCCAACTGAAAGCAAATTGCTTCTGGTGCTCCATATAGACAGATATCAAGAAAAGGCTATTTGTCAGACCAATGGGGGCATGCGATGTAGGAGAGGTGTTAGAATCTGCTCAAGTATGGACAACCACACCTAGTACAGCATCTACAGATAGCACTTGTTTAAGTTTGTGATAGGAGAGTTAAATGGAGATATGGAAACCACTGTCCCCGCATATTTCGAGTACTTGAAAGTTCTTGGCACTAATTCTGCAAATCTTCCCAGGATCTGACATTGGTCTTGGGTCACCTTTTCCCTTACAAAGATAACTGCAATAGCTTCCATTTGGCTTTTCCAATCATAATACCCCTCAATCCACACAGCATAAAAAGTCTGCCCATTTCTAAGAGTATATCCCAGTTATATGTTCAGAATTGAAGAAATAACCACAGGATGAATTAATTCAGGGACTTAGTGGACCACAAGGAGTCAGATTTCAGCACTTGACCTCTATAAGCCTCTGCTTTAACTGGGGCCCACAGTGATTTGGGGGTCTTGTGGAATCAGCCGTCAACTTAGAACTAGTATCCAGTAGCACCCTGCAAAAGTCTGATTGTTTCCTTTCCCCTGGCGTACAGCTACTGTTGAGTACGCCAAAAGGATAACAGTGAAACTTTGGTATTGTAGCAAGATCCTTCCTCAGGGAGACCTGGGCTTCCCTTCCTTCAAGAGGTTCTGAGTTTGCAAACTAGCTCATCAAGAAATTGCTTCATGGGTCAAGATTTTCTATTCCTACAACCCAGTGTACGCTTTTCTTTCTTCATTTGTTGGAGAATTTTTCTTGTTTTCAAATCAAACGAAAATACAATGGGTTTCTTATCTATTTAATTATTGGGAACGCCATGATTGATTAGCCAGTTCCAGTGGTCCATATAGGTCGTGTCATCGTAAAAATCACTTTCCCTATGCTGCCCATTATGGGTTAGCCCATTATAGACACTGCTTTTTGTCTGTGCGGTATATGAAAAGTTCACTCACCTTGACTTTAGCAATTCAGTGTTGCCACCTGGTCTCCGCTACTTTGGGGGTTTAATGCACATCGTGTTCAGTTCATCTAATTAAGCAGCATTGTCTCCAATCCTCTTGGTGAGCTGAACGGAGCAAGGGCAACGCTCTCAAATGTGCAGGTGCCCCTCTTGCCATTTTCTGTCTTACGGCGCTCACAAATTGCCATGTCTCCTGGGTCTTCCTGTGATGGAGAATTAGGTTTACACAGTGTATCCACTCTTGTACTGAAATTTCCCTGAGCATCAACACTAAGCCAAGGGGTATCAGGCATCTCCAGTTCCTTTTCAGGAGGCCTTGTAACAAATGCTTTGCCAACCTGAAGTGTGCAAGCTTACATGTTAAACCCAGCATCTCCATCCTGTGGGGTCATATTGACAAATTCAACATATTGATAGACTACAATTAGTTAATAGCACACGGATAGATAAGACCAACATTAGCTTATTTGGGTCTTTTATTCTTAACACCATGGCTGAAGCAAGTCCCTCATGTACTTATGGTTTTGATTATTTCACGTTCACAAGCCTGTATTGCATGCTTTTAACTTTATTTGCCCAATTTGTGACATAATTGTCTTTTCATCTGTTTCTAGGGAAAGAGGCATTTTATTTGAGTCTGTGGAATGGACCCTCGTTTATACAGTTTCCTGATGAACTCACATTGCTTCTGACTTGTTAGGAATTGATGTCTTTAAAAGGAAAAGATCCTGCTAAACTTGCGTTCATAATACTGTGGTTGGGGTTTTTTTACATTGAAGTCTGAAGATGAACTTGGCCTGTAATTTAGTTTTCTTGTCATTTCTCTTCATGTCAAGATCTTTTTACTTAACAGAGAAGCCTGTCCTCTTTTCTGACAGGACGTGGTAATTGGTCTTTGAGATTATTAACAATTGATTTATTTTTTGCTATTGTTAAGATCCATTTAAAAAGGTCAATAACTGCTACAGCAGTTTGGATCGTTTTGGGGGGGGGAGGGTGCTATATTTCTTGATCATGAATGCACATTTGGCCTGAAAATTTTAAACAACTATATGAGACCTGTGTAGCAAACATTCATAAAGACAGAACATCTCCTGACTTCAGAGAGTTCTCCTGAAGAGGCCCTGCCTGCCCTTGACCTCTGAGAGCCTTTGTCTGCTCTGCTGTTACCATTGTCTGTTGCCTTGCTAAGCTTGGGTTTAATGTAAACTGAATTATACAGTATGTATACCTTCAAGTATGGATGCTTAATCATTTTCTGATATTTCTTTATATTGTTGCACTTATCAATAGTTTTGCTACTAAGTAGTACTCTATAGTATGTGTGTTCTAGAATATTCTGTTTTAGTTTACTGTACCGTGTCTTTGTTTCTTAATATGTATGTATGTATGCATGTATGTATGTATGTATGCATGTATCTATGTATGTATGCATGTATGTATGTATAAAACCAACTGATGTGCTCATGTCCCCCCATTAAAGAAACATCTTTTTATCAAAGATAGAGACCATTTCAGAAGACCACAACCAATCAAAATGCAGCGTTGTAGCATCCAATCCCAACTGATACATCTACATCACAACTCCTGTTCCTAAGACATTGTGGAAGAGGGAGCAGAAATCTTGTAAGAGTCAGAGGAACACGAAGTTTGCTGTGAGATTGTGTCTCCTAGTAATGTCAGAGGCTATACCCATAAAGTCTCACCAACAAGACTGCCTAGACATGGCCTGGACAAGGATGACAGGAAGCCTTATAACCTGGATGGGGGAAGCAGAAGAGGCTGCAACTCTACACAGTGATTTTCTGACAGCTAAAACAAAATTGCCATGAACTTTTTTAAAAAACAAGTCTCTGTATGCATATGTCATTTTTTTAAAGATTTATTTATTTAATTTTCATATATGAGTACACTAGTGCTCTCTTCAGACACACCAGAAGAAGGCATCATATCCCATTGCAGATAGTTGTGAGCCACCATGTGGTTGCTGGGAATTGAACTCATGACCTCTGGAAGAGCAGTCAGTGCTCTTAGTCGCTGAGCCATCTCTCCAGCCCCATCTCATTTGTCATTTTTAATTGACAAATAACTTTCAAGTATAATTGTTGGGTGGTGGAGTAGGTGAGTAATAAACTTAGTAAAAGATGTTTGTAAAATTCTCCAAACTGGTTTCTATTATTTTACACTTCACCAGCAATCTCTGAGTTCCGTAGCAATTAATAAGTGAGCACATTGCTCTGTTCAGCTTCGGGTCTGTCTGGAGTCATCATGTTTTTCAGTTCTAGCTACAAATAGTGCGTCCCTCTGTGATACCAACTTGTGTTTCTGTGATGGTTAGTCTTTGTCAGCCTGACACCAACTAGTCATATGGGGGAGAGAATCTCAGCTGAGAAATTACCTCCATTAAATTGGCCCATGGGCATGTCTGTGGAGCATTTTCTTAATTAAAATTGATGTGGGAGTGTCCAGCCCATGATGGACAGTGCACCCCTGGGCAGGTGCTCCTGGGATGTGTAAGAAAGCAAGTTGAGCAAACCAGTAAACAGCATTGCTCCATGACCAGTCCTTCAGTTCCTGCCTCCAAGTTCCTGCCTCTAAGTTCCTGCCTCCAAGTTCCTGCTTTCAAGTTCCTGCCTGGAGCTCTTGCCCTGGCTTCCCTCAATGATAGACTATAGCCTATAAGCCAAATAAACCTTTTTTCCTCAAAGTTGGATTTGGTCAGCAGTTGTTTGTTTGTTTGTTTCTATGGCAACAGAAGCAAACAGTGTCCCTGATGGTTAGTGACTTTATTGAGCACACTCTCTTACCATCTGCTTATCTTTTAAGGCAAATCTATTAACCTTTTACCCATTTTAACTTGATTTTAGTTCTTTACATTGTAAGTATGTATCTTCCCGATAGAAATATTTATGTCACACATATTATTTGGCTCATGACTTGTTTTTTTTTTTTTCTTAAACTTTCTTAATTATACCTTTGGATGTGTACAAGTTTTTAGTTTTGCTGCTGCACAATTTGTGTAATTTCTATATTAGTGCTTTTTGTTTCTTAAGAAACCTTTTTTTTCCATTCTGAGAGGGTCAATACATCCTCCTATGTCAAGCTATATTTGTAATATTGGCTTTTACATTTTGGGTGTACTCAAATATCAAATTTGCAATTTGAATTGATATTATTGCTTTTTGCCGCACTGTTGGGAGATCATGGGGTTGTTTGTTTGTTTGTTTGTTTTTCTTTCCTTCTTGGCACTTACTAACTTGAGAAATCCTTATCAAATGAAAATCTTGTCTGTCCCTATACTTTACATCAAATCAGACTCCAAATTCCTATTTCGGCCTCACTGCTTCTAAGACCCTTTGTCATCTGACCTCTGACCTCTTCCTCCACTTCTTTTTACTCTCTCCTCCCTTCTCCCTTGTCCATGGGTAGCTGCTCACATTGGTCTCATCTCTGTTTCCCAGGCCCTGTGTAGACTCCTTTCTAAATCTGAATACTGCTCTCATGTCTCCTTAGCTTGTTTGCTTCATTCAGACTTATATTTGGGCATTATTTCCTCAGGAAAAAACTCCACTCTCTACCTTAGAACATCACACCTGTACCCTTTGCTTCCTGCCTTGATGTCATAGTTAGTTTCAGCTGTCAAATACAAATCTAGAGTCACCCGGGAAGAAGGAAACTCAACCAAAGCATTGCCTAGATCACATTAGCCTAGGATACATCCATGGGACAACTTCTTGATTGTTTATTGACTTAAGAGGGACCAGTCCAGTGTGGGTATTGTCATCCTTAGGCAGATAAGCCTGGGCTACGTAGATAACTGAGCAACTCAGACATAGCAAGTGTCTTAGTTAAGGTACTTCTGTTTTAGTTTAGGTACTGTCTGTTCATTGCTATGAAGAGACACCATGACCAAGGCAACTCTTATAAAGACATTTAATTGGGGCTGGCTTACAGGTTCAGAAGTTCAGTCCATTATCACCATGACAGGAAGCACTACAGTGTGCAGGCAAGTATGGTGCTGGAGGAGCTGAGAGTTCTACATCTTTATCTGAATGCAACCAGGAGGAGACTGGCTTCTACAGACAGCCAAAAGGAGGCTCTCTCTTCCTCACTGTGTGGAGCTTGAGCGCTAGAAGACCTCAGAACCTGCCTACATAGTGACGCACTTCCTCCAACAAGCTTACACCTATTCCAGCAGGGCCACACCTCCTGATAGTGCCACTTCCAATGGGCCAAGCATATTCAAACCACCACAGCAAGTTACTAAGTGGTTTCTGCTTCAATCTCCTGCCAAACTGTAGCTGCTCTGACTTTCCTCAATAATGGACTGTAACAGTAAGCTGAAATAACCTCTTTCTTCTTTGCTTTTGGTCATGGTGTTTATCACAGCAACAGAAATCAAACTAGGACACAGACTGGTACTGAGCAGTTGGGTAGAGCTAGAAAGAACCTGACCATATTGGTTTTAGGACAAATGTAGAAAACCTCAAACTAGAAAAACAGTTAAATGCTATAGCAGAGCTTACTGGGCTATTCTAGTAGGACCCTGAAAGATGGTAGGGCTGAGAGTAGCTGTACTGTTGAGGCCTGCCTTAAGAGTTTCAGAGGGGAGCACAGATTTCCTTAGTAACTGAGCAGAAGGCTATTCATGCGCTGTTTTGGCAAAGACTCTGCTGGCTACTATCTGCCCATGTCCTCAGGAGTTTCTCTAGGTTTAATTAAAAAGCAATGAATGATTTCCTTGGTGAAGGTGATTTGAACACAATATAACATTGAGTCTGTAGCATGGTTGTTACTGATCATACTTATGTAGTTCTACAGTAAAAAAAAGCAAGTAAGGCAGAAGGAAATGCAAAAGGTATGGTCTGGAGAGAGAAAAATACTAGGAACCTTAACATTACAGCCCAAAGTGTGCCTGAAGCTGAGATGATTCCTAAAGAGAGCAGGGAGATAACTCAGTGGCCAAGGAAACCTTTCTGCTTACAGAGGATTCATGTTCATTAGTTCCTAGCACCCACATGATGGCTCACAGCCATCTGTGGCTCCAATTTCAGGGAGTTCAGCATCCTTTTCTGAACAACAGATACTTATGTGGTACACATACATACATACATACATACAAGCAAAACACTCACTTTTTTTTTAAAAAAAAAAAAAAGGAGAAATCCTAAGGGACTACTTGCTTCTAGAAAATAATGTTTCAACACAGAAAAGCTACTGCTGAAATGGGGCAAAGAGGACAAACGTTCATCCCAAGCTGACAGCCAAATGTGGTGCTGGCTGCAGAGACATAAATTATGACAGGAGGATGGAGGTTGTGTATTCTTCTTCCATGGTTTTAGAGAGCTACCGAGACACAGAAACTTGCTGTAGGCAGGCCTTGAGAGAGCACTGTACGGCTGTGCAAGTGAAGACTAGACTGGGCTGTGGTAGAAACTCCAGTATGTTAGAGATGCCGGGGCTGTGAGACATAAGCCCAGGAGAGCTGCATGGAGTGTAACAGGCCCAAAGAGATTATGTGTGATGTAGGCAGTAAAGCCAGAGGGGCAGAGCAAACTAAGTCCTTTAAACTACAGCCCTAGGTAGAAGACACAGAGCTAAAGGATTTAGTATTTTCCCTGCTGCTATTTTGGTCCAATATGTCCTCACTATGCTCCTATTCCTCCATTTTGGAAGAGGGTTTTCTGTATTATTCTGTATTATTACACACTTTAAGTACTGCTCTTGGTTTTAGAGGAAGTCACATTTAAGAATTACCTTGAGTCTCCGAAGAAACTTTGGACATTGGCCTTGAAAACAGTGTTGAAATTCTCAAAAACTAAAAGGACAATGAAAGTTGGACTAGCTGCAATTTTTGTCATGAGAAGCCGTGAGCCTGTGGGGACAGGGAGTAGGATACACTGGTTTGAATGAATGATGTCCTCCGTAAAACTCGTGCATGTGAACACTTGGTTCACAGTTAGTGGTGCTGTGTGGGGAGATGCTGGAACTTTTAGGACAGACAGATGTGCTGAAGGAAGCAGGTATTGAGAGTTTACAGCCTAGGTCCACTTTAAGTTCACTTTGTATAATCCAGATCATGGGGAGTTTGTATAAGTGCACTCATTTATGCTCACACATCCACCAAATTACCTGGTGGTGAATTTCTTAGAATGAATCCCATTGTGAAGCTGACTACCTTTTCAAGCATGTGGCTCTCAGCACACTACTTATCTTTCTATTAGCAGTGGCCTCCATAACAGCTTCTGCATTGTGACAAGCGATGCATATGACCACGTTTACAAGATGCTGGGTAAGTGGCAATTGCAGGAACCACCTCATTTTTTTACAACACCATCCAAATGCTATCAGACTTCTTAAGGAGTAGCTCTTTGCAATAGCTGCTCTTGGTTGTCAACTTGACTACATTTGGAATGAACTACAATCCAGAAATGAAGGGCACCCCTGTGAAAATTATTTTTGCTTGGATGGAAGTGGATGAATCCACCTCTATTCTGGATCTTTGAGGTATGAAGACACGCACTTTTGATCTGGATCTTGAGGTGATAAGACATACCTTTAATCTCAGCCATTTCTCTTACTGGTAGTCTGAATAAGGACATAGAAGGAAGCCTTTGTTCTTTGCCTGCTCCCTTTCGCCTTGCTAACAAGTCCATCCCTTCATTGGCATTAGAGCCTACTTCTTTGGAATTCCAGTGTCTATTGAAGAACAGCTGAGACATCCAGACTTCTGGACTGAGCAACTTCTGGATTCTTGGACCTTCCATTCATAGCCCACCATTGTTGGATTAGTTGGACTGTAGCCTGTAAGTAATTCCATATATTATACACATACACATAATATACATATAATCATACACATATACATACATGAACATATACATGTACACATACATCATATACGTACACATACACACACATATACATGAACAAGAGAGAAATTAATTCTCCTGCTACACTAGTGAATCTTGACTAGTATACTCTTCCTGAGATATGTTTGAGACCACTCTCAACATTTTAGGGACATACACAAGGCAAGATACATCTCTAAAAGTAAAGAGATGCAGACCTTTTGTCATCTCTTACCCCAGAGGAAATGTGTTTCTTTTCCATTAATTTCCCAAATGTCAGATTTTTTTTTCTTTTTTTTTTTTTTGAGACAGCATCTCTGTATAGCTCAGTCTGGCCTTGAACTTGATACATATTTGAAAATGACCTTGAACTCCTGAGTTTCCTCCCTCAGCCATTCTAGTGCTGGTTGGTGCACGCCTCCATGCCTGGTTTATGCTGGGTGTGGAATTCAAGGCTTCCCACATGCTTGGCAAGTACAATCCGAACTGAGCCACATCCTCAGCTCTAGCTAGATTTTCATGGTGTCTGTGAAGTCCTGTCTTTGTGCATGATGGCACCAGCCTGGTAGCTGATCTCCATATTCCCTACCAGCTAAAATCTCACTTTGTTTACAAGAATGGCAGGATTCAGGTCCTGGGTTTTAGGAACAGGAGATTTCCATCGCAAACATACCATCTTCTCAGAAGCGAATCCTTCCTATGGCCTGTTCCATGTGGCAGAAGGCTGTAAGTCTCAGAAGGCGAAGTACCTCTGTCTTCAGCAGGAATCTCTGGGAAAGGACAGCATATTTACACATTCAAAGACGCAGCAGCTCTAAAGATGCTGCTCATCTAAAAACATGCTCTAAAGCTAGGAAATCTAAAGCTAGCCATGGTGGCTTGCAACTGTAATCTCACTTTTGGGGAGACTGAGGCAGGGGGGTTGCTACAAGTTTAAGGAAAGCCTGAACTACAGAACTGTGTCTCAAAACCAAAAAATGAAAAAGAAAAAAAAAAGAAGAGAGAGAGAGAGAGAGAGAGAGAGAGAATGTGGCCATTGGCAGTGGCTCACTTATTTCCTTTTCTACACTCAGCAGCTGGAGACCAGTGTTTCATCCTTGTCAATCTTCCCCAAATTGCAGTGGGTAGGGATAATCGGAGTTTCAGCTAGCAACAAGCAATGTCTATCCCATAAGTGGTCAGAACGGCACAGTTCATGCCATGGCAAGCCTTGGATCTGGAAAGCCAGAGGAATTTAGTAATGTGTTGGGGGGAGTTTAAATCTGGCATCTTAGAAGTGACTTAGAGGGCACATAGGAGAACAGGGAGAAGGAAGGGACTCTACAGCCCCTCCAAACGGCATGCTTGTCTCTGCTTCCTCTGTGTCTGCTACATGCAGGCAAGGGAACACTGGGCTTACATTTTTCCTACGTTAGCTGAGCACGTTCCTAGGTGTTTAACTCAATCTTGCATCAATATTTTCACATTAGTTATCTCATTTATTTTAAAAATATAAAGCCCTATGTGCTATTTTGAGACTTAGAGCGATTCCTCACCTGAAGTCTGGCATGAACAAGGAATTTCTGTGTGCCTGTTGCACACCAGCCCCAGCTGTAGAGTCCAGGAGAGCAGCTGCCATGGGCCCAGGACACTTTTTTCAACATGTAGGATGCATAGGTATCTTAACTTCACCCAGCCTCAGTTTCCTTGTCTAAAGTGTGTCTCCATTCCTATGCAGTGGTCTTGCTGACCTAGTCAAGATTAGAGATGATGCAAACCCCATCCCTAGCACACTAGGAGGTGTCCCTGTCATTCTTACCAACCCTGTTGGTTGCTGGAAAATCAAAATCTGTTGCTAGTTACTTTATCTAAGAATACCAATTCGGGGTTTAGGATTATCTCCTGAAAGTAAAATACTTAACATCTCACTTCCGTACCCAACTCCCACCCCCAAGGCTATCCCCCAGATCCCAGATTGCGAGCATTGCTCAGCCGAGCCGCTAGAGTCCGGTAAACCAATAGTAAGGTCTCTGCGAACAGCAGAAAGACTCATCTATCTTGTTTTCTGGTCTTCCTTGCTAGGGAAGAGCTCAGCCTGCTCTGGCCAAGGCAAACGTGCTTCCAGCATAAGGGTTCAGGAAGGGGTGCGAGCCACACTGGGGAGGAAAATAGCTCAATAGCTCAGCAGCGATCCGACATCTCAATGAGGTACCATGGGCAATTAGAGATTCATTACAGTCCCACAGTTTGTATCATGGCCCTGGGTCAACACCGGGTCACTGCACATGGCAAACTTAGGGAGCTACATCTAGAGCAGTGACGCCAGCCTGTGGTGCTGTGGGGCACAGCAGCCAGGATGCGGAGCCAGTATGGCGGGCAGGTGCACAGGAGGAGGGGGAGGGGGACTGGCAGGTGGGGGTACAGGATGCAGAATGCTATGGGCCGGCTGAGAGCAGACAGAACTTAGCCCCAGCAACACCAGTTCCCTGCTACCTCTCGTCAGCCTTCCGGACCTCCAGGTCCCACAGACTTCCATGTCAGCCGCCAGTACAATCTCAAAACATAATTGGAGCCTGACACAGAGGAAGACCATTGAACGCAAACAAAACAAGTGTCATCCTCTATCACATCACCTTAGAAGAGAAAGGGGATTGTCCCACCAACTAACGCAAGAAGGACAAAATTGCAGGGTAAATGACAGTCATGTAAATTTAATTAATTTAGCTCACCAATTTGTAGTTGTTTTTTCTCATTACCACAAAGACTTGGGAAAATGTTCTCTGTCTGGCTTCAGGCTTGTCCTTCATGACTTATTCTACAGCGGCAGTATGGAAAGGACAGCTATGTAGAGGATTTTTTTAAAATTTGCTTTATTATTTAAAAAAAAAAAATGGAAATAGATAAAAACATCTCATACCAAAATTAACCAGAATCAAAGACTACACGATTTAATGAACTTGCATACAGTCTGATTGGCATTCAAAACAAAAGTGTTACATTGAATTTTACACTTTCGATCATTCATATATATATATATATATATTCATATATATATATATATATATATGAATCCATTGTCTGCATTCACTCCTTCCTCATTCCCTTATACTTAGCCTTTCTTATTTTCTTCATGGTATTTGCTTACAAAGATACATGTATTATTGGCTAGATTCTGCATATGAATCTGCATATGGTTTACTACCATCAGTAGAGAATCTTTACAGAGATAAAATAACACATTCTGTTAAGTCTACTAAGAAAAATAGCTTCCTTTCTCTTCCATTCCTTCTCTAGTCTTGTCAGAAGAAAAGAAAAGAAGAAAAAAAGAGGAAGCCATCCTAGAAGTCATGTAGTTAGGGCACTACTCTGTAAGGGTCCATGACTCGCTGAAGAATGACACCCCAAACTCAAATAGTATGTAACCACAAAGAGAGTTTTATTCTGCAGAAGTCCAATATGCAGGGTCTCCCCATTACCAAGATAGAGAGACATCCAACAGAGCATGCAGGCTTTATTTAATGCACCTTAGGAAAGCACATTAGGGAATCCCGGGGTAGGTGACCTCCCTGTTAATCTGTTGGTTCCATCTCTACTGATATTCCATTGCCAGGGTATGGGGACTGCAAACTGTTGCTAAGGAAGTCTGGAGACTGCTGCTGACCCATTGTCCTTGCCTCAGGCTAGGTGGTGGGGCAGCTTGTGAGACCTAGACTTGCCTGGAATTTCCCAGTTCTTGGAGACAGATTTAGGCCTAGCTGCCTAATCCTTAGCTGCCAATCTGAAGCCTGTCATGGAATCGGCCTAGCCTTCTCACTCCCCCCTTTCAATAATGGGCCATCTCGAATCCTTGAGATGTTTCTGAAGCCCCTACACTAGCCATAGTGTGCTTCAAGGCACTCGGATTACCAAGCATGGGTCTTCTCCAGCTGAGACACTCAAGGCCATAGGGCCGTTATATTCAAAGATCCTGCTCTTCAGGATAGCCTGGCTGTTCAAAAGAAGAAAGCTAGGCACATTTAATTAACAGAACAAAACTTGCTGCAGCCAATGTTTTATTTGTAATGTTAGATGTTTCTCATCCTTAAAGAGCATCTTTGTATATCATTTTGTTCCACCAAATTAGCTATTGTCACTGAACACTAATTTGTCTCGATCAAGCAGGCAGGAGCAGTGGGTGGAGGCTGTGGGGCAAGGGGACTGTGGTTTGGGGGAGACAGCAGGCCTATGTGACCTGTGGCTACAGGTGACTTTGGTACCTGCAAAGGCTGAGGGGCACAGTGGGGACCTGGGACCTTTCTTGGCACTAGAGACACCTTATATCCATGACATCAGTCTCCGATGGGCTGAGCTGCATCCTTGTCAGGGAATGGCTGTGGTTTTCCTTGAGTTCAGTATCAACTCTCAGTACAGCCATTCAGCTAACACAGTCTCATAACTAACAGGAAAGGCGTTTCAGGGCAAGAAGAGCTTTGGTTTTAGGGGTTAATAGCCAAGATTCTTCTGTCCCTACTTTCTTGAAATTGTGGTGGTGGGGGAAGGGGTCTTTGTGCCCTGTTTTCCCACAAAAGCAAGACCAGTTGTGGGTGGATTAGGACTACTAGTTTCTTTTATCTTAAAATGTATTGAAAATGTAAACAATTGCTTAATTTGCTAATTTTCTATGTTAATATACAAATGCATCTCATTGGCCTGATAAATGGAATAAAGATATTATCCCAATTAACTCTTAACTCTGGAATAAAAATCAATCCTTCATATAAATTTGAATAAGTGTTTTATCTGAGTTAATAGGAATGCCCCACTCTTAATTCCTGGTTCTGACAGAGACAATGGCCAGCATCAGTATCATTGGTGGAAGCTAAGCGGAGGTTCCATTAAACTATATCCATATTCATGTCCATGTCTACTTGTGTCTTGTTTCCCACAAAAGTTGTGTGTGTGTGTGTGTGTGTGTGTGTGTGAAACAACTTTGGGGATACGTAAGCTATTACAAAACCAGAGTGCTTTATTATTATTAACTTTTTTTGTAGCTCTCTCCTGGCTAAGAAACAAGGACGATATCAAAACCGAAGCAGATAAATGACACTCACAGAACTTAGCCCTCAGAATCAGGATGGACTGCTGCTCTGTTTTGGCTCTAGATTGTTCAATACTCTTTTTAAAATGTCCTTGCTTGAAACCATTGACTTCCTAGTTTCTGTCTTTCCTGATGTGCAAGTTTGTTCTAATAAACATTCATTCATCCATCCAAATGTTGTCCATTCCTCCATTGTCACGTTCATGCAATAAACATTTACAGAGGGTCTAATCTGTGTCGAGCATCACAGTCCCAGAGCTGGAGAGCAGACAATCATGTCCAGCCCTCATAGAGGTTTACAGGTAAATAGACAAATACTTTAAAACTTAAAACATGCTTATTAAAGTTCAGAAATGGGAGGCAGAGAGCTGGAGGGACAACAGGAGTAAGCTGGGGAAGGAGACGGTTATTTCAAAGGAGATCTGGGGGCATAAAGAGAAGTGACACGGGAAGGGTCGCCAAGGACACAAGCATGATGCTATACACTTCAGGCTCTCTGAGGGAGGCTTGTGAAGGTGGAAAGAGGAGACACAGGTAGAGAAGAAAGCACAGTAAGGGGTACAAAGAAGATGGGTTTTTGTTAATTGCAGGAAGCCACTCAGATTTACATCTGAAAAGAATCAGTGGGGGGAGGGGAAATGTCAGAGGGGACCCAGGACTAAGCTAGAAGAGCACCTGGGCCAGGCAGGGGCTTACAGGGGGACAAGGGCTCTCTTTTAACTATGGCTTTAAGATCTATAGCTTTCTGACAGAAAATTCTAATATTATATGTGTTTTGGCTTAATAATGTAGGGATTCCAATCTGCCAAAACTGTGGCACAGAACAGATAACACATTTTGTATTCTGCGTGTCTCTGGGAAAAGGGGAAATCATGACAGAGAGGAACAAAGGCAGAGAGGAACAAAGGTTATGCAGCAGTATGCACTGCTTGCCAGGCCCCCTTAATCCCGGGAGAGCACACCATGCAAGCACCCAACTTTACATCATCACAAGTGGCTTTTGTGTGCAGCCTTTTAAAGAGCTATTTCTTTTCTTTCCGGAATTGCTAGTGACTCCCACAAGGAAGATTCTGTGTTGGTAAGCCTAGAACCTGACCATAACATGATGGATGTTTAAAAAGCACTTTATAAATGAGTTCATATTTAGTAGCCTGAACAGGTGCAGTGGGGATGGAACACTTATTTAGGAAAGCTGAGAATGGAGCCAAGCTCTGGGGAGCATCTTCTGGCTTTGATGCAGCTTTTCCATAGGATACTGTGCAGCCAACATGCTACAAGATGCTGGAAGGCATGATCTGAAAATAAGGCTTTGCTGTATGTTTTTTCCCTGCTTTGGGGAGTCTGGGGGCTGAAAGCACATGAGCTCCCCTGCTGTGGGACTTCCCATCATTCTCTCCTATTAATGTCTGTTGCTGGAAACAGAAGACATTCTGTCATTTGCAGACTTTCCCCAACTTCCCTGACCACCGAATTCTTCCCACACTGTCTGTTAGAATATGTGGTACAGTCCCAGACAAATCACGCCAAGCCACAGGTCTCACATGAGAGGTTTTATTGGCAGAGGTGGTCTCTGTGAAGGGGGGAAGGTGAGAAGAGGAGGAGGAGGAGGAGGAGGAGAAGAAGAAGAGGAAGAAGAAGAAGAAGAAGAAGAAGAAGAAGAAGAAGAGGAAGAGGAAGAGGAAGAAGAGGAAGAAGAGGAAGAAGAGGAAGAAGAGGAAGAGGCAGAAGCAGAAGCAGAAGCAGAAGCAGAAGCAGAAGCAGAAGCAGAAGCAGAAGAAGAAGAAGGGGGCTGTGGGCTGGGGAGATGAGTCTTATATCCTGGGCGTGATGTATGTGATGCATGCACAAAGGGACATGCAGAGGGTGCTACAGTGGTAGACACAGAAGCAACACTGTCACCTAGAGATGATGTGTCTTGTCTCTGGGTCCAATAGCTGGTTGTAAAGATGCTTTTAGTTGCCCATGGATGTACCTGATGCTAACACTGTCTATTTCTATGTTTTAGAGACAAAGTCAGTTGTAGCCCAGGCTGGACTTGAACTTGTGATCTTCCTGCCTTAGCCTTTTGAGTCTGGGATTGCAGTTCGGCACCACCATTCCCAGCCTTTTTCTTTTCTTTCTTTCTTTCTTTCTTTCTTTCTTTCTTTCTTTCTCTCTCTCTCTCTCTCTCTCTCTCTCTCTCTCTCTCTCTTCACTCTCTCTTTCTGTTTACTTTTCATCATTCAGAGAAATGGCTTAGATGATGGTTATGAAACACATCATTTTTGAAAGATTTCAGTGAAAATTCTGCAGGAAAATACAGAAAGTAGGCTCCCCCTCCCTGATTGCTATAAATAAGAGAGGTAAAACAATTAGCAAAGGCTTGAGGTGTCCTTTTCGAATAGCTCCCCTGGGGAGACAGTATTTAAATACACTTTCCTCTCTAATCTTAGCAAAATGCTGAGCTAGTTGCCCATCCAGAGTATAATGCACAATTCTCTGACTGCACAGCTTTGTATCTGAATCTCCTGTGCACTTGTTGGAGCTGTAAGAAAGGACGGCCTTTAGTAGTCATTTTCTCCCTATGAAATTTCATCAAAAGCCAAATGTTTCAGAAAGACTATACCAGAGTTCACTGCAGAAATTGAACGTTGCAAATTCAGAACTGGTGTCATCAGCACACTGGATCCTTCGGCTTATCACCTGGACTTGGAAATGTCCAGCCTGATCCAGTTTTTCTTGCCTTTTGAGATCATGTGACCAGGACAGTGAGCAAGCAGCCTTTGGTCATTGCTCAGGAGCCTGAGCGACAGACCCACGGAGGTTTCGAGGAGAGATAATCAGTGGAGGGTTAGGGTGTAGCACTTGATGTATCACTGGAACAACAGGAAAAAGGCAGGTCTTATGGGAAGATGCTTTTTTTATAGTTTCATTGAACTGGAAAAGAAAAGATGGTGGAATGGAGCGGCATCTCAGTGGAGAGAAGCAGAACTAGAGATACAGGAATGGGAGTGTGACCGCAATAGACAAAGGAGCATACTGTAGCAGAGAAGGGGCAGTCATCTCAAGCAAGGAGCTGTCACTGCCACTGCCGCCACCACACCGCTGCTGCTGCTGCTGCTGCTGCTGCTGCCAGCGCTGCTGCTACTGGCGACCATCGCCCTGCTGGGGAGAGGAGAGCACAGGACCGCAGTGCTGCAAACACATTGGCAGAGCTGGAGATACCAGCATTCAGGACAGGGTGGTGTACAGCAGCCCAGGAGCTCGCACATGTCCTGATCCACACACACTGTTCAAATGTGCACTCACATGTACTCTGAACAACTAGATATCTGAGATGTTGGTGTTCGTGGTCCATGATGCCACCACAGGCCATGCTGATGTCCATGATCTGTGCTGCTTACAGAAACTATGAGGAAGTCTACAATCGTGCTGCTGGACAGTCGCTGGCTGCTATGAAGCATCTTTTGGAGTGTTATGGATGACTGTAGACTCATAACTGAGAATGAGAGACATTGAAATTGAGAAGCCTAGGCTGATTCCATGACAGGCTTCAGATCGGCAGTTAAGGAGACCAGGCCTAAATCTCTATTTCCAAGAACTGGGAAATTCCAGGCAAGTCCAGGCCTCACAAGCTGCCACCCCACCCCCCCCACCCCCCCGCTCCCACCTGGCCTGAGGCAAGGACAATGGGTCAGCAGCAGTTTCCAAAGTTCCTCATCTACTTCCTCAGTAACAGTTCCAGGACCTGCCCAGCAAGTTTACAGCTCTCACACCCTGGCAATGGAATGTCCTTAGAGATGGACCCAACAGATTAACAGAGAGGTCACCTACCCAGGAATTCCCTAAGGTGCTTTAAATCAGGCCTGCAAGCTCACTTGGGTGTCTCTCTAGTCTGACAATGGGAGACCCCAGCATGCTGGACTTCTGCAGAATAAATCTCTCTTTGTGTTTACATACTATTTGAGTCTGGGGTGTCATCCTTCAGCAAATCATGGACCCTTACAAAGGATTCTGTGGCAACCTCCCCCATCCCCAAAAGAAACAGACCATCCACGAAGCTATTAAAGTCTTTAAAAATTGTGATGAAGATGCTGAACTTCACAACTGATGGGAAGGGGTGGAGGGACGGAAGGCTCAGTTTCCTATTCCCTTTCTTTCTTTCTTTCTTTCTTTCTTTCTTTCTTTCTTTCTTTCTTTCTTTCTTTTTAAGACACCAGTTTCTTTGTGTAGCCCTGGCTGTCCTGGTACTAGCACTGTTGACCAGGCTGGCCCGAACTCACAGAGATCCATCCACCAACCTCTGCTTCTTAGCTCATTCCAGTGGTGGACTCAGTTTTCTTTAAGGGCTGGCCACTGGAAATTTGACCGTACTCCAGTGAGTATATAAGCAACACGAATTGAACTTGGTGTGTTTTATTTGTTTGTTTGTTTGTTTGTTTGTTTTCTTTTGGGCAGTGGGAGAACACAAACATGGAAGGGTGAGCCTACGGTAAATGGGAAGGGAGTGTGATTGGCCTGCATTATATGAAATATCCAAATAATTAATAAAAAACATTATATTAACGGAAGGAACACAAGAGTTGTGTCTTTTGCACTAACAGCATTGTGTCCTAGGAGAACTCAAGAAAGCCTGATGATTCAGGGAACTCGGGCCCCCTTCGTGCTCATCTAATTAATAAAGGAATTTAAGGATGGGCGCAAATGAAAGCCCAAGGACAATTTGATTAGAACTGAAAAAGAAAATGTCCAGAAGGGACAGGACAGGTTGTAAACCTCAGCAGTGCCCAGAGGAGGGAACGGAGGGCAGAAGGGGAAAACAGCATGTGGAGTTGACATGGCGGCAGATGTGTGACATGTGACACACAAGCAGTCACTCTGGCTGGAAGGGATGCTTTAGAGAGAGTAAGGAAGCCCAAAATGTTGGGGGGAAAGCCCAAAGTGCTTAGAATGCTTTCCTAAGAGATAGCAAAAAGAAAAGGAAAAGTCACAAATGGACAGACTTACAATCCTACAGAGCTGTAAGTTGGAGCTTTGGGGGCAGAGATTCTGGGAAGAAACAAATTCAGCATCTCATTGAAGAACTAAGTATTCTGCCTAACTTTAGCACGGCTTAGTGTGAGCTGCCTTCCTGGGGGCGGGGGGGGGGGGGGGGGGGGGGGGGGGCATGGGCAGAGTGATTAACCCTGCCTAAGTAGAATATTAGGTCTCCATGTAGAGCCAGAGATTCCGTTTTCTTCACCAGGAGTGTTTTTAGATCTAGCATTATAAAAGAGGTCTCTGTACCCTACAAAGCCAATCTGCCAATGGCTTACACCAGTGGCTCCAACCTTGCTAATGCTGCCACATTTAATACAGTTCAGTTTCTCGTGCTGTGGTGACCCCAACCATAAGGGATTGCAATGCGCAAGTTGAGAACCACTGCCTTAGACTCGCCTGACCTCGCTCAGTTGAAAGATGCTTTATTGCTTTTCAGATCCCTCAGGTCTGCTGTGTTGATGGTACCTTCCTCTCCAACGTGCTTTCTGCATCCCCACTGTCTGTGGCGTGCAATATTTTGAATGTATTTCATAAGACTCTCTGCTCACCGTGTCAGCACAGATGTCTTTGGGGGACTTCAATGTACCCAGACTCACCTCCCGCACCTAGCCTTAGACCTTCAAGCTGAGCATCAATTGCCCATTCTCTACCTTCTTTTTGTGCCTCTCTTCTTTTCCCAGGCCTTCCATGGGGGATCTCTCTTGGCATCATTTGTTCCCCTTAATTCATAATACTTATATATAACACACATATCTATCACATGCGTATATGCCGCTCACATACATACCATACGTACACATATAAAATACAAATCATGCATACATCACTGTACATATGTATCATTACATATGTATATAATCTATGCATATCAAGTACATACATGTCACAAACACACCACAGCTATCATATTTCACACATTTATATTACCATATTTATATTATACACATATCACCATACGCAAATATATGCATTTATGTCACACACATATGGATCACATACCATATACATGTGTACTACACATATGACATACATACATATCACACACACACACACACACACACACGTATGTTCTTGGAAAATTACTTCTGCCCCTTGTGCTCTGTTTAATGCTTGTCTTTGCATTAGTCCCTGAGCTACTTGCAAACGTGCCTCAGATTGAGTCTTCCTTGACTCATCCTTTGCATCTGCCACTGTGCCAAGAAAATAGTTGCTTGATTAAGGGATATATGACAGAGTACACTGTCCGTGATGTTCTGCTCTCTGTAACATTCCAGGTGACTCTTGTCGGACTTTTCTCTGCCTTAATTAGAAGCAAACATACTGAGATAATAAAAAGGAGCAAAGAAGTGAACAGTGTTCGTCAGGACTGACACAGGGTCAAAGGTCTCCCCCCAAACAAAGACATGAAGTCCCGTCAATAGCGAACATTCTATCCTGTCTGCGGCTGGAAAACACTGTGGGCCAGATGGGCACAGGAGAGTGGAACTCAAGTCCTGGGAACATGAAGACTTCATACTCACCAATATTGGGTAGTTGGTCTAAGATGTGCACAAGTTAGCCATTTTTCTGAATCACAAATTTAATCAAATGCCGTGTGCACTTTGGTTGTGGAAATAGATTGCATTTCTTTCTTTTCCTGCTCAGCATTTAACATAGTAACTCCAATGAAGTAACTGTGAGTGAAGTTTGCTTCTCTGTGCAACAATACCCAATACATTGGGACTAGACATTCAGTGAATGAAGCAAAGTGTGCTATGTAGTTTTGTGTTGCCTTTCTTGGCTCCCTGCCCTGTGTTATTTGCTGAAAGAGGTCAGGCCAGATGCAGGCATCTCGGAAAGGACAAGCAGAGTTGGTGACAGAGTGAGGTGGGACATCTCATGGGTGAGAGTAGACAATGGCCAAAGAGACCCTTTAGCAGCTTTACACTCTTTAAAAGTATTTGGAACAGATAGCCTTCCCAGGATGAATTTCCTGTCAGGTGATTGACAGGTCCATTTGAAGGACCTCTTACAGAAGGGACAACAGGATGTCATTGTTCTGCGTCACAAAGTTTCCTGCTAAATAGTAATCTTATAAGGTTCAGGGCTCCTGGAGTCAGGTCTAGATAGTTATCAATGAATGACCTTCTGGGCAGTTCAGGATGACATATCTCCTCCCAGAGCCAGAGATGTTACTCACAGCCCATTCCCTTGACCAGTAATTAGAGTTTTAAATGCCAGACCTCAGTTTCACAGGCTGCTGCCTATGAGAGAGGGCTCTAACCCAGTGTCCACTAATGCTACCAATGTCTGTTTCCCTGTCTGACAGCAGTAAATTCATGATTGCGGAACACCCTGGGTCATGTTCAAATGTTGACACTTCTAATTTGGGAATTTTATGTTGGGACTTGCACATAAACATATGCACTTAGCATTCTACTGTGACTTGTTAGATCAGCCATGGATGTGTATTGCCACCACTCACTTACTTGTAACAGAATTGAATGCTTTGCTGTGTTTGATTGCATAGCATTCTCATGAACACACACACACACACACACACACACACACACACATCACACATCACACACACACACACACACACACACACACACACACGGACTGTAAAGGGCATGGACAGCAAGCTATGATTTTGTGATGGGCTCTAGTCAATTTTGAATGTTCTAACAAACATAAGTCAACTGAACCACTTAATTAGAACAAGGAGAACATAAAGTCGAATGACACTTGTCCAATTCTTCTTGGTAGGATGCATTTCCACTGGGCACTTCCTCTAAAGGCCTCTTGCTTCTAGACAGATATCAGTGAATGTCCTGGGTGGGATGAATTTCCAGTGGATATCACACACACACACACACAGAGAGAGAGAGAGAGAGAGAGAGAGAGAGAGAGAGAGAGAGAGAGAGAGAGAGAAAGAGAGAAGGCCTCTTTCCTTACTGCCACTCTTTCTGGGTTCTTACGTTTATATTTGAACTCGTGTTTGCTAAGTGAAATGCAATGGGCCTTGAGCATAGGAAATGTGTATGCTTCCTAAGTGTCATCTCTCTCCACTTTCAAGAAGGACTTCTGAGGCTCTTGAAGTACTGACATCTTGGGGATCCCTTGTGGGAAGGGGCTCAGTGAGACAGAAAGCAAATCCAAAATATCAAATAAAGGGCTTGTCCTTAGGTGAACCACACAGAACCAAAACATTTCCCAAGGTCCTCACCGGCATGCAGTCAGGCTGAGGGGATAGCAGGAAGAAAAGGGAAAGACGGGATGGCCCAGGGTCCCTTTCCTTCATGTTCATCAGCTAGCCAAAGGAAGTATGTGCACACACAACAGAGCAAATTAAACAACGGGAAGCAGTTTCCGATCTAGAGAGAATAAAGCATGGTCATGTCTTGACCATGACACTGTAGTTAGTTCAATGTCATTTAATGAAACTCACGTGGACAGAGCAACAATGAATGACAATCCTTATCGTTTAAATTTTGTTCTCAATTTATAAAGAATTTGTGCGAATGCATGCGTGCATGTCTGCATGCATGCACATGTACATGGGCATATGTGTGTGTTTGTGTGTGTGTGTGTAAGTATGCAAGTGTGTGTGCATGTAGCAGAAGCCAGAGGTCACCTAAGGTATCATTCCATAGGTGCCATACACACTTGATTTGAAACAGCATCTCTCATTGACCTAAAAGTTGCCAATGAGGCGGGATGGGTTAGCCCAAGAGATCCACTACTCTCCACTCCCCTGGCACTGGTTCTGCAAGTTTGTGCCTCACACCTTGCTTTTTAATGTGAGTTCTGGAGATCCAACTAAAGTCTTCATTCTTGGATGTCAAGCACTTCACTGACAAGCTATCTCCCCAGCTCTAAAAAAATGTTAAAAGCAAATACAAGTCACTCTAGCAAGTCAAGAGGAACCATGGGGGTGGGGTGGGGGAGAGGTAATGCTTTTTTCTCTTCTTTTTCACACTTAGACCTGCACATTTTTCTTCATTTTTTAAATCAAGGGAATCTACCTTTCCTTCCACCCTGCAAGAGTGCTGCTTGCCCTAGACTCTGCCAGAACCTCTCTGCTGAGAGCCACTTGGAATGGTGGAATCTCAGCCATATCCCCTTCCCAGGCTTTTTACCCTATAGAGCAGCCCTGGTTAGGGCCTTAAATGCTCAGCTGACATGGAGGAGCCTCGGTGAGCTTGGGAGTCCAGGGGTATCCATTGCGGTGGTTTAAAACCCCCAAACAACATGCTGGTTGTAGGTATGTTACTAGTCATTATATCCATGCCTTGCATGAGATTACCTACACCGTGGAGACTGCTTAATGATACATAAAATTCTATTTTTCCTGTGTGGAATAGCACTGGGCAAGTGGGCATTGCTAATAGATGTATAAATATTGTGCATATTAGCATGAAGAGTTACTTACAAGTCAATAAGCTTTCTAACTATAGAAGAACAAAAGAGAGGAAAGCCACACAGAAACAAGTAATTTCATAGGATTTTGCTCATTATTTCTTCACCTTGTAAAAGCGAAAACATTTCTATGAAAGGGAAACTTTAATTTTACTTTGAAGGCAATACGAAGGCAACGTTAGGTTAGTTTTCCACTTTACCATTTAGCTTTGAAAGAGAAAAGAGAGAGAGAGAGAAGAAACTGCCTTTGTTTTTACAGTAGAGTCCTGTACGTGTGCAAGTATACAAGTATCCTGAGCAGTGCAGGGGCTGAGAAACAAAGCGACGTTGGCGTCCTCTTAGGTCTCAGTGCCTCTCTCTCTGCTCCCCACGCCTGTTTCTTTCTGACTCAACTCTTCACATTCACCCAATAGCCCTATGAACATACTGTGCTGCTGTTAGTGACGGCAGGTGCTCCAACCTGTAGCCCTCACGTGTTAGCTCTGGGCTCACACTGTGGGACAAACCTTTTGTTTCTGTTCCAGTTCCAGGAGCCAGAGTGCTGTTGCTTGCCTGTTAGTATTCTGTGTGTGACTACACCAGAATGCTTCACAGAAATGCACGTAGAGGTTCTGAAATCGGAAGGAGTTTTGTTGAATCTATGTATGTAGCGTTTTGATTTTGCATGGATTTCTTTTCTGCTCCCATGTGCTTATGTGCAAGCACATGTTTTAGTGTGCATGTGGAGGGTAGAGAGCAACAGGGAGGAGCCAGTTTGCATAGGAGCTGATTGTCACAGTTCCTGACTCTTAACTGTTCTGTACCAGCACGTTGTAACCTTATTTTTAAATTGACTTTTAGATTTCTAGGTTTGTTTTTTCTTTTTTAATTCTAAACTTCGCATCGATGAGAATGATATATGCATATCCTTGTCCTCTAGTGGAATATTCAGGAAGATGCATCCCCAGGTGTTTTGCTAGTCTAGTGTGTGGAATGGATGTTTTAAATATTGGTTGTTTATTTCTTGTTGAATTATTATTGATTTAATTCTTGTATGTGTGTGTGTGTGTGTGCACGCGCACGCGCGCGCTCGCACGTGTGCGCTCGCACGTGTGCCGTTTGCTCTACTTCATTGATATGTCCCTCCACCCTTGTCAAAAGTCCTAATTTAAATCATCCACAGCAGTAGCTCTCAACCTGTGGGTCATGACCCCTTTGGGGAACAACTGACCCTTTCACAGGGATTGAAGATCAGATATCCTATATATCATCATTATGATTCATTAGGATGGTTGTACTGCAGTGTATCTCTCTCTCTCTCTCTCTCTCTCTCTCTCTCTCTCTCTCTCTCTCT
>JADRCH010000012.1:1425942-1462957 GCA_019843965.1 Rhynchomys soricoides
CTCTCTCTCTCTCTCTCTCTCTCTCTCTCTCTCTCTCTCTCTCTCTCCTCCTTTTGGTTTTGCAAGTCAGAGACTTGTTTCTCTGGGTAGCTTTGGTTATCCCAGAACTCACTTTGCAGACCTGGCTGGCTTCAAACTCACAAAGAGACCCACCTGCCTCTGCCTCCCAAGGGCTGAGATTACACCACCACTGCCCGGCTAATAACAGTATTTTTCTACCAGTCACTTCTTAGGGTTTTACATAGAACAAACAATAAATACTTTTGATAAAAGCTTAGGCTGACTTTTATTACTTTTGAAAATCAGCACACAAAATAATGATTTTCATTATCGTGTATGTGTATGTTTGCACATGTGTGTGTATGTGTGTGTGTGTGTGTGTAGGCAGAGGCAAAATTGTCATGTTCCATCTACTGTATTTTTATTTACTTATTTATATTGTTTTTTGAGACAGGGTTTTTCTGTGTAGCTCTGGCTATCCTGAAACTCACTCTGTAGACTAGATCACCCTTGAACTCAGAGATCCACCTGCTTTTGCCTCCCTAGTGCTGGGATTAAAGGCTGTGCCACCACTCCTGGATTATTAATTAATTAACTAATTAATTAATTAATTAATTTTTTACCCACCTTATTTTTTGAGGTGAGGTCTTTCATTGGCTTGGGACTCACTCGATAAGTAGATTAGCTTGCAGCAAGCCTTGGGTATCAGATTATCTTTGCCCCTCCTCAGTGCTCTGCTCACAAGGACCTGCCATCCACCTAGACATTTTTCTTTGAAGATGCTCAAGATTCATTTATGTTGCAGTGATAAAGTATCTGAACAAAAGCAACTTAGAGAGAAACATTCTGTTCATGTATCCTGTATCTACTGTGTCCCTTTCCTTCTCCCCTGAGATCCCTTTCCTTTCATTGTCCCCTTTTAATTTCTTCATATATGTACACACAAATTTAAATCTATCGTCAGAGTATGAAGAAACATGTAGCATTTGTCTTTATGAATTTGATTTGCTTAACTTGTGTCTTAGGGTTCCTATAACTGTGAAGAGACACCATGACCACAGGAGCTCTTATAAAGGAACAGATTTGATAGGGGCTGACTTACAGTACAGAGGTTTAGTCATGGTGAGAAGCATGACCATATGCAAGTGCTGGGGGAGCTGAGAGTTCTACATCCTGATCCACAGACAGCAGGAGACTGTGTGGCACACTGGGTGTGGCTTAAGCATCAGAGACCTCAAAGCCCACTCTTAGAGTGACACACTTCCTCCAACAAGACCACACCTATTTCAACAAGGCCAAGGCCGCACCTCCTAATAGTGCCAATCCTTATGGGCCAAGCATTCAAACATATGACTCTTTGGGGAGCCATTCCTATTCAAACCACCACAGCTTAACCTAGTGACCTCCAGATTTTTACCTCTATTCATGTCTTTGAAAAATGTCACAATTTCATTTTTCTTTGCATATAAATAAAAATCTTCTACCTACAAGTGCTGCATTGTCTTTAGTCATTCCTCTGTTGATGGGCTGTATTGTGTTGATTTACACTGGTTCCTTTTCTTGGCTGTTGTGAATAAATATGATGTGCAAGTGTCTATGTGGTAGGACATACAGTGCTTTGGTATCCACAGTGATAGTGGGATGCTTCTGCTTTCACTGCATAAGACATTTCCATATTGGTCTCCTGAGTGGCAACACTGGCTTACATTCTCACCCACAGAGAAGACAGTTTCCTCTGTTTCTGAATCTATATTTGCTGTCTTTGTTTTCTTGATGATAGCCTTTCTGAAAGAAAGATGAGAACTTACTGATCTAATTTGCATTTCTCTGACTTTGGAAACCTTTAAACATATCTATTGGCTATTATGTTTTCTTTTAAGAACTGTCCACTAAGATGGATGCTTTATTTCAGAAGGAAATGCTTTTAGGGGGGTTAAAAACTAAGTTCTAGATTTAAAATTCTCACTTGATGCACAGCTGGCTAGACTTCCCCATTCTGTTGCCCTCTCTTCATCCTGGCTATTACTTCTTTAGCTGATATTTTTTAAGCCATTGTAAATAGATCATTTTAGAGTCTTCAAGAAGTTGTGTAATTTTCTTAATTTGAATTCCTCTGTCATCTGATAAACCTAAGACATTGTTTCAGCTCTTTGCATTTGCTAAACCTTCGTGGACTAGTACATGATCTATCTTAGAGAAGGCCACAAAGCTTTTGTGAAGTATACACTTTGTATCTGATACAATCTTCTATAGAGAGAACATCATGTGTATTCTATGGATGCATCATCAGTCAATTAAAAGGCCTATGGCTTATGGCATAAACAGAAAATAAAAGGTGGGCCATAGGGAGGAGAGCTCATTCTGGGAGAGAAGACGGCAAGGAGATACATAAGAAGATGGGATGAGATGGATACGTGGTACCTAAGCGCAGGTAACCAGCCATGTGGCAAAGTGTAGGCTATAACATATGGGATATTTAAGTTATACCCAGTCAGAGAAGAGCCTAGCTATACGGCCAAGGTATTTGTAATATATTTTGAGTCTAAGTCTTATTTCTGGGAGCATGGAGCTGGGAGGAATAACCTGGGCCCAACCACAACAAACTGGCACCCAACGTGGGACCCCAATATGTTGTTGAAATTATTTAATCACAATCTGGGGGTTCTATACCTCCTTTGACCACATAATTCCTGGATAAAACACACACACAAACTTTATATTTATAATAAGCCTTAATCAGCACAAGAGCTGGGCAGATATCTATCCTCTATGTTATTATGTTTATTTCCCAGCCAATAATCCCATTATATAAATAGTCATGTTTTGCCTGGCCTGCTTTTAACTCTAATTAGCTAACTCACATGGCCATTATTTTAAAATACATAAACTTTCTTTTTTCCCTCATGATTCTCCTCTGACCCCGAGCCTGGGAACCATAAACTTCACCTATGTCTCTTCTGCCCAGCTATTGGCTGTTGGCATCTTTATTTATTGATCAGGGATAACTTGTGGGACAAGGTCACATGACATCATCTGGGTCAATGTGCGATCTCTGGGAGCAGTCAATATTTAGCATAGCACAAGACCAAACCTAAACAGGGAACTATATCTGCCATAAGGTGTAGTTAAAGTTACTTTTGATGAAATTTCTAAATGAAACTGAGATACTAACATCATCCACCTGTGTTGTGTCTGGAGCTCTGGGACCTTTCATGCTCATTAGCATTAGAGCATTAGCATGCTCATTAGAGTTTATTTATGAAGCAGGGAGCCAACTATTCAGGGCATGCTATCTCTGAATGTCAGGTCTTCCTGATGATCTGTTCCCACTGTTCTCTTTTCTCTCTTGTCACTAATTTTGGTTTGAAATCTACTTTATCAACTATTTACCCAAATAATTTGTAACTTTATAATAAATTATGGATTGGTTTAGTTAATTTTTTGTTTGTTTTATACTCATTCATGATACAGCAGAGGGCATTGATGCATTTGATATGTACTTCTTTGTCTCACATGGCATGATGTCATTACTGGCATAGAGTCTGTTATTTCCTCTCGAATGATACTGGGATGGCGCACTTGAGGGGAAGCTATGTTAATGAGAGAATATGACACAGCACAAAAAACAAGAAACATGAAAACGCAAGGCTTCTTCAATGGACCACAACTCCTCAGCCACTGAATTCAAGGATACAGAAATAGATAGAATTATGGAAGAGATTTCAAAACTTTATTAGAGAAATGATCAGAAATGGATTAAAAACAAGTAGATGAATTCAACCCAAAGCCTGGAGAGGAAATTCAGCAGCATTGACCAAAGAGTGAGCAAAATAGGAAAGAAAGTGAGTGATGGGGAAGAAAAATCAAGTAAGGGAGTTGAAACTTGAGGAAAAAACAAATAAAAAGTGAGAAATTAAAATCCCAAGGAATACACAAATCCAAGGGAAAGGATCATCCATAGACTTGATCAATTAGAAGAAAGGACAGGAGTGGAGGAGAAGGCCATGTTACATTCAGACTTTTCAAGAATAATTCAACACAAGCACATAAGTATATGAGTTTCAAGAATAAGATAAAGCCAAGTAGCGTAGCAAGAAAGAGGGAAACATGGACAAAACCAGTAAAAAGAAGAAAAGAGAGGAAAGGAAAAAGGATTGCTCAACAATAAAAATGCATAAAGAAAACTTTTAAATTATGAAAGCGAATTTCAAAAACCTGTTTTGTTTTGTTTTTTAATTCAGTGAGGTTAAAAAACATTTAAAATAGATGCACAAAGACAACGAAAAGGGGTGAAGTAAGGGAGGGAGAGGGGAGAAGGAGGGAGGGAGAAATGGATCGTGGATGAAGGAAGGAAGAAAAGAAGGAAGGGAGGGAGGACAGGAGAGAAGCTGGAACACTCAGTCTTTGAGTTTGGAGGTGGCAGTCATAAGCATGAGGAGGGGAAGCTGGAGTTAGACCTAAGGACCTTGGCTCTGTATGGTGTTAAACCGACAGCAGTCAAGTGTCTGGTGTTTCACTGGAGTTGTCTTCTCTTCAGTAATTCCCCTTCTCTGCACAGCAAGGCATTCTGTTGGCTACACTTACCTTTGCAGTCTATGGATTGGGTCATTCTCTCATCCTCCAAGCTGGGAAGTGTCTCCCAAGTGTGATACAAGTGTGAGAAGCAAGCATGACCCTGACAACTGTGCAAGGACCCTTCTTCATACCCTCAAGATCCTTTAAGTATCCCTTGCAGGAAGTAACTGTGTAACTGTAGATGTCAAGCAGACCCTGTTGGTCCTTCTGAGAGCTCTACAACATCGAGGGAAGATAGATGGCTCTAGAGATTGGCCCATCCTCTTACCTCAGGCTCATGGCTTTGGAAGTCCTGAGTTACTCTTGAGGAATGAAATCTGCTCCTTGTCACTGAGGATAGGGCTGCCACTGCCACGGCAACCACTGCCACTGCCACCACCATGCCCTTCACTTTGTGAGCCTGTCCTGTTACTATCTATCTATACTCTTTGACTTGTCAGTCTCCAGGCTTCCTGTTCCCCATATCTGCTCCCCGCTCACCCCACCCATTAAACTCCGACACTGGAGAAGACATTCTGCCTGGTAGTTGTCCCCAGTCCTTGAGTCTCTAAGGTGGCTCAATATTAAACAGTAGATTTCCTTTAAAAATTATGCTCAGCCACTGCCCTCTGATTCACAAAGAATATCAGCATAAGGATTCCTTTGCACAGCTGCCTTATCCCTTGAAGGAATTACTGTATCAGCAAAATTCACCACAGGCTTGTGAGGGCTGCACACTTGTCCTGAGGACAGGCTTGTCCGTGTCGCTTCACCTGGGCTACTGGCTTATGTTTGGGACAAGGCTTCCACATCTTCACCTTGTCTGTCAGGGGCCACACAGCAAATGCTGTTTAGCTAGTGTTACTTTTAGCTCATTGTCTATCGGTCTCCTTATACTCAATTATTCTATCATAACTTTGAGAGTTTCTAAGCTTTCTTTTTATTGGATATTTTATTTATTTACATTTCAAATGTTATCCCCTGTCCCAGTTTCCCCTCCACAAAGCCCCTATCCCATCCCTCCTCCCCCTGCTTCTATGAGAGTGCTCCTCCACCCACCCACTCCTGCCTCAATGCCCTAGCATTCTCCTATACTGGGGCATTGAACCTCCAAAGGATCAAGGGTCTCCCCTCCCATTGATGTCAGATAAGGCCATCCTCTGCTACATATGAAGCTGGAGCCATGGGTCACTCCATGTGTACTCTTTGGTTGATGGTTTAGTCCCTGGGAGCTCTGGGGGGTTTGGTTGGTTGATTTGTTAAAAGAACAACAATATCAAAGTCACTCTTTTTTATGTCCTTTGAAATAGTCTGGCTTTCTTTATTGACTCCTCTTCATTGGTCCACAGAGGTATCACCTGGTCTATCTTATCCAGAAATCCTTAGCATTCATTATTTACATAAAACTGTGTGTAATTTAAATTCTAAAAAGTCAAGATAAGAGCTGGGCATGGTGGAACATGCCTTTAATCCCAGCACTAGGGAGGCAGAAGCAGACAGATCTCTCTGTAAGTTTGAGGCCAGTTTGGTCTACAGAGTGAGTTCTAGGCCAGCCAGGACTTTGTAGAGAATCACAGTCTTTAAAAAAAAAAAAAAAGCCAGGCAGTGGTTTAATCCCAGCACTTGGGAGGCAGAGGCAGGTGGATTTCTGAGTTCAAGGCCAGCCTGGTCTACAGAGTGAGTTCCAGGACAGCCAGGACTACACAGAGAAACCCTGTCTCGAAAAACCAAAAAAAAAAAAGTTGGGATAAATAATACTTAACTTTATCAAGTACAAGACCATGAAGAATTGAGTTTTAAGAGTCTAGAGGGAGGTCCTAGAAGTTCTGATGTCACCTGGCAAGTGTGGACACCCGCTCTTTCTGTGCATGTTGAGAGCTGGTGACGAAACCCAGGCTTGTATGTGCTAGCCAGCACTATCACTGAACCATGCCGCAGCCTGAACGTCTACTGTTGAACGATAGTGCCGAACGCTTCACACCCTCTTCTGGATCTGCACTGAACCTGTGCTGGGTCCTGTACATAGGAACCAAACAGAAGGGGCCAGAAGGAGTCCCTTCCCTGCAAGGCCTTTACTAGATTTATGGTACTTGTCGCCAAGAGACAATGTTTTTCTCAAACTTGGTGCACTTCCCTGAGTGGTTTTCAAAGCTCACAGACAATTTCCTAATTGTCTTTGAGAATCACCCATCCTATGAGTGTCGTTATTGCTGATTATGTCTTTTTTTTTTTCTTTTCTGATTGAGTCTTATCCTTGTGCTTTACTGAGTCTTCATAGACACGTCCAGGATCCAAGGAAAATACAGAGGAATGGTCTGAAAGCAGACCCATTCTTACTCCTAAGTAAATGCCATTATTCACCTGCTACTGTGGCTCAGAGAAACAAAGCAAGCCTTTTATCCCCCTGTCTCCCTGCCAGTCTGCACTGGGTCTGTCTTGTCTAGGAACGGTTTCCTCCACACAGGAAGCACCTGACATGGCACAGTGAGTTTGAGACTATTCTTGATTTTTATTTGGCTAGGTAACACCAAGTGTCCGACTCCAAAACAGGGATGTCAGAACAGCCCATATGGTGGTGAGGACAACTATTGATCCTTCATTAGCTCACCTGAGTGAACCTGTGCAATTGAAACAACGTTATAAGTGTAATCCTATGTCCTCAAGTCAACTTACTTTATGAACTTTTGGGGGGCATATTCATAAAATAGATAAGTAAAGAATGCTACCCCTGTTTCTCCCAAATATCTTGGTCTTCTTGGTAAATAAAAGAGCTGCAGTGTATTCCCTGGTTATAATGTGCCAACTTCTTTGTGCACAGTATTTCTGTGTTCTTCAGGTTTGAAAGGCAAGGATTATCTTGTCCATTTGTAGATGAGGAAGAAGAACACCAGAAGGGTTTAGAGCCATTTGCAAGGTGATTTATCAAGGTCAAACTCAAATCAGGCCTTGAGTTCCAGGCTCATACAGAAGACCATCTCTCAAATAAGACATAGACTATGTCTGGCTCCCAGGACTCCCCCTGGGAATTTTCACTTCTAATACTTAAGGTTTGACCACAGAGAAAACTTTTTCCCACAATTAGTGATCTCAGGAAACTAGTTTTCTTGTCCCCCCATGTCCCAGTAACCTCTCTAAGCTGTATCATCTCACCCCGTGCCTTGATTATTGCATCAGAGAAAGCAGATGGGGAAATGCTCACATTTGAAGGAAGGGTTTGGGACTATTCACTTGGTTATCAGGCTACTGTCATATGTGAATAATGACATATTATTCCCCAAACATCTGTCTTAATAGAAACCAAGCTACCCAGTAAAGGCCTATATGGATGCAGCTGGAATGAACCAAAGAGAGGATCTCAGAGGACAAAGGAAACTGGGTTTGTGTGTCACAACAGTCCCAAGCCTGAGGTCACATGTCAAAGGGTGAGTATGACATGTATACTCTAGTACCTAGTATACTGTGCCTTAAGGTCATTCTCCTGGAACTTAGCTATATAAGAATGGCCACTGACTCTATGGTGTTCTGGGCTGTTTTACTAGCAGTGCTGTGTGCTCTCTGGTTGCACATCTTGGGTCTTTCTTCACTCTATTAGACTATTCTAATTCTCCTAATTACTACACTATATTTAATGGGGACAAGACTGATATGGCTGCTGGCATCACACACTACATCTCAGCCAGGAAAGTGCCATTTAAAACTACCCATGCAAAGTGATTGACAGAGCCTTCCTTCGTTCTGGGTGCTCTTCCGGTCATGATTGCCTTCCTTTAGCTAATGTGAGCCTGTCAATCCCAAGTTGAATGGCTGGAGCTTTGACAGGTAATCTAGCAGGTGATCTCCAGCCTCAGTCTCTCCTTAAGGGGTTCAACCCCTGGAAGTGGAAACTAAGAGCCAACCCCCCACCCCCCATGACACCAGCTATGGGGAGAGCAGCTCTTGCTCTTTGTTGGCCGGGATTCAGGAAAGGTCTGAATTTCCCTCACTTGTAACCTTTTAGCATTCCCTGGGTGATATAAATCCTCTTCCTCCTGTGTGTGCCCACTTTCTATGCAAAACTCTCTTGACATCTGGGCTTTCCCCCATATCTCCAGTTCGGGCTCTCAGCATCTTTCCTAATTTCTCAGGTTTACCTCTCTCCATAGTGAGATGTCAGAAAGTTGCCAGGGCCTTGCACATCTCTAGCAACCTGCTCTTACACTCTTATGTTTAGTAGGGTGTTCTCCGTTCCCTCCAGCTGAAGTTCCCTCCAGCTGAAGCCACCCTCCCGTTCCAGCTGCTATAAGATACCGATGCAGCACTGTTAGCCCAGAGCTAACACACCTTCGACACACCTCAGTATGGAGTGACCCAATGCGGATATTTAAAAAGTACTGAAACACTCTGAAACTCCTCGACAATGAAGCTAACAGGAAACATTTGTACATTCTTTGAAAATTCTACATCTTTGGACTTGACTGAAGCCTGTAGTGTCGCTGGGAAAGCCACTGACGTGATGTTTACACATTCCTCGGACAGGAAAGAGGACTGAGGAGAGAGCTTGCTCCCTCCACACAGAGTGGCTTTGTTTGCCATCTGGCTTCTTGCCACCTTGAAGCATCCTCTGAGCCCAGAGGAGATGGGACTGAGAATGAATGTGTGACTGGGTTCCTAGAGGCCTGTGTCTGCCGTCCGTGCTGTGCCTCTCGGGGTCTGGGATGTGGCAGGTGTTTGAGGTTTCTGCAACAGCACAGAAAGGCCCGGAGTGTCTAGCATTGAGCACTTTCTATAGGGGATGGAGCAGGGTTGGGAAGGAGGGAGAGGGGGAGGGAAGGAGGGAGGGAGAAGGGGAGAGAAAGAGGGGCAGTACAAAGGGTCCATCGTGAGTGGCCCCATGGCCGTATCTTTCTGGAATACTGAAGCTTAGCATAAACTTGGTTTTTTGTTCAGGCAAAACAAAATTCCTACAATGTTGTGGCTCATAGATCCCAAGGGACTGACACACAGTTTTATTCCAGGGCCCACGCAAATTGAAATGATTTTTATTTCAGAAATATAGAGATATTTCAACAAACCACCAGCCTGTCTTTGCTTTCTTTGTTTCTGTTGCCTTTTTCATCCAGGCGATGCCGACTTCTCCAGGCACGGCACAGAGTCCTGTGATCCTGTGATCCTGTGATCCATCCATCCATCCGTTTCCTTACCTGGCCTCTTTTCCTGTTCTTGTTCTCAAGGGTGGAGCTTCCCACTGCTTACCCACCATTCATGGAGCTCTGCAAACCAAGGACTTGATCTGCCTTGGTGACTTGATCTGACTGGTGCCCCTAAAACTCCCGACATCTGCACCTCCTGTTGCTCCTCAATAGAGGTTTGTGCAGTCGGCCTAACTGTAGACATCACTGAGAGTTGCTGTACACTAAATCAGAAGGGTGAGCTGTTAAATCCTAACTAGCAGTTCAGTGCCCTGTGGGCTCCCTCGCTAGAGGCTAAATTTAGGCAGCTTCTTGCTCATGTATTTATTTATAATTAGAGTGAAGATTTTTCTGGAAAAAAACCTTAATCTATGCATTTATTCACACCCCTTTTTCAGTCCCCCCTAAATTTTATCCCCTCCCCTGAATACTTTTCTGGAAAGGTGGTACCTCAGAGCTGAGATCAAAGATAATTGTATCTGTCTTAGAGACCCCCCGGGTTATTTTTAAATAAAACAAAATGGGCTGATTAGAAAAGATTATGTTTGGAAATATAATTATTTCCTAACTTCTAAGCACATGCCTTTGGAGTAGTTCTCTGAATACACACACTGACAAATCTTCCATTAAAGGATAGATAGGCTTGTTTACAAAAGAAACACTTGAGTGCAAGAAGGTTATCCACACGGCAGTGTCTCATGCTACATGATAATTACATACTCTAATTCTGAAAATTTACAACTACAAAGAAAAGTCCACATGTGAGCTCTATTTTCAAAAGCCTGTATGTTGCAACTTGATGTGATATAGACCAGAATTCGAATGCCTAAACTATGAAGTCAGATTAGTGCCCTCTTAGGAAAAGCTACCTATAGGACAAGTGGGAAGAGTCAGTATAGCCTTGTACAACCTGAAGGACATGGAGTTACTTATGCTTTATCAGGTGCAGTTGGCCAACCAACCAGTGGCTACCTGCTGAAGACACCCCAGGCCTCACAGCA
Organism: Rhynchomys soricoides; assembly: GCA_019843965.1. Classification (NCBI taxonomy): domain Eukaryota; kingdom Metazoa; phylum Chordata; class Mammalia; order Rodentia; family Muridae; genus Rhynchomys; species Rhynchomys soricoides. The sequence goes on from JADRCH010000012.1 coordinate 1,436,666, forward strand.
GAAATATAAAATTGATAGCCACCTCTCATGAGAATAACTAGAGTCTTCGTGAGGATGGTTGCTGGTCTTTTCCTCATCATACCAAAGGGACAGTTCTCTGCTTTCCCAAGCTCCATTAATGGAGACAGTCATAGCTCAAGTTAAAGTCACACCAATCATTTTGTAGGCTGTGAGGAACTGCCCAGTGCATTTATTAATTTTGAACCTCGTCAACTATATTCAGATGTTCTAGCAGAAGACTGGGGTGTAGCTCAGTTGGTAGAGTACTTGCCTAATATGCCTAAGGCCTGAGTTCAGTCCCTAGAAATACATAAAACCCAGTGTGGTGATGCATGTCTGACACTCAGGAGGTGGAAACAGGACGATCAGAAAGTCAAGACCATCCAAGACTACCTGGAGAGTTCAAGCCCAGACTGTGCAACTGGCAAACCTGTCTCAAAATAAACAAGTGCATAAAGAAATAAATGTTCTAGAATAAAGAAAACCAAGAGCTAGGTTCTCCTCCGTTCCTGCCTTAACCTACCTCTGTGGGCTTCTGTAGTAGAAAGGATATGAGAAGATTCATGTTTATTGAATAAGCACCTCTTGAATCTCTACCTGGTCTATACAGGATGCAGAAGTGATTTCTGGTTCTTGCTCTGCCCCTACTTGAGTGTTAATTTAGGAGACACGATTTATACAAAAATATTTCAAGAAAAGAAAAATGCAATGTGTTCTCAAAATGTATCTCTGGGGTTTAGGAAGAATAAACAAAGAGGTTCTAGAGAAAGAAAAGGGGGGTCCGCTGTTGCTGTCTGCTAGGGGCTGGTTTCCAGGTCTCTGGCATTGTGACGATGGACTGCAGAATTCATGTGTGCTCTGTGTTCTGATGAAACCCTCGATTTCAGAGGAAAGCCTTCCTGCGTGCTGCTGACAAGGTTGATTAAATGATGCCAAACGAACCTTTTGGTTCCATTTTGATCCAGAAACCTCTTGTCTCAGAATGACAAGAACTTGGTCCTTAAAAAGAAAAAAAGTCTTGGCAAACAGACTTTGCTCTGTTCTGCCAAAAATAGAAAAGCGGGTGGACGGGCTACCAGGCATTTCAGATGGGAGAACGGGGTTGAGAAAAGCGCATTTGAAGATGAGATTTTTAACTGCCAGGTTTGACAGAGGGGCTGATAAAGCAAGGCTGATTTCAGAAGTTTCCAGGAATACGCCTCCTCTGAAAGCTAACCAGGAACCTGGAAGGATCAAGGCTGCTGGGGTAAATCGCTGAGTCTGCTCAATTTCCGGGAAGGCAAAAACAATCCAGGCGTTCTCTCCATCTTGACCCTGCAATTGAAGGTATTCCAAGACAACAGCATGAATTCAAATGCACAACCTTTAAGACAAGCACAACAGTCAGGGAATGCTCCTCCAGAGGACTTGCTCTTCCTTTGGAACAGCGGGGCTGTGTTCCAAGACTTCCTGTACTTCGCTGTTTCCTCATTGACATTCTGCCAGGCAGGCACTGCTCCGAAGTCAATGTATGGGGGAGCGCAGGAGGCCCGACTAAGAGTTCCCACCAAGAGAGGTTGCCATGGCACACTCCCACTGCCGTTTGAAGAAGGGAGTGTTTGCTTACCGGATGTCAGACTTCTTGATTCTAAGACTCTCCTTCTCTCTTCGTTGGAGAATAGCTGACATTTTCTTCATCCTACAATTTGAAAAAAATAAAAAAAAGTTCATAGAAATAGAAAAAAAGAGGGGAAAAGAGAGAAAGAACTTTCTACAACATCTTTTATAATCTGTGACAATTGCATCTTGGTAATTATTTATGTAGTCCCAGAGGCTTCAGGAGTTCAGAGTGCTGGAGCATGATTCATAAAATTTAAACAGTAACAAGTAAAGTCAGATTGTGTGAGGGAGCAGGAGGGTGCCATGGCATAGTGAGAGGTTGCTGGATCACAAGGCAGAGATTTAACCGATTGAAACAACTGCAACTTTGGGTCAGGTCTTGCTCAGGCTTTTAAATACCCTCAAAATTTGTATCTAGAACATTTAAGAGACAAACTGAGAGGAGATGCAACTCTAGCAAATAAACATTGTTAATAGGTCACATGATGTGGATGTTGGATCTGAAGAAATGAGAAAAAAAAATGTATGTTGTAATCCGCAGAGACATGAGAGAAAATGACCCAACATGACTGTAACACATCTCCATACCTTCCAGAGCAAATATCCATGTAGTTCTTGAGATGACCCTAGTTGGTGACCACTGTTGGCATATGAAACACTGAAATATGCAGGGGTAGAACCTGTCTAAGGTTAAGCAGTAGTCAACCCTGTGACTGGGGCTCAGACTCGTACTTTCTAGCTGTAGATTTTAAATCCTGAGAAAGCCTGAAGGAATGCCAGGGTAGGTTGTCAGATTGAGACCCCTGTAGGTAACCATGCTTGGTAAGGTGCAAACACTGCTAGACTAACCATGAGAAGAACAAGGGTGTGAGAAAGGCAGGAGAAACAAGGAGGGGAAGAAAGGAAGGGACAGAGAGCAACATCTGAGCCAAGGTAAACCAAGAGGGAGAAGGTAGACATGATCCATGTACCAACACACCAAGGCTCACATAGGCTGCGTTCTGTGAGCCTTGCTCTACACTACAGTCCAGCTGCTTTTCCTGAGGTGAATAGTCTTAGAGACCCTCCCTGTGGCCAGGGCGACACTTAGAACACAGAAACACCATTTGTTCTTTTCAGTTCCTACAGCCCTGCAATCTCCCTCTTCCTCTCTGCACATTCCTTCATTCTTCATCCTTCATCCTTCAAGACCCACCCCCAGTCCTCCAGTGTTGCCAACCATTTTCTGACTGTTCCCATTTTGAACAACTTGAGACACTTGGAGAAGCACAGGAGTTTAGAATCTGACCTTGGCGCATCCTTTTTCTCAAACCACTGCTTTATAAAGGTGACTGCAGAAGACAGCCATGTATACCCAGGGACAGTAGTGAGATATGAAAATTGCAGGTGTTGTCCCAGTTTCCAGTCCACACCATGAGACCTGCACTGCACAGGTTCATAGTGTCTTCTTGCTAGCAGAACTGTCCTGTGCAAGAGGCCCCAGAGGCCTCCTTGAGTTTGATCTTTCTGTTCCACCCAGCAAAGGCTTTTCCAAGGTACAATAAATGATTGGCTAGAAGGAGTGCATTTCTCTTTGGAAATCAATACTATTTAGAAATCATAACGGTATAGAGAAACCATCAAATCTGCTCTAGTGCAGAATAAATATTTTTTCTAGCCTTCACCTAGGAGCCATTACAGCTCATACATATAGGGATAATCTTCAATTTTCGAAAGTATATGTGTCTTTTAATAGAAACCTGAACCAGCACATCCTCATTAGCCCTTCTTGTGTTCTGTTATGCAAACAGAAGACTTGTCTCATTCTCAGGGCAGCGGGAATCTCACTGAGTGACAACATACATGAAGTTTCCTTTCTTACATTTTTCCACCAATGGTAAATAGAGCAAAGGGTTATCCTAAACTCCACCAACAAAGGCACTCATTAGATGCTTGCTGGCAATTGATCAAGATTAATGTGTGGGTATGTTCATGGACAAAGGGCAAGGAAGGCTCTTACTTATTAAACATAACAAATTGCAAGGGAATAAATTGGTTCATTACCTTTAATTGAAACCTCTCCAACTGGCCACATTACAGGGTCAAAGAAAACAAACAGAAACTTGGGGCAAATATTGTTTTAGGCTACACATTCATCAGTTATTGTGATAGTTGGATTAAGAGCCACTGATAAACAGTTTCTGAAAACCCTCACAGCATTGGGTAACCAGAAATCATAAGGAAAAGTGGGATAAGCTAAGCCAAAGAGACATGGAAGAGTGAGAAATCCCCAGTTCCTATGGATACATGTTCTCTGAGATCTTTCCAAAGGGGAGGCATGAGGTAGCCAGTAGGCAGCCAGCCACCAGCACGTGCCAAGCTCCATGCGGTACCCTTCATTACATCATTTTGCTTCATTTTTTAAATCTAATTTTACACGCAAGAATACTAAAATCTCAGGAGGTGAAATTGTCTACCTTTGCAAATGTGGGGCCTGAAGATTCAATGGCAGATTTGTGTGGCTGCAGCTATCATGGTTATTCACGGGCAGTGTCCGCTGTGGCTCTTCTTTGTTAGCAGAACAAAGTTGCTAAGACTGTGTGTTTTGGTGGAGCTGACACTTCTTACCAGAACCAGGAAGGCACTTTTAAGGAGTTGTAGTGACCGCTCTGCCACTGGTGGGTTTAACAACAAAGAGTAAAAATCCAGCCACAGGAACTCAAGATAGTCCTGGAATGATTACTCTAGTTTTTAAAGACAGGTCCAAAGGAGCGTGACCCTCTTTGACATCTAGATACTGTTTCCACCTGTAAGAGAAATACAACTGACCTAGATTTTTCCATGAGGCTATTGAGTTACTGGACTCACAGGCCTAAGACCTCCTTGGCTCCAACCTCCAGGTCATGTGGAATAATACATTTGAGACCATTTTTAGTTCTGTAGCCCAAAAATCTCTTCCTAGACACCAATCCTATGGCTTTTCAATAGGACATCATTGCCCAAGAGCACTCACACATAAATGTCAGGTGTCAAAGGCTTATGACAGAATATGCATCTCAAAGGAAGAAAGCAAAGAGCAACAGGATAGGACAATGACATGGTTGCCATGACTTGACACCATGGTCAAAGGCCCAGAGAGCACAGTTCAGCTACTGTGGCACCTTTCCTTTAAGAAGCTTAACCTTGGGCTCTGAAGCCAGGGAGTCCTTTGTGTAAGGAGGACCTTGGTGAATAGATTTTCTTTGGCCCTTGCGTTCTCCTCACAGAAGGTGGGAAGCCTTTTGGAAGGAGTCTGACCTTTCCAAAAGGACTAAGAATTAGCCAAGCAGGAAGCACCTTTTACCATGCCTTCCTTCCTGTCCAACTCTATGGTCTATGTACATTGTCCAAATCACAGAGTACATAAAATAACCATTATTTAGAGTGTTCTCGGAAAACCAGTCTTGTAGGTTGATGGTCATAGCATTGCAACACTTTAAAGTAAAATAAGAAGTCTTTGGCACAGCTACAGAGAAGCCAGAGTGTGTGGAAAAAGTATTGGGGCTCAAAGCTGACCAGAATGCAAAGCCTTGGGGCTGTAGAAGAACTCAAGATTTAGGGGAAATCACGCAAATATAGATACAGTACCATATAACAAGAGAACCAACTGAATACCCCAGTAAATGTAGGCTGAAATTAAAGGAAAAGGAGGGAGATTATGTAGAATTTAGTCATTTAGTAGATGTGAATCCTGCGTCACTGTACTGCAGCTCTGAGACCTTTGAAAATGTACACAGACTCCTTCTAGCTTCCGTGTCCTCATCTGGTAAATGCTGAGGGGACATCTCAGCAGGGTTTTGAGGCTTGGTGGCATGGCTTATGTCCTGAACCCTTATGTAGTCCTGAAGTGTTGACAAAGGAAAACTGTCTTGACACTGGACAGGGACTTGACATTAATCAAGTCTTAAAATTCCAGATGGCAGATACTTTCTTATCTTTTCTCATGTTGTAGACATGGAAACCATGGAAACCGGGGCCAAGACAAGAGAAATAGCTTTCTGAAGGCCACATGGTTTGTAACAAAGAGAAACTGTAGCTGAACACATGCTTGCTGACTTCACTTGGTCTAAGCACTTGCTCTTTCACACTTCCTTTCCAGTGCACAGACTTTCTCAGCACCATTCTAAGGAGTCTCTTTCCTAGAGCCCACCCCCTACCTCAACAGTGTATTCCTGAGCAGTGAGACAGCCTGTCAGATCCAACCCTGTTTTGTTTCATAATCAGATCCCCCAAATTAAAGCTGATAGAGCAGAGCATGGTGGGTCATGCCTATAGTACTAACACTCAGGATGCTGCTGTAAGTTCCAGGCTAGTTTGGACTACAGAGTACCAGGCCCTAAACGAAAGTCGATGGTGTTGGGTAAAGATTTGTATACCAACTCAAGCCTCCTTTAAGCTTACAGTATGTGTTAGTTGACCTTCCTTGTCAACTTGATTGGATTTAGAATCACTGTAGAAATGTACCTAAAGGGTTAATGTAGTGGGGAAAATCCACCCTGAATGTGGTGTCATGATCCCATGGGATAGGATCCTGAACTGAATAAAGAGGAGGAAGGAAGCTGAGCACAAGCACTGATTTCTCTTTGTTCCCTACTTGTAGATGCGTGTGAGTATCTACCTCATGTTCCTGTCACTGTGACTTCCCCACCATGATGGCCTTACTGTCCAGCTGTGTGCCCTCCTACTGAGAGCCCAAAGAAATCCTTTCTTCCTTCTTTCCTTCCTTCCTTCCTTCCATGACTTTTGTCAGGTGTCTTGTCAGAAGAGCAAGACAAATCACTAACTCAAAGGACTTTCTTCTATTAATGAGGTCTTCAATTACTTTAAGAGCTCACTTTGCAGGTGGGATAGAGTCTATCTGCAGTTTCAGAGAAATCCAAACCTAACCTGAGACAAACAGTAGGGACCTCATCTCAAAACAACAACAGAAATAAAACAAATAGTTGATGCCGTGGCCACTAGCAGACAGAGTCACGGAATCTAAAGAAAGTGTCCGATTATACTGCTGTATGTAGGCTGAGATGACTTTTTCCTTGGCTAGTCTGCTCACTTGTCTTACCACAGGGCAAAAGGTGACCTGAAGCCAAACGATACATTTGTGTTCTATTCTATCAGCCCATGAGGCCAGTCATTTGGATGTGATATTCCTGAAAGGAGCAGAAGTGAGGTGCATGCCCCACTCAGCTCAGTATGTAATGCCGCATGAGCCTGGAAAGCACTTTCTGACAGCAGGAATGGCTACTCCTTCCACGGGCATCCTGGGAATGACCTATGGAGACAGAGATAAGGTCCAGGCAGTATCTAGACATCCATGTCAATTGTCTGTAGGGTCAAACTGAAGAAAATTGACCCAGAAAAAAGTCTGTCCTATCCCTTACCTTGTGAATGGGCCCTGACCATTACAGAGTTGCCACAGGGTGAAGATTTTTGGCTCGGAAGATTCAACATGCCTTCAGAAAATTTGCATGAGCCACTGTTCCTGCAAATGTTCTTTTCTCACCAAATACACATACATTTGTGTGTGTGCGTATACATACACATATAAATACATGTATATATGTATACATGTATATACATGTGTATACAATGTATATAATGTATATATGTATATATATACATATAAATATTTGTGTATATATACATACATATAATATGCTTCTATATATAATTTGTGTGTGTATATATATATGTATGTATGTATATATGTATGTCTATACAAGAATGTATATAGGGATATATGTATATACATGTATACACACATTATATATGCCATATATATGTATATATATGCACACACATTTATATATGTGTATATGTATATGCATATATGTGTATATATACATACAAATGTGTATATATGTATACATATAATATGTATGTATATATTTTTATATAGGGATGTATACATATATGTATGTATACAGGGATATATACTGGGATATACGTATATACATATTTATACACACATATATATTGTGTATATGTACACACACACACATAGTGTTATTCCTGGACACTATCTTCATCCCTGGGTTAATATTCATGATCAATTGCTATAATCCTTACCTTTCTCTATAACAGGGAGATTCTGTGTAAAGGACTGGATATTAACATCCTTGTGTTTCCAGTGCCCAGGACACTATTGGGCAAGTAATAACTGAACAGCAACATGCTTGCTCAGTTGTTAAATGAATGAAGTAGACCTGTGAATTCTCTTCAGAAAATGCTAGATTAATTTCATTTCCATTCCTCCTTTTTGAAAGGAAATGGTTGACCAAAGCAATGCACAACTGGTAAAAGTGATGATCAAGAATGATACAAAGTTAGCATCAGGCTTATTAGTTACAGATGTGCTAAAGCACTTTCTTTGGAAACTCTTAAATGGTTCATGTCCAACAGACCACCAAACAGGAAAGAATAAAGGTTTTATTACTGTTTTTTTTTTTAAAAAGAGATTGTCAGGTAGATGTGCACATCTACGCCCTTTGCTACAATCATAATTCTGGTGGGTTCAGGTTGACGAACATGTCATAAACAATGCCCCAAAGGCCAACAAATTATAAAAAATGAACAGGAGGGGATTTAAAGCAGAGCCAACGAAAGAATGTAAAGTTTGTTTAAAGAGAGAAGGGCTGAGGTACAGCTCAGTGGTTGAGCACAAGCCATGGCTGTCCATGGGGTTGAATTTGATCTCCAGCACCACAAAACAAGCCAAAGGATGCTCACACTGTATACGCTGCTGCCGTGTTCCTAGCCTACGCTGTGTTCTGGGAACCTCCTCCTCCTCCACTCTAGTTCCCTTTCACCCCCCAGCCTTCTTTCTCCAGCTCTCTACCTGTGTTCTTAATCTCTATTCCTCATCACCCTTAAGCTCCTTTACCAAAGATGCTTCCAGAGGAATTATCTCTGAAGACATCTCGTGCAGATCGGCCTGTAAACACCCACTTTACACATTCCTCTCCCTCCAGCAGGCATGACTGTTTTTCTTAGCTCATGGGTGGTAGTGGCCTTCTTCTGGGAGCAATCCCAGAATCTGGTCCAGGAAAACTGTGAAGCGACTTTCGGGACCTTTGTAATGGATGCTACCAGTTGCCACATTTTATCTTGGTTTCCTTGGGAGAAAGCAACCATGCACTTCATTCAGGCAGGCAGGCCAAGTTCACTTTCTGATGCCAAACTGGCAAGAACCACAGAGCTTGGTGTTGGTCTGAATATGGGAAAAGGCATCAGGAAGAGTTTCTGACTTTTTACATCTTTTGAAAATGAGCAGCCGATACATTAATTTTTTTTTTTTTTTTTTTGGTCAGGGAACAAGCATCAGATTGCATAAATACTCATTTGAGCAGAAATCACCTCATAGTCACTCAGCTCTTTGGCAGTTAACAAAAAGGTTTTAAGATAGAAACTGGACTATTTAGCTTTCATTAATCATTCATACTGTTCAAACACATCACACAGTAACTGAAGAGGGTTATGGTAGCTAAGCTTGAGTCTGTTGTAGAAAGTAAGTTTAACTTTCTATGAACTCACTGGACACAAAGAATGTCCCCTGCTTACTATTCCAAATGTCACCAGCTAGAAGCAAACGGATGATTACGAATGGTAATGAAATATCTCTGAAGCCGTTTGTACACTAACAAAGAGTTACTGTCAGGACTTGAGTAAGGTCCATCTGCCCATTTTCAAAGAACGTTAACATTATCTAAGGGATAAAGCAGACAGCAACAGCTAAATAAATACACAAACAAATAAGTTTCTGATAACGTGTCTCTAAAAGAACACAGTTTTCCTCAAGTCTTTTTCTTGGAAAATGAGAGATCGACGAAAATATTTCATGGCCTTAATTCATTTCAACCCCACAGTGGACCATGCAGGAATTAGGAGGTTTCTAGCTATTCCATCTCCGTGCTCTGGATTTTTTTGGGAGGGTGGGCAATGGAGATTCCTGGGTTGAGTTTCTCTGGCTGAAATTTTTTCTTCATTTCATTGCTCTCATCTCCTTAAGTGAAGCAGAAAAAACAGGGTGAATTTTTCTGTTTTGTCTCTAGGAGAGAGAAGCCCAACAATTGCTGCTTCTTGGAGGCATTGGTTGGCAGCCCAGGAATTTCTTGATGGGCTTCTCTGTTTAGCTGCTGCTGAGAACCAGGACTGTGGCTTCTCCTGGGCTTCATCTGTGCCTCATAGTAGATCTGCATATTTCTACTGTGATGAGACACCACATTTTATGAAGGAGCCAATGAGTGGAAAATACCCCATTGCTTTTGAAATGTACCTAAAATCTCAGGGCACTGAGACTGAAACTGCATGACGGTGCCTGAAAGGGAGAGTCATCATTTGTCAACCTATGGAGGGGTCATTTCCTCTAAAGATGAATCTCATTTAGTATGTTTTAAGGTCTTTAGTAGAGCTCTTTTGCTTGGAGGAGAACTACTTGGGAATCTGATGATTTCATTTCGTTCTAATGAGAAATAAAGAAGAGGCAGATGTGGTAGCAGCTGTTATAGAAGTGATGGGTAGAAAGAATGCACACTTACCGACACCCATGCAGGATGCTTAAAGGCATGATGAGAAAGAAGGAACAAAGATCTTGAAGACCCAGAATTCAATGCTAGGAAAAATGAGTGAATAAACTCTAAAACAACATCCTATATCGATTAAGTGATTTCTTTTTCCTTTAAAATTATCAGAAGCTGTTCAAAAGAATGGCAGAACGTTTTGACTTCTGATCGGAGAAGTCGAAAGTCTAGCGCAGGCTTCTTGGAGGGACTGATCTGGCTTAAGAGTGTCTTTCTGATCCCAGCAGTCTCAGCTCTGCCTTCTGTTCTCAGTGTAAATTTTATTCCAAGCTTGACCCTCGACAAGTACGGTAGCCGCCCACAATATCTGGACAATGTGCTTTCTTAAATTCAGGTGTAAAGGGCAACGTGGGGAAGAAATGAATGCCTTTCTCTCAAACAAAGTCCTGGGTTTCACTCTGAAATGTTCTTACCTTGGCAGTAGGAGTAGACTTAAGTCAGTGACTCAATGTTCTCTCCTTAAATCAAAACAAAATGGGCTGATGTGGAAGGGACTGATGGTGCCAGAGTAGCCAGACTGTCCACACTGAGAGTTGACCCAAACACAGCTTGATGTGTGGCTTCCACCAAGCAAGGCTTCCCTGTAACAGTTACCTTGAAAACATTCATTACTATTTCTCAGAAGGCAGTTCTTGGACACAAACTGCAGAGATGTGGTTTAAATGAAGATCCTACATCCTTCAGAATTTCTGTGCATGACAGTGGTGGATGAGAGTTTGCCTTTTTAACAAGGTCCTGGGTGCCTTTCATGCCCACTAACACTTAAAGGTCACTACTCTGTAGACCTTTAATGCCAGAGGCTAAACTTTCAGGAGCCTGTGGGTTTGTGCTAGGAAGATCTGAGAATAAATTTCACAGTACCTTTGTAAACTGTCCTGGATTAGCTATCATTGGTCCCACCTGAAAGACATGCCCTATTAATGGGGACTTGACTTTATGTTGTCAGGATACAGGTGCCTCTTGCTGAAGCTGTTTACATGATGACTTGTAGTGCACATTTCCATGATCTGTGAGGGAATCCAGCTCTTTGGTATACTGCAGCAGTTCAAAGAATTTCGCATTACAGTTATCTCTTATTTTATGTACAAGTTTTATGTGTGCTGGTGCAAATATCTGTGTGGATGACCTGCACATGTGTGCACATGGATGTGAAGGCCAGTGGACTAGCTTAGGTGTCATTCTTCAAGCCCTGTTCCCCACCTCTAGTAGTCTAACATGGTTGGCCAGAGAGCCCCAAGGATATCTCTCTGTCTATCTCCCATGTTATTGTGAGATCATAAATGCATGCTATATTATTTTTCTAACTGCTTTACATGCATTCTGGGGACTAAAGTAAGGACCTCAGATGTGCAAGGCATTTTATGGACTGAGTCACTTCCCCAACCCACATTTCTCCCTTTTCAAGGGATGTTTTGAAATCAACATCCACATATACTATATTTAATTTCCCTTTGGTGAAGGTGGTAGGTACTGCCATATTACAAACGTTTCATATAAGAAACAGCTCATCACCACATTTAAGAATGCTTGGGGAGGGGCAAATAACATATAATTCACTTACCTTGTTTATATCCGATAAAAATTAATTTTCTTCAAGAGAAAAAGATTAATTAATTTCTTTTGTCCTTTAGATGACCAGTGATTCATAGGTAAAACTTTCTTCTAAAATTTGTCTTGATTTTTTTCCATATGAAGAGGGTAGTAACTCATGTGATCTTCATTACCATCCTGTATCATCCTATGCTGAGAGTAGGCTGCAGAGCACGAGGAACTTGGGTGACTTTTCCAAAAGGTGATACATTAGAGACAGAATTGCTATATGAGTTATGTGCACAGATTTAAAGTTATCTACTGAAGAGCATCGTCTGCTTTTTTATCAGACCCCCAATGAGGTAACAAAACATAGTTAACAAAACATAGCTGGCCCTGAGGCTTGGGTCTGTGGTGAGCACTAAGCATTTATTCATACTCAAATGGAACAAAAATCTCAGGGGCATCAGCAGCATTTCTGTTGCTCAACATCCACACATGTCTACCAGACAGCGCTGATACAAGGATTTTCAGCACCATGGAGGATTCTGTGCACACAATAGTGATGGAAGAATTGACTGTTGGTATGTGGCTAACACACTAACTTAGCATGTAAGAGGTCCTGGACTCAGTTCCCAGCACTGAAAGAAAGCAACCTACACTCAAATCATGTTTATGCATTTAACCAATGCATGATGGAAACAGATTACTTAATTTCTCTGTACCTCTGCCTTCTAGTTTGGGAAACAGGAATACAATGGTGGCACAGCAGTGGTAACAGTGAGAACTACCTAAGATGGCACTTCTAGCAAGCAGTCACATATCTGATATTTAATGGTTGCATGCATGCTATATAGATGTGTTTGCATGGGGCTAGAATAGCTAGGAGTGTAGGCCAACATACAACTCTCTTCAAATGAGGATTTTTGTAACTGGGTGATGTAATTCTTGGACATAAACTGTGCAGATGAAGCTGTCAACAGGTCAGATGCTCCTGAGTGGAATGATACTTGGAAGAGAAATAGGTTGGGATGGTTTCTGAGAGCTATTTAAGGACACTAAGAAAGCTCCAGGCAGGCATCAGTTTTGATCCACATTTTCTCTCCCTACTTTTCCTAATCACAGAGTTGAGTGCTGGGCTATACTCACTGCTTATTCCTGTAAAGGTCTTGGGAATGACTGAGAAGAAAAGTCTTCGCAGTGGTCCTGTCACCCTGACTATATTCTAGAGAGTTCTAACGAGACATTTTTAGTTATGTGCCCGTTTATGAGAGCATGTGAGCTGCAGGGCGTCACAAACCAGTCTTTCAATATGTTATGCTGGGTGTAAGCATGGCGATTTTTAAGAAACATTTGACTCTTTCTCCTACGATTTACAGATACTGGTGTTGTTGTTGTTCTTGTTGTCGTTTTATGATACTGTAGGTACAGCAAATTGAATGACTTGATATCATTATTATAGATAAAGTTACCTTTATTTTCCGGGCCAATTCCAGCCAATTCATAGAATCTTGCTACAGAGCTTTGTAGGAAGATTGAGGAGGATGAGAGTGAGACCACAGCAAGAAAGGACTCTGCTATCCATTGGTGATGCCTGTCATGGGCTGGGAATTAGAAACCAGGTACCCACTTTACATATTTATTAACCATGTTGAAAGTTTAAAACATTTATTGTTTTAAACTACCATTGCTAACTACAGTCATTTTTGGTAGAATGGAGTTTATGTACCTAAGATCTAAATCATCTCAGGCCACTTTTTACTTAGGATACCATCCCACAAACCTTTGGTGTCAGCATCTGAAGTTGACAGCTATTTTAAAGGCTGCAATTGCAGGCAGGAAGTGAAGTTCTGCCTTACATCACAGTCTATTGGCAAGGTCTGGTGATATCAAGGCTGAGGCAGTAGTGTAGAACACTACCTAGCTTCCCACTTGTTATGGTTTGTATATGCTCAGCCCAGAGATTGGCACGATTAGAAGGTGTGCCTCTCTTGAGTAGGTGTGACCTTGTTGGAGTAGGTGTGTCACTGTGGGCTTGGGCTTTAAGACCCTCATCCTAGCTGCCTGGAAGTCAGTCTTCCACTAGCAGCCTCCAGATGAAGATGTAGAACTCTCAGCTTCTCCTGCACCATGCCTGCATGGATGCTGCCATGCTCTTGCCTTGATGATAATGGACTGAACCTCTGAATTAAGCCATCCCCAATGAAATGTTTGTAGCAGGAAAGGTAAAAATAAATGTAATCCACGTTATTGTCAGCAAGGCACCGGCAGGTCTTGTTTTTATCTTGTGGACACTCTTTGACGTAGAACTCTGAAATCTCTCTACCCAGCTCACTAAGTTCCCACTGGCGGGTTATTATGACACCAGTCCCACATTTTTCAAATTCTTACGGCCTTTTGGGGTGTACCTCTAGTAAACCCATGTTTTGTTGTTGTACCTTTTTCTCAATTGAATCGCGGAGTGAAGGAAAACACCACATAAATTTAGTTCAGAATTAACAGGTAACTCAATTGCTAGGTGCACACAACAACTAACATCTTAATTTATAAGCCATTCTAAGTTAAATCCTCCAGTAGTAGATCCAAACAGATCTGCCATCTGAAACAGGGTCTCTGTTACCCATATTTTTGCCTCCATTCTCCCTACTGTCCTCCAGCTCACACTCTCCTCCTCCTCCTCCACCGTCCCTCTGTCCAACCCAGAAGTCCCGCCTACTCAACCAGTAATTGGTTTCCTTGAAATCTTTATTCATTAGAAGGGTCACATGAAGTCACCTGAGTACTGAGATTCACTCCTCTTCCCAGGCATCCCCTCTTGGGGAAGCAGAATTAACATCAAAATACAAACAGCACCAAGACTATCCACAACAAATCTTGCCTTTATAAAAGTTGCCTTGGTCATGGTGTCTGTTCACTGCAGTATAACCCCAACTAAGACACCACTGAATTAGAGAGGATATTAGTGAAAGACATAAAAATCTTCACCACCCCCCTCCCCAGGGCCCAGTGACTTACATGCTGGCCACTGCTCTGGCTTCTGTCCTGCAGTTCTTCAACCCATCTTGGTGGCAATATTCTCATACTTCTAGACAGTGGCGGTCCACTTCAGTGAACGGTGACAGGCATGCTCCATTAGCAGTCTCATGCCTGCTGCCTTGATTGTCCCCACCAGATGATCTGCACACCAAAACTACTTTATATTCCATGTGTTTTCTACGCTTGCCCTGTAATGATGACGCTGCTGAGTATCACTGGAAAGCCAGATCCTTGTAGACAGCAGCTTCAATAGACACAAGGAGGATCTGTGTGTGGGTCCTGTCACTTTGTCAAATTTTCTTTCTCTTTTTAAGTTTTTTCCTTCCTTCCTTCCTCCTTTCCTTTCTTCCTTCCATCTTTCTCTCTTTCTTCCCTCCCAACCTCCCTCCCTTTCTCCTTTCTTTCTTTTTTCTCATTCTCTCTTTCCTTCCTCCCTTCCTCCATTCTTCCCTTACCTTTGTACTAGGGATTGAACTTGAGCACCCACCAAGGCTTACTCCCCAGCCTCCTTTCACATTTTACTCTGAAATATGATCTCACTCAGCTGTTCAGGCTAATCCTGATCTTCCTCTGCAGCTCGGGCAGAGTTGACTATGATTCTCCAGACTCTGCTTCCCCAGTACAGGTTGATAGACCTGTACCACCAGGCCTGGCTCACTTGCTTTTGTTCTAACTACTGCTATGGATAATTTAAAGGAGGAAAATGAAGAAAGGATGACTATAGATAAATAAACAATAGTTTTACTAGTAAAATAGGTTACACTAGGAAATGTAAGTTATAAAAGAGAATACTATATTTAAGTACAACTAACAGGCAGATCAGAATTTTAAATTTCTAATATTAGTAATCGTGAAGAAAATTAACTTCACTAATTTAAATCAGTATAGGAATCAATGAGTTAAGTCACAACAATATGGAAGTATGTGACTCATGTTCTCTCATTGCCTCTCTGCTCCCAAATTCACCTGATTATATTATGAATTTTGCAAAAACAATATCTGAACAATAACACTCCAACATGGTAGGAGAAAATGTCAGGAAAACAATTGCAACATGGGATTAGAACAGAGCAGACAAGCACACGGTATGCAGAACATTTGTTTTGATAGATGAAAGTCAAGTGTGTTTCCTTCCTTCCTTCCTTCCCCGGTAGGCCAATCTCTGAATACTAGAATGGGGTTGTATACCAGCATCTGTACATAAGAGGACTACTGGACTTCTGGTCTCAACCCAGCCATTTTCCTGTTCCAATGCTGTGCAGTTGTTTCTGCTAGCTATATTGAAATATCCCTCCTAGAGGAAGGAAGCCCATAGACTCAGGAAGTTCATGAGAGTTACAAAACTCACAAGGCCCCTCCCCATTGTTTTATAAAGTAACAATTACTAGAGAAAGGAGACTCTTATGGAGCTGCCTGCATGTTGTGCAGGGAGCTCCAAAGGAGCAGACTTTTGTGAGTTGTCACCACGCAGAAGTAGGCCTCTTGGTGTTACAAGTGCCTCTGAGTCACTCATTTTCATGTAAGGAATCCTGATAAAATTATCAGTTCTGCAAGCTACGTTTGGGTATAATTGTTGCTGGTTTATTGTTGGGTCCTATCTGGGTTGAACAGGCATTTGTTCCTCAGGCCTGTCATCTGTGGCTTGGACCTGTTGTGCCTTCTGCTCATGATGCTTTTCTTGAGTGTCTCACATTGGTAACTAGTACTTACTTGTCAGTACTTAATCCCAGCTACACAGACACAGACAGGCACACAAGCATGCATGCATGCATGCACACCCTTAGTGAAACAAGCATTCCTAGACTAGCTGTTAAATAACACAGAACATTAACTATATGGTTACTGGAGAGTGTCCACATTCCGTGGTCTAGATTCCGGTAGAAAGTCCTTTGGTACGCAGGGGTCTAGAATGGTTATGAGAGCTTCTTCTCTCCCAGGAACTTGGCCATTGTTGCTGCAAATGCATTCTCCTCCCCGGGGAACTCTGCAACATTGTCTTGTGTATCCCAACACATACACATGTGTCTAACAACATCCAGACGCTACCACAAAGGAGATTAGGTACAAAGGTCATTTAGTGCTGAGGTGCAAAGCAACTAGCAGAAATTCATGGGAGAACAAACAAGGAAAAACTAAATGACTAATGGATGGGGACAGGAAACCAAACCAGCAAAACAAACAGGCAGAGAAAGCAACTGGAGATCAAACAAAGAGGCCTAGTGAACCCTGGGACTGAGGCATAGACTCACCTGGGGCCACCTGCTGAGCAGGTAAGGGAGGCAACCTGGGCTGTGTCCTTTTGTGGTCCCGGTTCCCTCTCTTCCACACCCTGAATCAGATAGGGTGTGGTAACCAGGAAAGCTATGCATGCTGTTTTAACTCATGGGAAACTCATAAGTATTTTGTTATCAAGAACCCACAGACAGGGCCAGTGGTTACAACAAAGCAAGACTACAAGACAGATAAATTTAAACTCAAAGCTGTGAGACTTGTTACATTAAAATAAAATTTATGCAGGCTATGAAACTAGGGTCTCAAACTGGAGGCGAAGATGGCCTGGAGGGATTGTGAATAAGTTAATCTCTGTATTTTATTTGCAGTAAAAAATCATCCTCCCTGGGGCTAGAGAGTTAGCTCAGTGGTAGTATAGTAGGAAGTTCTAGAATTCTTTTCCAATCTTGAAGAATACTCATGGTCTCAGCGCTAGGGAGGTGGAGGCAGGAGGACGAGGCGTTCCTCCTGTGTATGTATGTATATATATATATATATATATATATATTACATTTCAGCTACCTTGCAGAGAGGTTGTTTTGCAAGCCTGGAAGATGTAAGTAATGGAAAGCCATGTGAAATCTACACAGAGAATCAGAAGACGGAAAGCCAAGCTCCTGGACACACAGTTTTTAACATCAGTACTACTTGCTCTTGCTTTATTACTTTTCGAGTTAAACTTGGAAAACATTTTCTTTACTCCACAAAGAAAAATCCTTTCAGGTTCCTGTATCAGAAAATGACCAAGCAGCTGCTTTCTTGGCCCCGAGAGTTCTGAGCCCACTTCTGCTGATACTCACGACGAGGGGCCGAGTCCATCTCTGCCCATTCATGTTGACCTTTACACAGAGCACCCCAGAAAGAAGAGCTGGGAGACTGTGCTAATTAATAATATCCCCCATTCCTTCCTCGGGACATTCACTGTTCCCCAAGCCCACCCTGTGTTTCCCTTCTCAGCTCCTCCTCTCAAATCAGGGACATCCCCAAATGCTCCCTCCACCCTGTGGATGCACAGAGAAGCCCTGTGCATATTTCCCAGGTCAATCCAAATAACACTTCTTGCAGGAAACCTGGCCCAGTTACCCATGAAGTCACTCTATCTAAATCTCCCCAAATTCCTTAGTTCACACTGTACAAGATTGCCTCCTATGCTACACTGTAGACACCCATAGATAACTATTGTTTTCCTATTTATATCAAAATTTCCCTTACCATTTTTGTACCTTCTTATGAAGTATAATTATTCCAAAATAAAGTGTTCAGTTAAAAAAAATCATACATTTTTGCTTAATGTTTTATTGATATGGGAAAAAATCCTTTAAAGAGAAGGAAGCAAGCAAGTCCATCCCTGGGGCCTTTCGTTTTTGAAAGTAAAGACCCAGTTTTGATGAAGTGCAAGCCTCCTGGAAGGCTGTGGGGTGAGCATCCCTGTGTTCGTACAAATGAGTAGAAAGGGAGGTTACGCTTGAGTTTGGTTTTCAGTTTTTCTTCCTGGACAAGTCTGGGACAAATCGTTTGGTCTTGCTAAGCCTCCATTTTTCAATCCGCTAACAGAGAATAAGTCTCTTTGGTAAGCTCCTGTCAGAGTTAAGTGATAGAGAGAACATGTGTGCATTCCTCGAGCCTTTGACTTGTGCCAATGGTGGTTGTTAGGTTGGTGGTAAAGCAGGCACACCAACAGTTTTTGGCCCAGGGGTTGCAGGGATATAACTCTAGTTTGACAACCTGGTTTCCAGCTTGTCACACTTTAGGATATTCCAGAAGCATTCTTCCTTCTCTATCACTCTCATCACCCTCCCACCCCCTGGGATCTAGGCTGCTTTTTCCGGTAAGATCTATGTATGTTCTAATCACTGTCACACTTAAATACAACGCTGTGCAGACGAGGACACCCCTGGTTTAGAAATGTTAGTTCTCAGGAATGTTAGATCGTGAACAAGGAACTCAGAAGCAAGCCACAATGAGTTCAGACTCATTGTGGAAGTTTCACGGGGCAGGCCATGGGAGATCTTTCTGGAGGAGAATGTGAGGAACTTGGTAGGGTCAAGCTTCACAAGCCAATGAACTAGGCATAGTAGGATGGGCCCAGGGGACATGATGATGGTTCTGAACCTTCCTCAAATGGCTTCCTGGCTCAGTCTCCACCCTTCCACCTAATAGAGGAGCAGGATGGAGAAGCTCTGTGTGCCCTGTAATAGAAGTCAAAGCAAGGTCAGGATTTGTTGCCTACCAGCAGGAGCTGAGCTGAGCTGAGTTGGAGTCTGCATAGCCTGTGAAAGAACAGAAATGTCTTCAATACCCAGGCAGTTGATACCCTGCTATGTGCCCTGTCATTGCTGAGATTGAGCTGGGACTGGGTGGACCTTCACTCTGAAACACTCAGGAGACCTACCCTCAAGATGCCCCAGACTTGAGAGGGTAGAGTTGCCATTGCTTTGAAGGCATGATCCAGCCAGACAAACACTATGTTTCTCTGACCTTCCCCAACTGCTCTCCAAGAGTCCAGCTTGGTAAGCAATGCATCTTTCACACAACTGACCCACACCTCTCCAGGATCCAACCTCACCTGTGCCACCCACCTGTGCCACCAGGATGGCCATGGAGACAACTTAGCCCAGAATCACCTTCCTTTCCCCCACACCTTTCTGCCAGCCTCTATGACTGCCCCTGATCCCAGAGGAGGTGCTCTCTGCTATAGGCAGGAATAAGAGGAACCCCTTTTTCCGTGGAGACAAAGTCACTCTAGCATAGAAACACTCCTGTGCCTGTGAGACTCCAGCGCCTCTGGCTAGCCACAAGCTTCACTGTGATATAACTTTTACTTCACAGCTTCTGGTTCTTCCACAGTACTATAAATTTACACCCTAACCCAAGAATTTGTTCAGCAGCATCCAAGAGATGTCCATGTGGAGACCAGCTTGGCTCCCTTCTGCTATACTGCAGAAGAGGAGGTTGGTTAATAGTGGGTTACAGATTGCAAGCTATGAGACATGGAATTTAACACACATAGCCTTAACTTGGACAGACTTTCTCTGTGCCCAGATACTATACTTCCTTCGTGTATAGTTTCTTACCATTAAATTTGACCACATAAACTATGATACATTAAAATATGAAGATAATTAACACAGTTTCCCTTAATTTGGTTAAGAGGCATAGTGGTGGCAGTTTTCTTCCATCTTTCCTAAGCTCGGTAGTTAGATCTGATTTATTTTGCACTAAAAATAACCAAGATAGTATTTGGAAGAAGTCAGAATGGATGGGCTGATAAATTATTTATAGGATTTTTAAGCAGCCTGCCAATCTGTTTTAAATGTAGTAGAATCTTAATTTTTAGTGCAGAAATCTACGAAATTCAGCTGCTGTACAACCCATGACCTCTGAATGATACAGTCGGAGCCCAGCCTGCACTGGGCTCCTTCCCACAGTCTCCCAAGCCTTTTGCCTCTTACCTCCAGCCAACCTTCCCTGGGTCAGGTTAGGGAAGCTGTCTGGGACAAAGTCTGACTAAGACAGGAAAGGTGGAGTGAGGGAGAATCTCAGATCTGAAAGGCAGTAAAACAAACCACCTTTGGGAGCCATTGTTGCCACCTCAGACTTATGTTTTGACTAAGCTATTGAGCCCCACATCCTCAGACTATTGTGTCTGTTCTTAATAATAATAAAGTAAAATGGGTGGAAATCTAGGGACAGTGAGAGGGAATTCATGAATACAGTTGAGATGAAAGCAGTCTCTTGGTGTGGCCAGGACTCCTCTGAATAGAAACAGGTTCATCTCCTGCTTGCTAGAGCCTTAAGCCCAGCACACTGGACTTACGAGGGCTGCCTAGGTGATTCAAGGCCCCAGATGGTGAAGGGAATTTTTGCTATTGAGAGAAATCTGACATGCTCACCACGTTCCCCGAGCCCCCCTTCACATCCTTGTTAAGAAAACACAAACTATTTTGCAGGTTTTTTTTTTTTTTCTTGTTGAGGTGCTAAGCATTGAACACAGGCTGTGGTATGCTGGGTAAGTACTCCATCTCTTGGTTATGTTGGTGGCCCTTTTTACGGACTTTTTATTAGGTCCAAAGATTTTATGGAAGATTTTAGTTGTTTCAAATCAAATTTTATAAATGTATTAGTTCGTAAAGAAATGGTTAGAGTATTTCCTTCACTTGCACATGAGTTTTAAATATAACTCCTGCACTCCCATAGTTAGTGAAGCAGGGTTGTAAATGTTTAATTCAGATGACAGCTTATGCTTTGAGTTATTTAACATTTGGACTTATTAGAATCCAGGAAATCATTTGCTTTGGTGCCCTCATTGTGCACTTGAGAAAACAAGGCTCGGAAATGTTAAGGAGCTCATTTGGGGTCACAGAATTCGTAGCTTCAGAATCTTCCTCAGGATTTCTCCTCACCCCCAGAGCCTCCACACACAGCCTATGGTAGCCAGCATCCCCGAGCAAGGGCTGGTCCCAACCCACGCGCTTCCTTCTCACGCTGGTGTCTTCATCAGTAGAGGCTTTACCTCTACAAATTGTGTGAGACTCCAGATAGATAAACAGGGTGTGCTCTGACAGCAGACGCTCTCAGGATAGTGGGAAAGTGTGATAGATGTGAGGACTTGAGGACCGGTGGGTCTGAGGTGGTGGCAGGGCTGACCCGCAGCATTGCTTTCCTTGAGAGCAATGAGCCAGACTTTCTGGAAAGGATGTGGAGCAGAGAAGTCTTCTCTACTTGTGCGAAATACCAGGTCCTTTGATGGAGCAGACAGAAGGCTATGAATCACTAGGGTGGTGGAAGGTGAAACTCTGTTTCATCCTCATTAGAAAATTGTGTTAGAAATTGCCTGTGTAAAATAAACTTTCTGCAGTGTTACAACATGTTAGCGAGATAGGCAGATGTGGCTTGGGAATTGTGAATGGTCTAGATACCTTCAGCTTTGGCAGAAAGCTCTGTAAGTTGATATCTAAACGTACGATTCTGTTCCTACCTTACAGCGCACAGGGGCTCGCTGGCTAGTGGTCCCCTCTGATGAGCTGTCATGGGCCTTCATTAAACACAACCTTGATTTAGGATGTCACTGCCAGCTCTGGGTTTTGCCATTACTGAGGGAAGAAAAGAACAAACAAAAGGTCAGGGATACAAAGAAAACATCGGATTATTTTAGCTCATCAGAGTAATTTTGTACTTTTTTTGTGCAGACTGTCTCAAACCCACGGTGAATCAGGCATGTGCTGCTTATACGCGGGTGCTCTCATACACAGGTCTGGGGATGTACAACATTGCCTGTGTCTGCTTCCTACACTCTTATTTGTGGTGATGGTTTTAAAAGTGAACTCCTAACATCAGGGAATTTCACCTGCTCACACACCTAGTGGGAGTATTTATTGAGACTATTTCTATATCATTTTATGCAATTCTGGGAGCACAACTAATATAATTAAGATACATTTTCTACTATGCCCTGAAACCCAGTTCTTCTGCAACTTTCTCAAAATGTATTTGATAACTGGGTTTCTTTAAACCAAGATCCCATTTAAAGACACACGTGACTCTAGGTTGCAGTGACTGTTAAAATCTCACGGGCCAAACCAATCCAGTCTCCTCTTCCAACTCTCCTCACAGGATTGCAGACAGCGGGCCTCTTCTCCTGTCTTTGTTTCAGATTGTTTTCTGGTAGCCGTTTAACTCTGTCTTCTTTTCCCTCTAGTTCCTGAAAAATTGCAAGTTGGGCCAGCAGGTTAGATTTGAGTCAAATGAATGAATAATTGGGGAATATGTCACAGAAGACCTAAAAATTGCAATTATCGTATATGTTCAAGTAAAAAAGGAGTGTCTGGACATAAATTCCTGTGGCCAGAATCTCAAACTGGTTTTATTTTTCCTCATTTATAATCACTCCAAATAGGAAACAACACAAATGTCTCTCAACGGGAGGGCAGAGAAACAAATGAACAGCCGAATACTACGTAGCAGTTAAAAAGGAATCACCAATCAATAAATGCATCAATATAGACCAATCCTTAAAGGCACTGCACTGAGAGAAACTGTTCTCCAAAACATGTGTACTATAAAAAAAATACAAATTATTTCAAAATTTTAAACCTGGTAAGTTAACCTGTGATGCTAGAGATCAAAACAGGCAGCATGGGCTGCTGGCCACAGAAGGTCCAGAGGGAACCTGGTGGGAGATGGGAAGGCTCTGTGTATTGAGCCAGGAATTGTGACAAGGGTATATGGACTCCTCAGAACTCACTGTACTGCTTTGACCTTTATGGTGGGCGCATGACACTGAGGAAAGGAAAAAGCAGTGAATACCTAATTTTTGTCTTTTTGGCACAAAATTATACTTAGCCCTCTGAAAACTCAAAGGTTGTTTCCTTCAAGTTGCAATGGCTACGACACAGGTTTCTGAGAGGGAAACTGAGGCAGAGGATGACTAGGCAGCATGGAAAGTTCTAGGCACTTGTCAGTACTCAGTTCCATGGGATCAGCACCCCACCAACACCACCACAGGACATAAAGACAGGAAATTCGCTGCAGGGTTTTGTCCTCATGATCACCAGAGGGATCACAGTGTCACTGATACCAAGGTCATTATTCCATGTGGCAAAGACTGCTACCCAGAGCTACGACTAATACCAGACTTCTCTATATTGATGTCTATCTCTGCAGAAAACGAGTATGCAAAGTCCAGGACTGTCCCGCGCTACGGTCTCGCCAGCAAGAACGACGCGGCACACATAGGATCCTTCTGCAGTAAAGCTTTAATGCCTCTTGAGAGGGAGACTCAGAACAATTGAATACCCGCCCTTTATATGGGTCACAGCGCTTGCCTGGGACATGGAGCTTCCCCATTGGCTCCCGCACACCAGGCCAGATGCCGCCATGAGAGAGGCTGAGATTCTGAAGTGGAAAATTACCAGGTGCATGCGCACTAGCCTGTTTACAACTTGTCCTCGGCCGAATGTAGGTGCCATCTTGTAATGGCGGATGTGGGTGCTCAGGCGGCTCCCAACATCTCCCCCTTTTTATTTCTGTAAGCAAAGTAGGACACTCTTAAGAGGGTGGAGACAGAGGTCAAATCCCCTGACCAAAAGGTTGGGCCTTGTACAGGAGAAGACCCCTAAGCTCATGCGCGCCCGAGGTCTTCCTGACCCGCCCAGTGCCGTTTTTTAGAGGGAGGGAAACTAGGGCACTTAACCCTCATGCAGATGACATATCTCCCAAGGTGGCCCACAATGATGACCGCCTTGTGCGATGCTTTGCTCGACATCCCTCAAGAGCTGCTCAGACCAAACATTCTACCCAGTGCAATGAGACTAGACTCGCGGGTGTGCAAGAACTGTCTGGCTGGCGACCTACTGCTATTGTTTAAGCATGGACAGCCAAACACCGGCCGAGGTTCTTTGTTCTAAGGCAACAAACCACCTTGTCTCTTTTAGTCTGGGCTCTGAGTTTGCAGATGAGCCATAGGAGGAACACCAACCCACAGCAAAGCACTGCTCCAAACAATCCCACCCCCACCCATTCCTTGAAATAAGAAATTGCCGAGGAAATCCATGAAGAGAGGCCCTCGGGTCAAGGACAGGTCAAGACGGGTGGAGTTGATCTGAATAATTGCTGTCAGCAATTCCCGCAGGGTGTCATCAAATTTAAGGGTCCAATTCTGTAACATATACTGCGAAAGACTTTTAGACAGGTTAGCTGCTTTTGTAAATCTATCATATTGTATGGAAGTAACACAGAGTCCTGGCAACTTTTGTTCACAGCCCAATTGCGCTAGCTGTCAAAGGACATCCAGTTGTTCTTGAATAAGATCAATGTGCTGGTTAACCAGCATTAGGCCCTTCTGGACTTGAGTATTGGCGGATACCTGTCTGTCTAGAGCTAAGGTGGCAGCTGCAGACAACTCATTAATGGTATTGGCGGTCTGCATCATTCCAGAGAGCGCAAGGGCCGAAGCAGTGACAGCCCCTGTAACCCCAGCCGCTGCCACCACTCCTATGATAATGGCAGAGATATCAAAGTCTCTTATCTGCCTGAATACGGTCTGATCCGCCGCAGAAGGACCTTGGCCAGTTAACATATCAAAGGTCCAATCTCTCTGTCCAGGGGTCGCTGTAGCATTGGCTCTGGCTTGAGCTTGTGCAGCTTCATGCCATAAAGCCTTCCACTCCATATATTGGCCCATTGTAGGGAGCGCAGCCTTGGCCAGCATCTGCCAATCGGCGGGAGTCATGGACGCCCCGGCAAATCTCTCTAACATTACTATAGTAAAATTAGCATTTACCCCATACTTTCGGACCGCTTCAGCCAGGTCTTTAATTTGGCTGTACTCTACAGGGGCATGAACTCGTACTCCACCATCTGCCTCGAAAACTGGAAAAGCGGCTTGTACCTTTCTCTTAACCTTGTCAGAGAGAAAAGAAAAGGAGTTGGGACACATCTCATAAGGGGGAGGGGCGGAAGGCATGGTCCATGTAGGGGCCAAAGGCGGCGGCCGCTTCATCTGCCCATGACAAGGCGGCCAATCTTCCTCATACCGCGCCGCTTCCTCTTCTAGCTCTGACTCCTCACTAGAGCTAAGGGGGTCAGTGTCTGAAGTTTCCAATGGAAGAGCCTCAAGGTCTTGAACTGGGTAGAGGCTCTCCCCCTTTCTTTTTGCTTTTTTCTTGGGTATGAGAATTGTTTTTCTGCCCACATTCCTGTCAGGGGGACAGTTTCCTATTTTATCTTTAATCTCTCCCTCGTCTTTCGACTTACCAGGAGGTCCATTTCCATTGCTAAGATTTTGGGTACCCCTCCTCTCACTCCGTCCGGTTTCTGACATGGTGTCCTGGACCCTATCAGGGGTGATTTGCCCCTCCCTTACAGCATCTACACAGGCCCTACCTTGTTCGCCGCAATACAAAGACAGTAAAACCAAAATGAGGGCACTTAACACAATTAGCAAAACTTCAACAGCGTTAGACCAAAAAGGGGGCAACATCAAATCAAGATCCAGGGTCAACATGCCTATCCGAACCTACCTCCCTGCAGTTCTGAATCCTCCCTGTTTCCAGGGGGTCTCCAAAGGTGCTTGATGATGACAAAGTTTCCCGGGTTTCGGCACCAGATGTCCCGCGCTACGGTCTCGCCAGCAAGAACGACGCGGCACACATAGGATCCTTCTGCAGTAAAGCTTTAATGCCTCTTGAGAGGGAGAGCATAAGCTTGCCACGAGTGGAGACTCAGAACAATTGAATACCCGCCCTTTATATGGGTCACAGCG